>QRFJ01000003.1:5139892-5219892 GCA_006176705.1 Cocos nucifera | reverse complement strand
CATCTCAACTATATTTTTTTTAATATTTTTATTATATTTTATATTAAAATTATGATATTTTTATTAAAATTATGATATTATATATGTAAAACAACATCTGAAGATAGTTTTGATAATATTATAATATATTAGATCATAAATATAATATTATATATTAAAATTATGACATCTTGTAGATAAAATATTTTTTAAATATATTTTTTAATATTTTTATTATATTTTTATATCAAAATTATTATATCTTGCAGGTAAAACACCTCTTAGTTATATTTTTTGATATTTTTATGACATTCTATATCAAAATTATGATATTATATATTTAAATTATAATATCTTATATATAAAATATTTTTTAAAATTAATTTTGATAATATTAAAATATACTAGATCATAAATATGATATTATAAGTTAATATTATGATATATTGTAGGTAAAATATTAAAATTATAAGATTTTATGTTAAAATTATAACATCTTATATATAAAATATCTTTCGAAGATAATTTTGATAATATTATAATATACTAGATCATCAATATAATATTATATATTAAAATTATAATATCTTATAGGTAAAATATTTTTATTATATTTTATATCAAAATTATAATATTTTATATTAAAATTATGATATCTTGTATGTAAAATATCTTTTGAAGATAGTTTTTATAATATTATAATATATTAGATTATAAATATGATATTATAAATTAATATTATGATATCTTGCAGGTAAAATATATGTCAAGTATATTTTTATGATATTTTTATAAAATTTTATATCAAAATTATAATATTTTATATTAAAATTATGATATTTTGTATGTAAAATATTTTTAAAGATAGTTTTGATAATATTATAATATACTAGATCATAAATATAATATTATTTATTAAAATTATAATATTTTATAGGTAAAATATATTTTAAATATATTTTTTGATATTTTTATAATATTTTTATGTCAAAACTATATCATCCTACAGATGAAATGCCTCTTAGATATATTTTTTTAATATTTTTATTATATTTTATATCAAAATTATGATATTTTATATTAAAATTATTATATTCTGTATGTAAAATATTTTTCAAAATATTTTTGATAATATTATAACATACTATATCATAAATATTATATTATAAATTCATATTATGACATCATACAAGTAAAATATCTTTTAAGTATATTTTTTAATATTTTTATGATATTTTATATCAAAATTATGATATTTTATATTAAAATTATGACATCCTATATGTAAAATATTTTTCGAAGTTAGTTTTGATAATATTATAGTATATTAGATCATTAATATCATATTATATATTAAAATTATAATATTTTAGTAATAAAATATTTTTTAAATATTTTTTTAATATTTTTTTAATATTTTTATATCAAAATTATAGCATCCTATAGATAAAATATTTTTTAGATATATTTTTTAATATTTTTATAATATTATATATCAAAATTATGATATTTTATATTAAAATTATGATATCTTATAAAATATTTTTTTGAAGATAGTTTTGATAATATTATAATATACTAAATCATAAATATTATATTATAAATTAATATTATAATATCCTATAGATAACATACTTTTCAAGTATATTTTTTTAAATATTTTTATGATATTCTATGTTAAAATTATAATATTTTTTGTTAAAAATATGATATTCTATATGTAAAACATCTTTTGAAGGTAGTTTTGATAATATTATAACATATTATATCAAAAATATTATATTATATATTAAAAATATAATATTTTATACATAAAATATTTTTTAAATATATTTTTTAATATTTTTATGTCAAAACTATAGTATTCTATAGGTAAAACATCTTTTAAGTATATTTTTTGATATTTTTATTATATCTTATGTTAATATTATGGCATTCTATGTTAAAATTATGATATTCTATATATAAAATATTTTTTAAAAATTATTTTGATAATATTATAACATACTAGATCATAAATATAATATTATATTATAGATTAATATTATGAAATTTTATAGATAAAAAATCTTTCAAGTATATTTTTTGATATTTTTATAATATTTCATGTCAAAATTATTACATTCTTTATTAAAATTATAACATCCTATATTTAAAATATTTTCTGAACATAGTTTTGATAATATTATAATATACTAAATCATAAATATGATATTATATATTAAAATTATAACATCTTGTAGATAAAACATCTTTTAGATATATCTTCTAATATTTTAATAATTTTTTATTTTAAAATTATGGTATTTTGTAGGTAAAATATCTTTTAGTTATATTTTTAACTTAAAATAACTTTCTATACATCTTTCATAGAAATTCCTGCAAATGATCAGTTCGATGAGGCTTAATGACGTGGTTGTTTTGAAAATTCACCTTATTCTAGTGCACTGGCATGTAGATAATAATTTATGATAAGAAGAGGAGCATAGGATGAATGAGAGTAGAGAGGATCAATGATGAAATATTATAAATTTTTTACTATTTATCATAATTTATAAATCAATATTTTAATTTTATTAAAATATAAAATATATTATAGCAGATGATTTGAAAAATCTATTATTTTAATAAAATATCATCTTAAATTTTTGTAAGTATGGTGTTTAAAGATATTTTCAATGATAGGATGTTATAATTTTAATCAATAATATCATAATTTTAAGTTAGGATATCATAATTCTTCATTTAGAAAATTTTTTTTATGATAAAATATTATAATTTTAATATATAATATTATAATATTGATTCAGAATTTTTAAATTATGCATTCATGGATGTTTTTTATTACAGAATATGATAATTTTAAACCATAATTTCATAATTTAGATCTAGAATATAATAATACTTCGTTCGATGGTATTTTTTTGTGATAGAATTTTATAATTTTAATCAATAGTATTATAATTTGATAAAAAGATATTATAATTATTTATTTATAGATATTTTTTCTCATAGAATATCATAATTTTGATCTATAATATCATAATTTTGATCAAGATGTCATAATTTTTTGTTCGAGGATATTTTCTATGGTAGAATATTATTATTGGGAATAAATCCAACTCCTGCCAAAGTCTAGTTCGATGCTTAGCCTAATGCAATCAGTAGCCACGGAAGAGCTTCAGCGGATGGGTCTTAGCCGAACTCTTATAGCCAGTCGAATTGCTCAGCGATCGGGTCTTAGTCGAACTCTTACAGTCGATCGAACTGCTCAGCAATCGGATCTTAGCCCAACTCCTCAGTGGTCGAGCTCCTTTGGACTCCCAGCGATCGAACTCCTCAACGATCGTCCATCGATCGACTCCTCAGCGGCCGTTCCTTCAGTCGGTCGAGCTCCTTTGGACTCCCAGCGGCCGAACTCCTCAGCAGTCGTCCCTCGATCAAACTTCTCAGCGAACTCCTCGACGGTCATCCCCCGACCGAACTCCTCAGCAGTTGAGCTCCTTCCGAACTTTCAGTGGTCGAGCCTTAGCCGCACTCCTCCAGCCAGAAACCTACGAGAGCCGAACTCCCTCCAAGCTTTCTCTTCGGTCGGACTTCTTCGGGGAGTTGGACTCGTCCTAGACATCCTTCGACCGGACTTCTTCAGGAGCCGGGCTCCTTCAGTTGGACTCCTCTCAGACATCCCCTTCGATCGGTCGAGCTCCTACTGAACTCTCCAGCGATCGGGCTTTGGCCACTCACCTCCAGCCAGACGCCTATGGGAGCCGAACTCCTTTCGAGCTTCCTCTTCAGGAGTCCGAACTCTTCCAAAATGGGTACACGTCAAAGTCTTTCAATCCTTCATTCGGCCCTGAGCGGCTCAATACCAAGACAGCTGCAGCCATCACCATCAGTCCGCCGCAAGCGACAGCAATCCGCTACCAAACGACGATGACTGTCACCATCAATCCGCTGCAGACAGCACCTTTTCGTGAGACTGACTCCATCGGATCTCAAGCGGTCCGCCAGCACGCGGCTACAGCTGTCACCATCAAGCTCCGCTATAAAAAGGATCCTCCAGATACGCTAACTCGAACCTCTGATGTCTAAGCTCTAAGCTCTCCTCTTCTTCTTTAAGCTTTGTGGAACTCATTCCTGAGCACTCCATTCCTGTTGGCCAGAGCTGACTTGATCGTCGGAGGGTCCTGCCGGAGCCACCCCCATCGGCTCTGGACGGGACTTTATTTTGCAGGTCCTCGGTGGCGACCTCGTCCACCTCCGCTCCAGCTGATTTCGACGACGACCAGATTCTGCGTCAACAGATTGGCGCTAGAGGAAGGTCTCGAACCTCCGAGGTTTTCTTGTTCTTAAAGGAGTGCTCGATGATGATTTTCCTCTTCCCTCTTCGGAGATCTCTCTTTTTAGAGTTCTTTTCCAAAGAGAAAATGCCTCCTAGGAGAGCCTTGACTCGACGATCGGCGGCCTCCGCATTCCGATCCCGTCCAGACCCGTCTGCTCCTGCTTTAGCCCTGGCAACTTAGGTTCCACCTGTACCCATGGTAAATATGGAGCAGTTCAACCTGCTCGTCCGACAGGTCCGTGGCCTCACGGATGCAATGCGGGCCATGCAGCAGCCTCCGATGGCAATTCCATCAGAAAATCCGTCATTCCGATGTCGGAAATCGGCCCCAAGAAAGGGTACTTGGGCCGGTGTGCCCGCCACCCCTTCGAAAGGGAAACAAAGAGTCGGGGATCCATGTTTGGATCATAGTTCTCCTTTGGAGGAGACCTTTCCCGTTTGTAGTCGAAAGTCTCCCAAGATCTGCGATCAGGACGACGCCCTTGATCATAGACTGCGGAAGATGGACTGATGGATTGAAGAGCTCGGCCACGTCACCCCGGCTCATCATGCCGACGTCCGCGCCGATCTCCCTTTCTTCGTCCAGATTATGCAAGAGTCCGTCCCACCAAACTTCAAGCTTCCTCAACTTGAAAGCTACGATGGAACCTCTGATTCGGTTGATCATCTGGAGGCCTTCCGAACCATGATGCTACTGCACGGTGCTTCAGACGCCATGCTGTGCCGAGCCTTCCCATCTACCTTAAAGGGAGCAGCGAGAAACTGGTACTCGACATTGAAGTCGAGTACGATCTTCTCTTTTGATCAGATGAGCAGTCAGTTCGCGGCCCACTTCATCAGCAGCCGATGTTCGCGTCGAGGTTTAGATTTTCTGATGAATGTCAAGTAGAAGCAAGAGGAATACATCCGGGCTTACGTCATCCGATTTAACGCCACGGCATTGGAGGTTCGAGATTTGGACTTGTCTGTTGTGATGGCCGCACTCAAGGACGGCCTTCAGAAAAATGACTTGCTGTTCTCCCTGGAAAAATAGTATCCTAGGGACTTCGTCGATCTGCTAGCTCGAGCCAAGAGATATGCCCGTGCAGAAGAAGCCTTCAAGTTGAAGGATGAAGAAGCCTTAAGGGAGCGGCTAGCAGACGATGGAGTCAGTTCGAGGGCCCGAACTCCTCGAGCTCGCCACCTAGGAAGCCCCGATAGAGGGGTGCAAAGAAGCCCTCCTCCCAAAAGGTTCCGCGACTACACCCCCCTCAACGCTCCTCGAACTCAGATTCTCATCGAAGTTAAGAACCAATTACCAAGACCAGAGGGGTTACGATCTCCCCCAAATAAGTGCGATTGAAGCAAGTACTGCCTCTACCATCGTGAGTACGGCCATGAAACTGAGGAATGCATCCAGCTCCGAGACGAAATTGAGGAGCTCGTTAGAAAGGGACGGCTGGGTAAATTCCTTCGACGCCAGTCTGAAGATCGGCTAAGGACGCTGTCATAACAAGAAACGACAAGGTCGGCCACCTCACGGCATCATCAACGTTACCCCAGGGAGGAGTTTGGTACATCGGCGACTCGTCACCTCCCAGCATCAAAGCCAAGAGAAGCATGCTCTAAATTGAGGAGGCCAGCATGAGATAGAAAAAGGTCATCCGCATAAAGAAACGCGGAGAAACAATGCTACCACGACTCTGAAACATAAAGAATTCGGGAATGCGTTGCCAGTAACTTTCAATAAATTTCTTCCCTTTCAATAATATACTGTTTCTGGGCGCGAAAACTATATGATGACAGGGAAAGAAGCAGTTAATAGTCGCCGTGTTAGGAACAGGAGGAGAACCTCATCCTAACATGGGTAGGTCAAAGACCTTCAACCTCGGCCAGAGATAAGATCTCTTCCGAGCAACAACCTCAGCTAGAGATAAGATCTCTCTCGAGCGACCGCGACAACCTCGGCCAGAGATAAAATCTCTTCCGAGCGACAACCTTGGCTAGAGATAAGATCTCTCCTGAGAAGCAACCTCGGTCAGAGATAAGATCTCTCCCGAGCGACAACCTCGGTCAGAGATAAGATCTCTCCCGAGCAACAACCTCGGCTATGAGATAAGATCTCTTCCGAGAAGCAACCTCGGCCAGAGATAAGATCTCTCCGAGCGACAACCTCGGTTAGAGATAAGATCTCTTTCGAGCGATAACCTCGGCTAGAGATAAGATCTCTCTTGAGAAGCAACCTCGATCAGAGATAAGATCTCTTCCGAGCGACAACCTTGGCTAGAGATAAGATCTCTCTCGAGCGATCGCGACAACCTCGGCCAGAGATAAGATCTCTCCCGAGCGATAACCTCGGCCAGAGATAAGATTTCTCACGAGCAGCAACCTCGGTCAGAGATAAGATCTCTTTCGAGCGACAACCTTGGCTAAGATAAGATCTCTTTCGAGAAGCAACCTCGGTCAGAGATAAGATCTCTCCCGAATGACAACCTCGGTCAGAGATGAGATCTCTTTCGAGAAGCAACCTCGGTCAGAGATAAGGTCTCTTCCGAGCGACAACCTCAGCCAAAGATAAGATCTCTCTCGGGCGATCGTGGTCAACCTCGATCATAGGAGATAAGATCTCCTCCGAGGTAAACTCGTCTGTAGGAGATAATATCTTCCCCGAGCATCCACATCAATCTCGACCACAGGAGACCAAGCCAACCTCGGCTAGAGATAAGATCTCTCCCGAGAAGCAATCTCGGCCAAAGATAAGATATCTTCCGAGCGACCGCTGACAACCTCGGCTAGAGATAAGATCTCTTTCGAGCGACAACCTCGGTCAGAGATAAGATCTTCTTCCGAGCGACAACCTCGGTCAGAGATAAGATCTCTCCCGAGCGACCGCTGACAATCTCGGTCAGAGATAAGATCTCTTTCGAACAACCGTGGATAACCTCTACTAGAGATAAGATCTCTCCCGAGCAATCAAGTTAACCTCGACTAGAGATAAGATCTCTCCCGGACGACCATGGTCAACCTCGATCGTAGGAGATAAGATTTTCTCCGAGGTAAACTCGACTGCAGGAGATAAGATCTCCTCCGAGGCAAACTCGTCTGCAGGAGATAAGATCTCCTCCGAGCGCCTGCATCAACCTCGGCCATAGAAGACCGAGCCAACCTCGGCCAGAGATAAGATCTCTTCCGATCGACCAAGCCAACCTTGGACAGAGATGAGATCTCTTCCGAGCGTCTATATTGACCTCGGCTGCAGGAGAGATCTCCTCCGAGTCAACCTCGGCTGTCGGAGATAATATCGCCTCCGATGAGCTCAACCTTCGATCTTGATCGCAGGAGATGAGGTCTACCTCAACCTCGGTTGGAGATGAAATCTCCCCTAGGCTTCAACTTCAACATCAACTTTAGCTGGAGATGAGATCTTCCACGAGCTTCGACCTGAACCAGCATGGAGTTCAGAAGAAGACTTCGATAGTCATCTTTTCTGCACTCCCTTCGAGTTTCGAACTCGGGAGTGGGGAGGCTATTGTTGGGGATAAACCCCGCTCCTACCGAAGTCTAGTTCGATGCTCAGCCTAATGCAACTAGTAGCCACGAAAGAGCTTCAGCGGATGGATCTTAGCCGAACTCTTACAGTCGATCGAGCTGCTCAGTGGTCGGATCTTAGCCGAACTCCTCAGTGATCGAGCTCCTTCGAACTTCCAACGGTCGAACTCCTCAGTGATCGTCCATCGACCGAACTCAGTGGCCATCCCTTTAGCCGATCGAGCTCCTTCGGACTCCCAGCGGTCGAACTTCTTAGCAGTCGTCCCTCAATCGAACTTCTCAGCAAACTCCTCGACGGTCATCCTCCGATCGGACTCCACAGCGGTCGAGCTCCTTTCAAACTTCCAGCGGCCGAGCCTTAGCTGCACTCCTCCAGCCAGACACCTACGAGAGTTGAACTCCCTCCAAGCTTTCTCTTCGGTCGGACTTCTTCGGAGAGCTGGACTCGTCCCAGACATCCTTCGATCGGACTTCTTCAGAAGTCGGGCTCCTCCAGTCGGACTCCTTTCAGACATCTACTTTGACTGATCGAGCTCCTACCGAACTCTCCAGTAAACGGGCCTTAGCCGCTCACCTCTAGCCAGATGCCTATGGGAGTCGAACTCCTTCTGAGCTTCCTCTTCAGGAGTCCGAACTCTTTCAAAATGGGTACACGTCAAAGCTCTTCAATCCTTCATTCGATCCTGAGCGACTCAGTACCAAGATAGTTGCAGCCATCACCATCAGTTCGTCGCAAGCGACAGCGATCCGATATCAGGCGGCGATGGCTGTCACCATCAATCCACTGCAGACGGCATCTTTTCGTGAGACTGACTCCGTTAGACCTCGAGCGGTCCGCCAGCAGGCGGCTACAGCTGTCACCATCAAGCTCCGTTATAAAAAGGATCCTCCAGATATGCTAACTCGAACCTCTGATGTCTAAGCTCTAAGCTTTCTTCTTCTTCTCTAAGCTCTATGGAACTCATTCTCGAGCACTCTATTTTTGTTGGCTAGAGCTGACTTGATCGTCGGAGAATCCTATCGAAACTACCGCATTGGCTCTGGACGAAACTTTATTTTGCAGATCTCCGACGGCCACCTCATCCACCTCCGCTCCAGCTGATTCCGACGACAACCAGATTCTACGTTAATAATTATAATTTTAACTTATACTATCATAATTTTGATGTATAATATCATAACTCTATATTCATAAATATTTTTTATTATAGAATATTATAATTTTGATATAAAATATCATAATTTTACATTCATGGATATTTTTTATGGTACAATATCATAATTTTTACATACAATATCATAATTTTAATTCATAATATAATAATTCTATATTCATGGATATTTTTTATTATAAAATATCATAATTTTAATTTTAAATATCATAATTTTAATCTAAAATATAATAATTCTATGTTTAAGGATATTTTTTATAATAGAATATCATAAATTTAATCTACAATATCATAATTTTAATCTAGAATGTCATAATTTTTCTTTCATGAATATTTATAGGTTAAAATTATGATATTCTATTATAAAAAATATCAATGGATGAAAAATTAAGATATTATGTAATAGATGACATTTTATCTGATGGATGAGATATGTTCCTTGAATGGATAATATTATCTAGATGCTAGCCAATAAGATCGAATGTATTCTTTTGCTACAGACTAAATCTTGGACATCCAGATGCTTAAATAGAAGTTCAATAAAATGAAAAAAAAGAAAGAAGAGTAGCATTTGAAATATTCAACTTGATAGTCAAATAGTAAAAATATTTCATCTTAGAGAAAAATGATATTTTTATCATGTTAAAGTTGAAAAGCAGAATATGACGTATATTAAATGTGCTTAGTGATGGAACGACACACCATCTTCATTTTTTTTATGTCTTCAGATGCTTAGATAGGTAGGAACTGATATACATCACGTCACACTACGAAAGTACCATATGAATCAATCAGATAAGATGGTGTGCTCCACGTCTGATTTTTTTACACCGTAGGTGGTGTAGAAAGAATTACCCTTTTAGCTGCTTTTGCGGTCGGCAGCTCTGTAGAGTGGGCTACGGTGTTAAGATTGTGGATATTTATGGATTGATTTTGTTTAAATTATTATTATAAAAAGATAATTCTTTCTACACCATCTGTGGTATAGAAAATCAGATCTAGAGCATACCATCTTATCCGATTGATCTATGTGGAATCCTCGTGGCGAGACGTGATGGCTATCACTTTTCTACAGACGGCAGCATGCTCTGTAGCGTCATTAATCTTGGTCTTTTCAAATGCATGAAAAGTTATTTTTGCTTCCATTGCTTATCAAAGAAAAGAGACCAAAATCTGGTTGAAATTTTTTCGTCTTCTCTTCCAAAATGCTTTTTCATTTTTTCTCCACTCCAACGATCAACATTTTTCTTGTTTCTTTTTTTGGAGAGAAGTGGAGTATCTCAACTGGACCATCTCTGCGGTGAGCATTTTAACATACTATTTGAGGTATTCTATTGGTTGAGGGAGCATTTTTAGATAACTACCGTGGTGAGCATTTTATTCAGTTATGACTCTTAAAAAAATTCAAGTTTAGAAGGCATTGAGGAGAAGGCAATGAAGAAGAGGACATGATCAAAGAGAGTACAGCAATAATTGTTTACAAGAAAGAGGATGCCTTTACAACCTCTGAAAGATATGAAATAGTGGAAAAAGAAAAATGTAAACTCGTTTTAAGGTTTAGGCCACTCCTTTTAAGGTGTAAGGCATCTATTAAAGATTTTTTACTTCTTCGATTCATTCTAGAGCAGTTTACATTCAGGTTTTATATTAATTAAGTATAGCCTCATTCCATTAACAAACATATAACTAGCAGATGAAAATTATGACATCATGTAGTAATACATGTCACGCCGAATGAAGTTTATAAGATCGTGTATCAAAATTATGACTTTTGAGATCTAAAATTATCTTCGGAAGACGTTTTACCTATAAGATATCATAATATTAACATAGAGTCTTATATATCTGACCCAGGATATCATAAAAATGATAAAAATTTTACTTGGGATGTATTTTATCTATAGGATGTCATAATACTAATTCTTAATGTCATAATTTTGATATAGTATGTTATAATATTGTCAACACTATTTTTAGGTTGTGTTTTATCAATGAAATGACATAATTTTAATATAGAATATCATAAATTTAAATCAGAATATCATAAAAAATTTAAAAATTATATTTGGAAAGTATTTTACCTACAAGTTATCATAATACTAATATGCAATATCATAATAATGTCAAACATATATTCAAAATGTATTTTACCAACATGATATCATCATTTTAATCTATAATATCATAATTTTGACTCAGAATATCATAATTTTAAATTTAAATATTTTAGATAAAAATTATGATATCATATAGTCAAATTATTTTTTCAATATAATTTTTGATATTATTATAATATTCTATATCAAAATTATAATATTTAAATAAAATTATGATATCTAGTTGGCAAAATACCACTGAAAGACATTCTTTAAAAAAATTATGACATTCTATATCAAAATTATGACATTCTAGATTAAATTATTTTTGTTATGCAAAATTCTTTTGAAAAAAAGTTTTAGATATTATTATAACATCATGTTTTAAAATTCTGATATTTTAGGTAAAAATTATGACATCATGTAGTCAAATTTCTATCCAAACATGGTTTATGATATTATTATGATATTCTATGTCAAAATTATGACATCTAAAATAAAATTATGATATTTTAGTTAAAATTATTATATCATGTTGGCAAAATATTTTCATAAGATATTTTTTAATAAAAATTATGACATCTTATATCAAAATTATGTCATTCTAGGTTAAAATTATAATTTTCTATATACAAAATTCTTTCAGAAGAAAGTTTTAGACATCTTGTATCAAAATTATGATATTTCTTATAAAAATTATGATATCCATCAGTTAAATTTTTATCTAAATATGATTTTTGATATTATTATGATATTTTATATCAAAGTTATGATATTTTAGTTAAAATTATGATATCGTATTGATAAAATATCTGGATAAGATATTTTTTAATAAAAATTATGACATCTTTATTAAAATTATGATACTGTAGGTTAAAATTATGATTTTTTATATATAATTTTCTTTTATTTTTTTTTTGATATTATTATTATATTTTATATTAAAATTATGATATTTCATGTAAAAATTAAGATATTGACTAGTCAAATTTTCATCCAAACATGATTTTTGATGTTATTATGATATTTTATGTCAAAGTTATGACATCTTAGGTAAAATTAATTATGATATTTTAGTTAAAATTATGATATCATGTTGATAAAACATCTTTGTAAGATATTCTTTAATAAAAATTATGATATTTTGTATTAAAATTATGATATTTTAGATTAAAATTATAATATTTTAGATTAAAATTATGATTTTTTGTATGCAAATTTTTTTTGAAAAAATTTTTTAGACATTATTGTAACATCCTATGTCCAAATTATGATATTTTATATAAAAATTATAATATCCATTAGTCAAATTTTCATCCGAACATAATTTTTGATATTATTATGATATTTTATATCAAAGTTATGACATCTTAAGTGAACTTATGACATTTTAGTTAGAGTTATGACATCGTGTTGGCAAAATACCTTCATAAGACATTCTTTAATAAAAATTATGATATTTTATATTAAAATTATAATATTTTAGATTAAAATTATGATTTTTTGTATACAAAATTCTTTTGAAAGAAAATTTTTATTATTATTATGACATCTTGTATCAAAATTATGATATTTTATGTAAAACTTATAATATCCACTAGTCAAATTTTCATTCGAACATGATTTTTGATATTATTATAATATTTTATGTTAAAGTTATGATATCTCAAGTAAAATTATGATATTTTAGTTAAAATTATAACATCATATTTGTAAAACACCTCTGTAAGATATTCTTTAATAAAAATTATGATATTCTATATTAAAATTATGATATTTTAGATTAAAATTATGATTTGCTGCATGTAAAATTCTTTCACAAGAAAATTTTAGACATTATTATGATATCTTGTATCAAAATTATGATATTTAATATAAAAATTATCATATCCACTAGTCAAATTTTCATCTAAATATGATTTTTGATATTATTATGATA
The DNA here is from genome assembly GCA_006176705.1 of Cocos nucifera. NCBI lineage: Eukaryota > Viridiplantae > Streptophyta > Magnoliopsida > Arecales > Arecaceae > Cocos > Cocos nucifera. The sequence continues at coordinate 5,206,836 of QRFJ01000003.1, read as the reverse complement.
TTCTATGTCAAAGTTATAACATCTTAGGTGAAATTATGAGTCATGTTGTTAACAATTCGATTTTTTCTTGTAGTGTCAAGTCAGATTCTTCCTTGGATATTTCAATAAAGGATTTCAATGTTTAAAAAATTTCTATAAAAGTGGAGTTGATGTTCAAAATGTCCGAAATATCGACTTTTCTCCTATGCACGTAGAGCTGATCCAGAAGACTCCATTCAGCGCATTTGTTGACATAGAGCCCTTTGTGGTAGATGGGATACTCCTCTCGAACATAATAAAATATCATATTAGAGGAGATCAATTCATTATTGCTGATAAAATAATTACATTCAGTATCGAGAAAGTGACACTAATTATGGATCTTCCATGTCATGGGATGAAAATCTCGATCGTCAGAAATCATCCAAAGAAGAAGGGAAGGCTGTTCGACAGATTTGGAAATAGCTTCAAGTTGCAATATAAGAGATTGGAGTCTTTGATTGGTGAGCTAAAATCATCGAAGAGAAAGAAGGATATTGAGGATATCGTCAGGCTCTGGATAGTATACATGTTTGCCCTTTTCTTGGCTCCAAAGTCAAATCAGACTTGTTCAAGATATGCGATCCAATTTTTAGATGACTTATCTCAATTGGGATCTTTTACATGGACTATTTTATCAAGAACTTGGTAGTTGAGGTCTTCCTAAAGATTGCTGACTATATGAGGTTAGGAAAGCTATGCAAAGTAAAGAGAGTTGATAAGAGGAGGCAGCCCACTCTTTTTGGCTGTTCGACAGTCCTTATGGTGAAGTTAAATCATAGTATTTTCAGAGTGTAATTTTTTAAAAAATTTTTTATAGTTTATTTTGACAAAATGCTCATATGCAGGTATGATTTTTGGAGCATAAATATCAGAGCTCCATCCAACCCTTCAATATTTTTAAGGTTGTTGAGGTAGCGTGATTGTAGAAAAAAAGTCATAATCAAAATTTTGATAACATCCATCCTCACGAGATAAACTGACAATAATAAGCTATTATAGAATGTCATAGGATGTTATATATTTTTTAGGCTATATAATACTTTTTGAATATGATTTTTGAAATTATTATGACATTCTATGTCAAAATGATGATATTTTAGATGAAATTATGATATTATATTGGTAAAACACTTTCAAAATTTATTCTTAGTAAAAATTATGACATTCTGTTTCAAAATCATGACATTTAAGATTAAAATTATGATTTTTTTATGCAAAATTTTTTTGGAAGAAAGTTTAGACATTATTATGATATCTTGTATCAAAATTATAATATTTTATATAAAAATTATGACATCCTATAGTAAAATTATCTTTCAAATATATTTTTTGATATTATTATGATATTTTATATCATAATAATGATATTTTAGATAAAATTATGATAACGTATTGTCAAAACATCTCTGAAAGATATTTTTTTAAAAAATTATGAAATCTTGTATCAAAATTATAATATTTAATATTAAAATTATGATATTTAAGATTAAAATTATGATTTTTTATGCAAACTTATTATGACATCTTGTTCAAAATTATGATATTTAATATAAAAATTATGATATCCTATAATAAAATTATCTCTCGAATATATATTTTTATATTATTATGATATTTTATGTCAAAATGATGATATTTCAGATAAAATTATGGCATCATATTGTCAAAACATCTTCGAAAGATATTTTTTAAAAAAATTATGATATTCTGTATCAAAATTATGATATTTAAGATTAAATTTATGACTTTCTGTATGCAAAATTATTTGGAATGAAAGTTTTCGATATTATTATAATATCATGTGTTACAATTATGATATTTAAGATAAAAATTATAAATTCATATTGAAATTTCCTTCAGAATATGATTTTTGATATTATTATGATATTCTATGTCAAAGTTATGATATTTTAAATAAAATTATGATATCGTATTGACAAAACACATTCAGAATACATTCTTTAAAATTATGATATTTTTAATTTTTGCTTCTTTTATATTATCAAGTCGAATGTGCTATTTGACCTATTCCACAGGAGCACTGGCTTTTCAGTTCTATTGAAGAAAAGAAAAAGAGTACTCATAGTACTGATGAAGTAAAATTGGAGAAGCCTATTTCGGTTGGTTGTGGTATGTGTACGGCTAAGGATTGAAATTAAGAAGCTTAGAAAAAAGATTCTCATTGATGATAAGCTACTGAATTTCTTGATTAGAAAGAAGATCAAGGATAAAAAGTGAGCGGAGGAGGAAGAAGCAAACAGGATTGAAGAGGAGAAAGATGATGAAGAATATGACGACGAAGAGGAACAAAAAGTTTCAGAAAGATGAAGGAGAAGAAAGAGGAGGAGAAGAAGAGGAAGGAGGAGGAGGAAAGGAAAAAAAATGGAGGACAAGAAAAAGAAGAAGGAAGAGGAAGAAAGAAAAATGAAGGAGGAGAATATGAAAGAGAAGAAGAAGAAGAAGAAGAAGAAGAAGAGGGAGGAGGAAGAAAGAAAAAGAGAGGAGTAGGAGGATAAGAAGAAAGAGGAGGAAAGGAGGAGGAGAAGAAGAAGAGGGAGGAAGAAAGAAAAATGGAGGAGAAGAAGGTGCAAGAGGAGAAGAAGAAGGAGGGAAAGAAGAAGAGAAAGGAAGAAAGAAAAATGGAGGAGAAGAAGGTGGAGGAGAAGAAGAGGGAGGAAAAAAGAAAAAAAGAGGAGAAGGTGGAGGCGGAGGAGGAAAAAAAGCGGAGGAATGATGATGAGGAAGGGGAAGAGAAGAAGAGGAAGTGTGAGGATGAAAGAAAGAGAAAAGAGCAGAACAAGAAAACTGATGTTGAGAATATAGATGGGCATCAGGCTGTGCCTGGCCCGGTCCAGGCCTAGGCCCAACGAGCTTGGTACTATAGCGGGCCATGCCAAGCATGGCCCATCTCATAAACGGACCGTGCCGGCACGGCACGGTAACCATAAAACCTCCGCCCGGCATGATCCTAGGCCTAAAAATTGGTGGATCAGGCCTGGCGTGGCTCGTTGGCCCATCAAGCCTGATTTTTTTTTAGCCTTAACGGGCCATGCCTAGCATGGCCCGCAACGGCCCCAAATGGGCCAGGCTGGTCCGTAACGGCTAAAACTGATTTTTTTTTTTTTTAAGGGTTAAAATGGCTAGTTTTCTTATTTTTATCATTTTATCCCCTTCAACAGCCAAAAAATGGCTAGATTGAGGGGTATTTTAGAAAAATAAAAATTTAGAACTTCTATAAATAGAGCCTTCCTCTTTCATTCTCACCACATTAATTCATCAAATCAATTCTCTCTCTCTAATCTTCCTACTTTTATTTGCTCTCTCTTCTAGCAATTCTTCTTTCTTTCATTAAATATTTAGTACGAAGCAATTATAGTTTAACAATTCAAGAGTCATATAAGAGAAGAAAATATCTCTCTTTTGGAGGTCGTAGTTCAAGGATAGCTCCATAAATCTGGCTCTCCAGCTCTTCAACTATCCGACCTCCGATAGCTCGACCCTCCTCCGGCTTTCCAATTCTCTAGTCTCAGCTCCATCTCTTTTTCTTCTTTAGCTCTACTATTTAATTTTCTTTTGCTGGTTATTAGTTAGTTTTTATTTTTTATATTTATTTAGTTTAGATAGCAAATTATGATAATGAGAGTATAGCCGGCGCCATTGGGCATGTCGGCATTTCTCTTCCTATTTTGGAGGAGGAAGAAACTCTTTCTACTCTCTCTGAAGCCCCTTCTGGAGAAGCTGGATCCTCTTTTCGTAAGAGGACTAGCATTGTATGGAATAATTTTGATAGAGTTTTGATAGATGGAGTCTATAAGGTAAAATATAAAAAATATTTTAAATTATATAGTTGTGCCAGTACTGAAGGAACTGACCATTTAAAGAGATATCAAGAGTCTCATAGGATAAATGATTCTCATCTTCAAAGCACCCTTAATACATAAGGAGGTGCTCTTGTTGGAACTTTTGTCTATAATCATGAAAATCAAAGAAAGATACTTATAAAATGTATAGTTAGAGATGAATTATCCTTTAGCTTATGTGAATCTTTCAATTTTAAAGAATATATTCAATTAGCTTTACAATCTGCTTATAAAAAAATCAGTAGACGTACATTTAGAAAAGTAGACAAATTATTTAGCAATGAAGCATGATTTAATTGATAATCTTTCTGCTTTAAATGCAAAAGTATTATTAACTTCTGATATATGGACTGCATTTATAGGTAGTATGTATTTTATTTATGTTACTGCTCATTATATAGATAATAATTGATAATTAAATAAGCGTATTCTTGCTTTTCATTCTTTTGATTATCCCCATTCTGGCCAATAAATTTTTAATATTATTTATCAAACTATAGCTGCACATGATATTAGTAACAAAATTATGTCTGTTATATTTGATAATACATCTAATAATAATGTAGCTATCCAATTATTGAAAGACTCTTTTCGTTTCATTGTTAATGAAAGATTATTTTATATTAGATGTGCATGTCATATTTTGAATCTTTCTGTTTAAGTTGGAATGGGTATAGTTCAAGATATAATTATAAAAATTAGGAATGTGGTATCTTTTATTCATACTTCCACAGCACGATTGTAAGAATTTAAATAATTATGTTTAGACCATGATAAATATTTTAAAAAATTTAAACTTGATGTAGTTACCCATTGGAACTCTATATATATGATAATTTATGATGCATATCTATATAAAAATTTATTAAATATATATATAAATGATCATGAATTAAGATTTATTTTGACTAAAAATGATTGGAAAAAAGGAAAAATTTTAGAAGATTTTTTAGTTTATTTTTATAATGCTATAAATACTCTGGTGTTTATTTTTCAACCTTTTGTGTATTTTTACAATAAGCATATATAATTTATGGTTAATTTGCACAATATAGATTTGATGATGTTTTAATGCCTATTATTTATGAAATGAAAAGAATGAAATCAGTATTGGGATATGGTACGTCCCATGCATAACTTAGCTGCTATATTTGATCCATGGTTCAAATTAAATGGCATACATATTTTACTTGATAAAATTGGTAGATATATAAACTATGATTTTGAAGAATCTAAAGTTGAGGTAACTCAGCTACTTCATGATATTTTTGTATTATATGATGAAAAGCTTCATGGATCTAGACAGTCCACATCATCTTCATAATCAACTTCTAGTACCTCTTGTTCATCATCTATTTTTTCATTTCTTGCACATAGGAGACATTTACTTGCATCTTCTTCATCTGCATCTTCTTCATCTTTAAGTAATGAATTAAATTTTATTTACAAAATGATATATCTTCTGTATTAGATGAAAATCAAATAAAAATTCTTGATGTATTGGCTTGATGGAAGAATGTAAAAAATTAATACTCTGTTATGTCTGCAATTGCACGTGATATTTTAGCTGTTTCGATGTCCATAGTAGCATCAAAATCAGCTTTCAGTGCAGGTCAATGTATTTTGGATGAAAAGAGAAAAAGAATGATGAACGAGATAGTTGAGATGCTGCTCTGCTTTAAAGATTGGTTGAATGTAGAGCGAGACTTCAGGACAAAGAAGGACATGATACTAGATCTGATGATGAGGACGACACAAATACAATAGATAATTAGTAAGATTTATTTTTAATTTTTAATTTTTAAAAATTATATATTTTTATTTTTTATTTGTTGAGATGAGTCATCTCTATTTTCTTATCAATTTTCTCTTTGTATTCTGGAGATTAGGCCTAGCCCCCTCCATCTTTTGTATAATTTTGATTTATATTAATAAACTGGTAAGGATCCACGCCAAATCCTCCACCATTATAAGATAATTTTTATTTTTATAAAAAAATTTAATATCTTATATTTATTTATTTATTTAATTTATTTTATAAAAAAATATTTTTTAAAATAAAAATTTTAAAGAGGCTATAGCGTGCCAAATAGGCTGTGCCATGGCACGGCCCATATGGGCTGGCATGCGGGTCATGCCGGGCTTGGGCGCATGCCATGCCGTGCCTGGCCCGATAGGTCGTGCTAGCCTAGGCCCTGGAGGGCCGTGCCAGGCTTGGGCCGTGTGCCACCAAATCCCAGCCCAGTCTGGCCCTCTATTTTGGGTCGTGCCATGGCACGACCTGCTACAGTGCTAAGCGGGCCATGCCTGGCATGACCCAATTCGTGTCGGGCCGGGCTAGCCCATGGGTGGCTCGGCCCGGTGCCCACCTCTAGTTGGGAATAAGCCAAAGACACTGATATGTTAAATTTATGACATCTCGGTACAGGAAATGTTCCCAAATGCAGAATTTATGATATCCTGCATCAAAATTATTCATCTTTTAGATTAAAATTATGGTATTATGTTATAGAAAATATTCTTTAATGCAGTAGTTATAGAAATATAAGATCCTATATAAAAATTATGTCTTCATTCATAAAAAAAAATTTTGAAGCAGAAATCATCACATAATTATGATCTATACAAGCAATATATTTCAAAATTAAAAGAATATTTCATTATTTATAATATATTTATAATATATTTCATAGTTTGATGAAATATAATCATCTATTTTATAAATTAAGATAAATAGTAATAAATTTATAATATATTCTTTCTAAGCCTTCTCCTCTCTCGTTGCTCCTACGCTCCTTGCACACTACCAACTCTGTATCTTCCAACACCGGCTCCAATCGATTCTAGCCTTGGCTCAAATCTGATGAGCCATACATAATTCGAGGCTACGTGGAGGCACGGCGATTTTCAATACCTCCCAATTCAAGATGAGTGTCGGACAAAACACCCTTCTCGAGCTTGCTGCATCGATCCAAAGGGTGGGAGAGAAACCCTTCATCGAGCAGTAGTATCATGGTGATGGCATCTTTACTTGAAGCGAAGGTTAATGAGATCCCCTTTTGTACATGACAAGAAGCCCTAACTTCTATTTATATAGGGCTTGAGCATGGTGTGGTGCACCAGAGGATCCCTGCTAATATTATATCATCTTAATTATTTTTTTTATTATTTGGTTGCATACATAAGCATCAAATTCATTCTATATTAAAATTATGACATCAATGTAGAAAAATTTTTTTCGAACGAAGAATTATGACATCCTATATCAAAATTATGACACCATAGTACAGAAAACGTCTTTGAATGCAGTAGTTGTAGAAATATGATATTGTAGTTTTATATTTTGATATTTTGTCATAGGAAACTTTTTCAAATGCAAAATTATGACATTCTAGATAAAACTTATAAAGTTAAAGTTTAAATTATTGGTTTCTATCATAAAAAATATCTTCGAATGAAGAGCTATAACATCTTGTGTCAAAATTATGATATCTTAGACATACAATATATTTAAGTTTTAATACGATATTTTATTAAGATAGATGATTTGAAAATTCATCTATTATGATATATATCACATAAATATAAAGAACTTTGACAGGATTACAATGAGAAGTAGGCAAACCATTCCAACTAAAACAACTACAGAAATATTAGCATATAAACAATCTATCTTGATGCGGATGCTGTCAGCCATTGAGCCACTGATATGGATTTTTAGAAACGATCCCATCTTCTCTAACACTTTCACCAGCAGCAAGCATTTTCTTTGATTTATAAAGAGTTGGAAACACCGGGTACCGATCCACCACCCACGTTATATGCCATGTATTGCCATCTTATCAGCTTGGAAGACTGTACCTCCAGAGTGAATGAAGGTTCTCTTGGTGCCACTTTCTGCAACATCAAAATATTGGGACTGATAAAATAGAAAATACATTTTAAGAAATGACATAAAAAGAAGTCAAAAATTTAGAGCATAGAATTTTATAAATATGGCACAAAAAATTATCGAATGCATAAGTATGACATCCTGACATAGAATATGTCAACGAATGCAGAATTATGATATTTTTTTATCAAAATTATGACATTAAGGATCACAAGTATGACATCCTGGTATTCGAAATGTAGAATTATGATATGCTGTATCAAAATTATGATATTAAGAATCAAAATTATGACATCTTCATATAGACACATTCCTAAATGTAGAATTATGACATCCTATGTCAATATTATAACATTAAGGATCAAAATTATGAGATTTTTGCAACGTAGAATTATGACATCCTGTGTTAAAATTATGATATTAAAGATCAAAATTATGATATCCTTGCATAGAAACATCCTCAAATATAGAATTATGATATTAAGATTCAAAATTATGGTATCCTTGCATAGAAATATCTTCGAATGTAGAATTATGATATTATATATCAAAATTATAATATTATATTTTAAAATTATCATATTGTATCTTAAAATTATGATATTTGATAAAAAAAATTTCTCTAAACTCATTATTTTGATATCTTGTATCAAATTTAAATTTATCATGGATCAAAATTATAACATTAGGATACAGAAATATTCCTAAACATAGAATCATGATATCCTGTATTAAAATTATGATATTTAAGATTAAAATTATGATATTATAGCACAAAATTTTTTTTTGAATGCTTTACCTATAGAAATATGATATCTTATATCAATATTTTGAAATTAAGCACAAAAAAACTTTACTGAAAGTCCATAAATTTTAACTTTTAACATATAATGTAAAATTATCTGATTTCTTAGATTTTTCTATCCTTCAGCATGCTAGATGTTTGAAGTAACATACATTTTTCTTATTGGATCTACTGTACATGATTGTGATTCCAAAGTTGACTCTTCTTACATAACCATTATAGAAATTGTATACATCTGTTACTGAATTGAATTTCATTCCAATGTGAGAATCTATATTATTCTTATCTGCATGCGGTGCACTCAGAGAAGATGGATTTTCAAGACAACCTATTAGATGTGTGGCCTAGAAGCCAGGTTGGCTGATACTTGTAATACACTTCTAAGAATAATTTTATAATTTTAATTTAAAATTAATAAAAAAATATTTTATTCTATCACATTGTGTACATAGTATCTATGATATATCCTTTGAATTAATGATAATAATAATTCATATTTTTTAGAATTAAAAATTTAAGATAAATTTTCATGATTAACTCATAAACTGCTTTCGATCGTAGGATCATCACGAGGATGGTGATCGATCTAGAAGATTGGTGTACGATCGCTTCTTAGGATCGATGAATTTTGAGTCTATGGTGTGGAGATACTGAAGTTAGAGTATAGATTCTCGTTAGAAAATGAGAGCACTAAGCGTGACCACCTCAAGCAGTCATAAGAGAGTCTACATTCTCATTGATGACTGGCTTGATGCTGTAGTGGTGTGATTGATTTTTTGATCTGAGGTACATCGATAGTTTATCTTGAGGGTATTATAGTTTGACTATACCATAATTCGATCTCCTAGCCATTCAGAATTTTGAGGTGTATGTTGGCTATAGCATGTTCATTATAGGAATTGGATCGTACCAATAAAAGATCTATCTATCTCGGTAGATGAAGAATAGTCTTATGATGATCATGAGATCGAGTCCTTAAGTCCATGGTCAGGACAGAGTGAAATAATAGAAAAAAATTTTCTATTAGAATTTTACATCAAACTCGAATCAAATGATCTATTCATATTACAGAATGTTGGGTTTGATCAGTTCACCTTAATCCTAATCCTGTCAGAACTCAAGATAAAAAAACCTAATTAAATAGGTAGCTACATTGAGAGGTTCGCTTTCGATTTTGATGGATTGTCATCATATACTGCTAGGTATCACTGATGGATTTTGGGAGTAATTGAAATGATCTTGATGATCGATCATTCTAATTGAATGAATCGAAAAAATTTTGATCCATCGAAAGATGTTTCGATGATGTCAATGATAGAGATTGCGATATATCCTATTACCATACGGAATTGAATCTAACTGAATCACACAAATAAGGGTTTGGATCTGAATGTGATCAATTAAGCTCATCTAGTTTGATTGATTTGGATTAGATCTAATTAGGTTCAAAGATATCGTGCTAGCATACGATTGAGCCTAACATTCTTCTTCTGTAGTCTTTCTAGTTTATCTTGACTGAACCAAATTGGTTTGGACTTAGCCAAAAATCCTATATGGATTTGTCCTAGCTTGATTGAAGTTTATCCAGATCAGAAAAAGGATTGTCTTAATCCATTAGATGGAAATAAGACAATACCTACCAATTCCTAACATAACCTGCTATTTTCAATTTCGTCAGGACATTGATCCAATCTTTGCAGGAATTGAAGGGTATGGCATGCGCCTCTTCTATTTTTGATCTGAGGTGCACGCCCCAAGGAGTTATTCTTCGATGAAAAGAGGTGGGCCCCCCTATGGCATGTGCACAAAAGGGAGATGGCGTGGAGGAGTTTTGTTGAGAACAAACTCTTAAAGATAGAATCCCACACCACCCTTCCTCCCTTATCCTTTTTGTGCGACAACTCCAAGGGAGTTTTGGGTGACAAAACTAAGTAGAGACATGATATTTTTCATGTGGAATTAGATTAAAATCTAATTAAAATCCAGTAATGAGATTACTTGATAAAATAGAACTTTAAGTTGGCACAGGGTCTATTTAAACCCTCCCTATGCCCTAGGGTTTTCATCTTTGAGATCCCATGCCCTAAGGCTACTGCTCCATTTCCTCTCCACACCTCCCTCCCTCTAATTCTCTCTCTCTTCTCCATGCCCAAGGGTTGGGCATGAGTTTCAGCGAAGAATTCAAGTATTTTGGTGCAAAGATCAGGAAGAAGGATAAATTGTTCGTGAGATGAATGTGTGACCTTTAGCAATTGGTTTGAAGGATGAACCAGAAGACTCTATATTTGATTTTGGAGATTAGATCCAAAAGAAGAGCGCATCTAGATCCAGCTCAAGTAGACTTTGGTAGAGATCAGGCACGTGTATGGCTAGATTTAGAATCCCGAGAATCAACAGATCATTGTTAGGATAACTGTTACCCTGAACAAGTAATGAATCTTCCACCAGATTTAATTCTAATTTTAATTTATAATATCAGATCATTAAGATCAGATCCAAGAACTCTCAGATCTGATCAAAAATTTATAGAAATATTTTAAATTTTTTTGCTACAAATCTAATCAGATCAGATCAATCCTGTGGCAAAAAAATAGTTTTACTTACAAAAATATGATATCCTATATCAATATTTTGAAATTAAGCACAAAAAGAACTTTACTGAAAGTTCATAAATTTTAACTTTTAACGTATAATGTAAAATTATCTAATTTCTTAGATTTTCTACCCTCCAACATGCTAGATGTTTGAAGCAACATACATTTTTCTTATTGAATCTGCTGCACACGGTTGTGATTCCAAAATTGACTCTTCTTACATAATCATTGTAGAAATTGTACACATCTGTTACTAAATTGAATTTTATTCTAGTGTGAGAATCTATATTATCCTTATCTGCATGTGGTGCACTAAGAGGATGGATTTTCAAGACAACCACTACCTAAAGGCTCTTCCATTAGATCATTTATAGGAATATCTATAGAAGATGTACATAAGATTTTTTTTAGGTCAAAAAATGCATATGAAAGTCATAAATACAAAGTTCTTTAATATGAATATATCATGTCATAATATTAATATATTATGTCATAATTTTGATACAAGATTTCCTAATATTATCAAAACTTTCTTCGAAAGATATTTTACCAATAGGATAATATAATTTTGACCTATGATTTCATAATTTTGATATAGGATGTAATAAAAATATTAAAATTGATATATGAATGATATTTTTATTCATAATATTAATATATTATGTCATAATTTTGAAACAGAATGTAATAATATTATCAAAATAACCTTTGAAAGATTTTTTATCAATATGATGTCATAATTTTTATCTATGATGTCATAAGTTTGATCTAGGATGTAATAAAGATATCAAAACTCAAGCTTGAATGATATTTTTGTTCATAATATTAAAATATGATGTCATAGTTTTAACATAAGATGTCTTAATATTGTCAAAATTATCTTCGAGAAGTCTTTTATCAATAGGATGTCATAATTTTGATTTACGATATTATAATTTTGATTTAGAATATCATAAAATATCAAAATTAATATTTGGATAGTGTTTTCGTCATAATATTAACATATAATATTATAATTTTGAAATATAATTTTATAGTTTTGTCAAAACAACATTTAGGAGGCCTTTTTACAAACATAATGTCATAATTATGAAATATCTTAAAAATATTAAAATCATCTCCTGGGAAGTGTTTTATCATAATATTAACATATCATACAATAATTTTAATACAAGATATATATCATAATATTATCAAAACTATCTTCGATATATCTTTTACCTATAGGATGTCATAATTTTGATCTGCGATGTCATAATTTTAATCAAGAATATCATAAAAATATCAAAATTGATATCTAAAAGATATTTTATTTATTATATTAATATAAAATATCATAATTTTTACATAGGATGTCCTAATATTGTTAAAACTATCTTCGAAAGATATTTTACAAATAGGATATCATAATTTTGATCTACGATGTCATAATTTTGATCTAAAATATCATAAAAATATTAAAATCATCCTCTAGAAGATATTTTTATTATAATATTAATATATAATATCATAATTTTGATATAGAATATCATAATATTATCAAAACTACTTTCAATAGATCTTTCATCAATAAGATGTCATAATTTTGATCTATAATATCATAATTTTAATCTAGGATATCATAAAAATATCAAAATTGATATCTAAGAGATATTTTATTCATTATATTAACATAAAATATCATAATCTTTACATAGGATATTCTAATATTATCAAAACTACCTTCGAAAGGCATTTTACCAATATGATATCATAATTCTGACCTACGATGTCATAATTTAAATTTAGGATGATATAAAAATATTAGAATATAATCTTAGATGATATTTTTGTAATAATATTAATATATAATATCATAATTTTGATACATGATGTCATAATATTGTCAAAACTATCTTCGAAAGATTTTTTATTAATAAGATGTCATAATTTTGATCTAAAATATTATAAAAATATCAAAATCAATACCTAAAAAATATATTATTTATTATATTAATATAAAATATCATAATCTTAATATAGAATATTCTAATATTGTTAAAATTATTTTTGAAAGTCATTTTACCAATAGAATGTCATAATTTTACTATACGATGTCATGATTTTAATATAGAATTTTATAAAAATATCAGAATCCAATTTTGATTGATTTTTTTTCATAATATTAATATATAATATTATAATATTATTAAAACTATCTTTAAAATTTTTTTTACCAATATGATGTCATAATTTTGATCTATGATATTATAATTTTGATTTAGAATGTCATAAAATCATCAAAACTGACATATGAAAGATATTTTATTTATTATATTAATATAAAATATTATAATCTTGATACATGATATTTTAATATTGTCAAAACTATCTTTGAAAGATTTTTTACCAATCGAATATCATAATTTTAACCTATAATCTCATAATGTGATGCCATACTTTTTATCTTGTATATCATTATGATATGTCAAAAATTATTCTGGATAGAAATTATGACATCATGACTTACTATATGATTTTTGATAGAATTTTATATGATATTAACTTTCAAAATGGAGAAAAGAACTCCATTTGAACATACCTGTTGGGGATAAATCCCGCTCCTGCCGAAGCCCGGCCCGACGCTCAGCCCAATGTAACCAGTAGCCGCTGAAGAGCTTTAGCGCCAGGCGCCAGGCCGAGCCCCTACCACGGCCGAACTGCCTAGAGGCCGAACTCCCTCCGCCCGCCGAACTTCCCACAGCCGAACTCCTTCGGGCCGACTCCAAGCGCCCGAGCTTCAATGAAGTCCTCTCAGCGGCCGAACTCCTTCGGGCCGACTCCAAGCGGCCGAGCTTCAATGAAGTCCTCTCAGCGGCCGAACTCCTCAGCAGTCGTCACTTAGGAGCCCGAACTCCTCAGCAGTCGTCACTGGGCCGAACTCCTCAGCGGTCGCCCTCATCAAACTTCGGCCGACCGAGCTCCTACCGAACTCTCAAGTGTCCAAGCCTCAGCCCAAGCCCAACAGCCGGCCGAACCCCAGACGGCCGAGCTTCGACTTCTCAGCAGCCGAACTCTTCTGCGGACGAGCCTTAGCTGCATACCTCTTGCCAGACGCCTATGGGAGCCGAACTCCCTCCCATCTTCCTCTTCAGGAGCCCGAACTCCCACGAAATGGGCACACGACGAAGGCCTTCAACCCTTCATTCGGCAAGCTCTGCAACCATCACTATCAGTCAGTCCGCCGTACCATCGGTCAGTCCGCCGCGGGCGATAGCGACCCACTGCCAGGCGGCGATGGCTGTCTCCCTCAATCCGCCGCACACGGCACCAGTGGGACTGACTCCGCCGAACCTCGAGCGGTCCGCCAGCACGCGGCTGCAGTTGTCACCATCAAGCTCCACTATATAAAGGACCCTCCCGACACGCTAAGGCTAAGCTCTCTCTGAACTCTCGACTCTCTAAGCTCTCCTCCACATCTCTAAGCTCCGGAACTCATTCCGAGCACTCCATTACTGTTGGTCGGAAACTAACTTGACCGTCGGAGGGTCCTGCCGGAGCCACCACCCCACCGGTTCCGGACGGGACTTCGTTTTGCAGGTCCCCGGCGGCGCCCAGCGGCCTCGATTGCGGCGACCTCCGGCGGCGATGGATTTCTGCACCAACAGATTGGCGCTGGAAGAAGGGACTCGAACCTCCGAGGTTCCCTTGTTCTTAAAGGAGTGCTCGGCGACGATTTTCCGCCCCTGCTCCGGATCTCTCTTCTCCCTCTCCAGAATTCCTTCTCTGGAAAGAGGAAATGCCCCCTAGAAGGGCTTCGACGCGGCGCTCGACGGCTTCCGCGGCTCGATCCCCTCCGAGTCCGTCTGTCCCTGCTCCGGCCCCGGTGACTCAGCCCCCGTCAATAACCGCAGTGGATACGGAGCAGTTCAACCAGCTCATCCAGCACGTTCGCGGTCTCACGGAGGCGGTGCAGGCGGTGCTGCACCAACAAGTCCCAGTGCCAGCCCGACCGGCGCGGGACTCTCCGAAGTCGGATGATCCAGTCCAAGAGCGACCGGCCTGGGCAGCCCGACCTCCGATACCCGGATTGGAGAGGCGGAGGAGGGAGAGCCCTTGTTCGGATCATGGATCGACCAAGGGTGAAGCCTCGCGCCCATCTCACCAGAAAGCCTTGGAGATCAGAGACCGGGAGGACCTGCTGGGCCAAAGGCTCTCGGAAATGAACCGGCGAATTGAAGAACTTCGTCCCCCCTCGCGTGGTGATGACGTTTGTGCAGGACCCTCCTTTCTCGCAGAAAATCATGCAAGAACCTGTTCCGCCCGACCTTCGAGCTCCCTCAACTGGAAAGCTACGATGGAACTTCTGATCCGGTTGATCACCTGGGGGCCTTCCGGGCCATGATGCTGCTTCACGGCGCTTCAGATGCCGTGCTGTGCCGAGCCTTCCCGTCTACCTTAAAGGGAGCAGCGAGGAAACTGGTACTCGGCGTTGAAGCCCAACACGATCTTCTCTTTCGACCAGATGAGCAGTCGGTTCGCGGCCCACTTCATCAGCAGCCGACGACCGAGCCGAGGTTCAGATTCCCTGATGAGCGTCAAGCAGAAGCAAGGGGAATCCATCCGGACTTACGTCACTCGATTCAACGCCGCGGCATTGGAAGTCCGGGACCTGGACCAGTCTGTCGCGATGGCCGCACTTAAGGGCGGCCTTCAGAAAAATAGCTTGCTGTTCTCTCTGGAAAAAAGGTATCCCAGGGACTTCGCCGACCTGCTGGCTCGAGCCGAGAGATATGCCCGTGCGGAAGAAGCCTTCAAATTGAAAGATGAGGAGCTCGTCAGAAAGGACCGGCTGGCGGACGAGGAAGAGCTGGGTGAAGCTCGGCTGCACTCGCAGACCCCCTACGAAAGCAGGCGGGCCCGAACTCCTCGAACTCGCCCTGATAAGGAGGCGCGAAGGAGTCCACCTCCCGGAAGGTTCCGCCGCTATGCCCCCCTCAACGCTCCTCGAACCCAGATTCTCACCAAAGTAAAACACCAGCTGCCAAGACCGGAAGGATTACGATCTCCCCCAAACAAGCGCGATCGAAATAAGTACTGCCTCTACCATCACGACCACGGCCACGACACGGAGGGATGCATCCAGCTCCGAGACGAAATTGAGGAGCTCGTCAGAACGGGTCGGCTGGGTAAATTCCTCCGGTACCGGCCTGAAGCAGAAAAAGATCGGCTAAGGGCGCTGCCGTAGCCAGACTGCAAGAAGGTCGGCCACCTTACGGCGCCATTCACATGGCCCCTGGAAAGATCTCGGTGCATCAGCGATTCGCCATCTCCCAGCAGCGAGAGCTTGCACCAAATTGAGGAGTTCAGCATGAGGAGGTCGTCCACCCCGGAACTTATTGCCGAAGAAATGCGGAGGAATCAGCCTTAGGGAGGAGCCCAATCGCCCCTAAGAGAGAAACGGAGAGCAGAAGTTCCCCCGCTGAAGCGGAATGAAGTTCGGCGCGAGGAAGGCCGAACCCACCTATGAGCCCGTCAGCGAGGAAGCTCCGACAAAGAAGTATGAAGTCCTCCCGCGGAAGCTTCCGCGGGAAAGTGGAACGAAGTTCGGCGCAAGTAAGGCCGAACTCACGCTCCAGTATGTCCCCCAAAGGAACCGCCTACAAAGTGTTCACTGGAGGCGGAATGAAGTTCGGGCGAGAAAAGCCGGGCTCACCCCAAAGCTCGGCATCAAGATAAAATGGAGCTCGGTGGAAAGCCGAACTCCTCAACTCAACCTCCAAAATAAAGTTCGGCGCCGGCAAGGACGGAACGAAGCCCCCCTCCCAGAAGGTTCCGCAACTACGACCCTCCAACTCAAATTTTCGGCAAAGTTAAGAGCCAACCGCCGAGACCTGAAGGACTACGGCCTCTCCAAATATGCGCGATCAAGGAGAAGATCGGCTATAGGCACTGTCGAAACCGGGAAAGACAAGAAGGTTGGCCGTCCCGCGGCGTCATCAACGCCACCCCAGGGAGGAGCTAGGAGCTAGCCACATCGGTGATTGTCATCCCCAGCGACAAAGTCAAGAGAAGCATGGTCCAAATTATGAAGGCCGGCAGGAGATAGAGGAGGTCGTCTGGACGGGACTTGCTGCTCGAGGGAGCTCCGAGGAACAACACCCCGTCGACCCTCAAACGAGAGCGCGTTGTCCACGATTTCCCTTCGGTAAAATTCTCCCCTCTTGCAAATATTATTTCTGGATGCGAAAACTATGCGATGACGGGAGAGCAGCAGTCAATAATCGCCGCGTTAGGAACAGGAGGAGAACCTCGTCCTAACGCGAGCGCGCACCTCGGCTGCAGGAGATAAGATCTCCCCCGAGAGAAGCTCGGCCGCAGGAGATAAGATCTCCCCCGAGCGCGCACAACCTCTAGACCTTGCCAACCTCGGCTAGAGATAAGATCTCTCCCGAGCGACCGTTCTCTGACCCTCGGTTAGGAACAGGAGGAGAACCTCGTCTAACACGAGTGTCCAACCTCGGCTAAGATAAGATCTCTCCCGAGCGACCGTTGCAACCTCGGCTAGAGATAAGATCTCTCCGAGCGACCGTGAACAACCTCGGTTAGGAACAGGAGGAGAAACCTCGTCCTAACACGACACCAACCTCGGCTAGAGATAAGATCTCTCCGAGCGACCGTTGACAACTCGCTAGAGATAAGATCTCTCCCGAGCGACCATGACAACCTCGACTAGGAGATAAGATCTCTTCCTAGCGACCGTGACAACCTCGGCTAGAGATAAGATCTCTTTCGAGCGATTGAGTCAACCTCGACTAGAGATAAGATCTCTTCCGAGCGACCGTTGATAACCTCGGTTAGAGATAAGATCTCTCCCGAAGCGACTAAACAATTCGGTTACATCGGAACAGAGATAAGATCTCTCCTAAGCGATCAAGCTAACCTCGGCTCAGAGATAAGATCTCTCCCGAGCGATCGAGCTCGAACCTCGGCCAAAGAGGAAAATCTCTTCCGAGCAATCAAGTCAACCTCGGCCACAGGAGATAAGATCTCCTCCGAGTTTCAACCTTAGCTGCAGGAGATAAGATCTCCCCCGAGCGCGCACATCAACCTCGGCTAGAGATAAGAATTCTCTCCCGAGCGAACCGTGCCAACCTCGGCTAGAGATAAGATCTCTCCGACCGTGAACAACTCGGTTAGGAACAGGAGGAGAACCTCGTCCTAACGAGCGCGCACCCGGCTACAGGAGATAAGATCTCCCCCGAGAGAAGCTCGGCTGCAGGAGATAAGATCCCCCCCGGAGGGCGCCATCAACCTCGGCTAGAGATAAGATCTCTCCCGAGCAACCGTTGATAACCTCGGCTAGAGATAAGATCTCTCCCGAGCGATCGTGAACAACCTCGGTTAGGAACAGGAGGAGAACCTCGTCCTAACACGAGCGCGCACCTCGGGCAGGAGATAAGATCCCCCGAGGGCGCAGAGAATCTCCCCCGAGATTCACTTCGGCTGCATACCCCCGAGCGCGCACTTCACTTCGGCCGCAGGAGTAAGATCTCCCCCGAGGAAAGCTCGGCCGTAGGAGATAAGATCTCCCCCGAGCGCGCACTTCAACCTCGGCTGCAAGATAGGAGGGCTCCCCGAGTCGACTTCAACTGATGAAGATAATGTCGCCCCAGGAGCTCAAATCCGACCTCGACCGAAGAGGCAGTTTTACCTCACCTCAAACTTCAGCGTCAATTTTGGCTGGAGATGAGACCCCCCCGAGCTTCAGATGCAACAAATGCGGAGCCTGGAAGAGACTTCGGCAGTCGCCTGTTCTGGTTCTCCCTTCCTTCAATTTTTGAACTCGGGAGTGGGGGGGCTATTGTTGGATAAATCCCGCTCCTGCGAAGCCCGGCCCGACGCTCAGCCCAATGTAACCAGTAGCCGCTGAAGAGCTTTAGCGCAGCGCCAGGCCGAGCCCCTACCACGCCGAACTGCCTAGAGCCGAACTCCCTCCGCCGCCGGAAATTCCACAGCCGAACTCCTTCGGGCCTCCAAGCGTCCGAGCTTCAATGAAGTCCTCTCAGCGGCCGAACTCCTTCGGGCCGACTCCAAGCGGCCGAGCTTCAATGAAGTCCTCTCAGCGGCGAACTCCCAAGCAGTCGTCACTCCCGAACTCCTCAGCAGTCGTCACTTAGGAGCCCGAAATCCTCAGCAGTCGTCACTGGGCCGAACTCCTCAGCGGTCGCCCTCATCAAACTCGCGGATCGGGCTCCTACCGAACTCTCAAGTGTCCAAGCCTCAGCCCAAGCCCAACAGCCGGCGAACCCCAGACGCGAGCTTCGAACTTCTCAGCAGCCGAACTCTTCTGCGGACGAGCCTTAGCTGCATACCTCTTACCAGACGCCTATGGGAGCCGAACTCCCTCCCATCTTCCTCTTCAGGAGCCCGAACTCTCACGAAATGGCACACGACGAAGGCCTTCAACCCTTCATTCGGCAAGCTCTGCAACCATCACCTATCAGTCCGCCGTACATCGGTCAGTCCGCCGCGGCGATAGCGCCCACTGCCAGGCGACGATGGCTGTCTCCCTCAATCGCCGCACACGGCACCAGTGGGACTGACTCGCCGAACCTCGAGCGGTCCGCCAGCATGCGGCTGCAGTTGTCACCATCAAGCTCCACTATATAAAGGACCCTCCCGACACGCTAAGGCTAAGCTCTCTCTGAACTCTCGACTCTCTAAGCTCTCCTCCACATCTCTAAGCTCCGGAACTCATTCCGAGCACTCCATTACTGTTGGTCGGAAACTAACTTGACCGTCGGAGGGTCCTGCCGGAGCCACCACCCCACCGGTTCCGGACGGGACTTCGTTTTGCAGATCCCCGGCGGCGCCCAGCGGCCTCGATTGCGGCGACCTCCGGCGGCGACGGATTTCTGCACCAACAATACCTAATGCATTAATTTTATTTAACTAGCAAAGGAGGTGCTGTATTAAAGGAACTACAAAAAGGTTTTAATAAAGAATCTATAAATGGTATTTTACTTCTTGATGGATGGGACATATTGGTTGGATGAGATAATAAATAATCAACAATCTCGGACGTGCAATGATTTCTGTAGACTAAATCTTGAACATCCAGACCTTTAGAAAAAGAAAGAAGAAAGGAAAATACAGCATTCAACGCTCAGAAAATGGAAGAAAAAAAAATATAGCATTCATAATATCCAATCAGATTGTAAAATAGCAAAAATATTTTATTTTGAAGAAAAATGATATTTTCATCATGTTAAATATGAAAAATAAATTATTACATGCATTAAATGTATTCGACGATGGAACCTCGTGCCTCCACTTTCTTTGCATCATTAGATGTCTGATTGGATATGAAGCGACAATCATCACATGAATCAATCGGGTAAGACGGTGCTCTCTACGTCTAATTTTTTGCACTACAAGAATTATCCTTATAAAAATTTGTCTAGTGAAAGCTTTTGAGCAAATTAAAATTATCCAAGACATGACCATAAAAGAAATCGCAAAAGATTGGATGAAATTCATAATGTCTTTGTTATTACTATGATCAATCAGCAACCCAGATTCAGGCGCTGTCTTAGTGATGGTTGTGCATGCATGCTGGTCGCCATTGTCTCCGATCCAGCAGTTGGTTTGTGAAGCTATAATTTAAAAAGCCGGTTGGATGAGTCAGATTAAGAAATGTTCTGGGATTCTTGATATCTCGTTCACCAATCTTTCGTAAGCCTTTTGTGCATGGGAGTTGCTGTATCCTTTACATCTCTACATCATTTGACAAGTGGATTAATAATGCGCACGTTGTGCATGATGAATGATTGGAATGCGAATCCTACTCTTGCATTAATAAAGATTGGATTGCTTATAGCCTCCCACATTCGCCAAAAAAAAAGAAGAAGAAGAAAATGGATAAAGAAAAAAAAATGATTGAAATGCTTATCAGACGTTTGGAGATTTTTTTTTTTTTTTTTTTTTAAAAAAAAAAGGTTTGGTCTCCGGGATGCATGATTGGTCATGAAGGCTCCATCTGGCTGCTGAGAAGCAGAGGGCCCGTTTGGTATTTGATTTTATTTTCTGTTTTTGTTTTCCAAAAACCGATAATTAGGACAGAGGATGAATTTGACGGTCCAACGGAGGATTTATGGTGATCGGCATCAAGATGGGACGGCCCAATGCCTTAACACTCGTCAATCCATTCCGGCGAACCTGACTTGCTCGTACCGTCAATAATTTGGACTCTGCCAAGCCATCTGTAGATGAATGGACTTCGCTCCTCCATTTCTATTCCATTCCATTCCATACTGGCTCCTTCTGTCACTGCGGATTCACGGGAGATCAGAAAGGAAGACTCGCATGCTCTGCCCGTTCGCCGGCTAAAACACAGTTTGACGAAGAAAGCCAAGTTCTTTTTCTCGTGGCAAGAAAAAGATAACGAGAAGATGCATATATTAGAAAAGTGAATCATTATAATAAGATAACGAGAAGATAACGGTGTTATTTGATAATTGCAAATGCTTGAGACCTTTTTGACTCGAGGAGTCACCCTTTTCGAAACGTTTAGCCATTGCCATTATTGATCAGCAAGATTTTCAACTAAAATTGTTGATCTGAGTGGTTCAGATGTTCTGTCTTGTTCAATCAACAGTTTGTTCTATTTAAGGGGTTTTTGGGATCTTGGACATATTTTGAGCAAGCCGATAGATCCGACCACAATTGTTGAACCAGCAATCTATGATCGGTCACCAAAATACGTTAATCTCCCGCCCGGATTTAGGATTGTTGTTTCTTTGTTGCATGCACCGTCCGTATCATCATATTGTATGTGGAATTAGTTTGTATTTCAAGGCCCACATGCTATTTGCTACAGCAGCGCCACCCAGCATGCAAAAATTTTTCTCATCACAAGTCCCATGCCAATCGGCTAGGATTCTTTGCGGTGTGGTGCGTCACAATGTTCTATTTTCTTGGATGGACGGTCAATAAATAGCACATATCGTATATGATACGGCATGGACTAAGCTATTCATCTTTTAAAAATGACTATTTCTGACTGCAAAGCAAATGGCCATCTCTTGCAAAATGAATGACTGCATGCACGGTAAAGAATCCATGCTCCCCAACACGTGCAACTCGCTGCTTCATGAAATAAATGCTTAATATTTCCGGCTGACGAACAGAGCTAGGTTATATAAGTACAAAATAATATCAAAATAACCAAATGAACGATGAAGGTCGGAAAATGGCTATGATATCCATCATAGGAAATCCGCTGTAGCATGATAAACAATTACAAAAGGAGCGTCACTCTTTTAAGTACCAGGAATATGCAAGGGTGCAATAAAACCAGATGCTCTTAGAACCATTGCATTGTTAATAACTTTAAACCACACGGATTAAAAGTGCTTCCAAACGAGGCGGTCTTTTCCACATCGCGTCATGATTTCATAAGGTGCCAAAAGTATCGATGTGACTAAAACCTCCTTCCTTTTTTTTCTCGCTAGGTGGGAAAAGCTTTTGGTGCAAATACTAGGGTGGTTGTGACATGAACCTGGTCGGTGGCACTTGGGAGCGAGTGCAAGTCTCAGAAATGCTTACGAAGTCTAGAAGGTCTACAATTCCGGCCCCTCTTTTTGAAGCTTGGACGGTGTATGGATGACAGGAAGAACAGCCAGGAGCCAGTGAGTGGTAGGGCTTCATTCATGGCCACACGCTATAGTCCAGATGGTTGGGCGGAGAAGGGGAACCGTAACACCTTCCCCTCCCCTAGCAAGGGCTCTTTGCTGCTCCCCCGGCCTTCCAACTCGGCTCCTACGTTTCTAGGCCAGGGATCCTTGTACCCTTCCTTGTCCGAGGATGAGAGAGCCTTAACTCTAAGAATCCACAGCCAGGCTGAGAAGCGGCGCAGAGAGAGGATTAACGCACATCTATCTACTCTTAGGCGTATGATCCCCAACTCCAACAAGGTACTCCTCCCTCCCTCCCTCCCTCTCTCTCTCTCTCTCTCTCTCTCTAAGATACACGCTCGCACACACGCCCCTCTCTTTTGGTGTCTGCTTGCCACCGACCAGCATGAACAAATTGATACCATTTGTGATCATTTAGAACCTTACTTTTTGCCGGCAAGATTACTATCATAATGTCATCACAAAACTTTACATGGACTCCAACAAGTGGTGTTCACCGAATTTGTTCAGCCACTGTCGTGTGCAAACACTGCTATTCCGAAATTTAGCCAGATCTTTCTAATTTAGCTTGTTGTGAGGGAAAGGACGTATAGGTTGTATCCACTGGGTCATATGGCCCAATATGAATCCATTACAAAGTCTATTGAGCCTAATGTCACAATCTCGGATCCAAACGAGCACTCCACGGTTCAAGAAATACCTTGCATCAGTGTCTAAGTTTAGTACGCGTTCTAAGTTGTTTACAGAGGGAAGTTTTGGGCCAAACCAGCTTTGGATGCCCGCAAGGCGAGTCCGAATCATGATGCATCACGTCAAGTCAGGTCTGAGTAGGATTCATCTTATCCTCTTGGAACAAGTTCATTTTCTTGGCAGAGAAGCAAATGTCCTTGTTGTTTTCCTAAGATCCAATATAATCCTGACGCACCAAGTGATGGATGTTGATATTAAATTAATTGCTAATGGGATACTTGCCGTACGGTTCTGTAGATCTACAGTAGTTTGGAAAATTTTATAATATTTGTTTGGGTAAGTGTGTCATATTCAACTAAGTCAAGTTTTCTGCAAATAATTTAGGTGCGCAAAGGATAGGGAAAATCAGTTTTTCCGAGTCCGATTAGACAAAGGAGTGGTTTAAATAAGTATTGGTAGGCAGGGAATATAATTAATTCATTAAGATCACATGACCGCAAAATTTGGAGTTTTCTGAAAAAGTAATCTAACCAATAAGATTAGAATTTGAACGGATGTAAGCAATTCTCTGGACTAATGGCTTTGGAACTTCTTGCCTTTTCGCATCGTTCTATTTTTAATTTTTAAAAATATATTTATAAAAATTAATAAAAAAAATATATTTAATATTATTATTTTAAATTTTTTATTATTTTTAAAATATAAAATAAAATATTTTTATTTTATTTTAAAAATAAAAATTTATATTTTTTACCATCATTACTGCACTATCTCGATCGTTGTCATCTTTATTATTGTTGGTGCAGAATTTGGTTGATATCGGATCGAATTAAAATCGAGAAAGATGAGATCGCCGTCTGTGACCTATAAAACAAAGTCCCATCCGGAGTTGGTGGTGGTGGCTCCGGTAGGATCCTTCGACGATCAAGTTAGCTCTTATGACCAACAGAAATGGAGTACTCAGAAAAGAGTTCGACAGAATTTTGGAAAGGAGAAGAGAGCTTAGAGAAAATATATCTAGAGGGTCTCTTTTTATAGATGGAGCTTGACTGATAGTGACAGTCATACCGTTCGGTAGTGGACCGCTCGGGACCATGTGGGATTTGGTACGAAGAGGAAGGTATCGTCAGATTGATAGTGATAGCCATAACCATTCGGTAGTGGACCATTCGGGACCGCATGAAATTTGCTACAGAGAGAGGGATGTCGTTATACTGATAGCGATCGTTCGTCGAGATTTAATAGCCGTAGTTCGAAGGAAGCATAGTTGGTTAGTAAAGAATTTCGATATATATCAATTCCAGAGAAGTTCAGACTCCTGAAGGGAATACGTTTGGACGGGATCATCCACGAAGAATGCTAGCTGAAATCTGGAAGCAATCCACTGGAGGAATCCGACTGAAGGAGTTCGAAAGGAGTTCGGCTTCTGGAGGAACTTGACTGAAGAAGAAATCCGCAAGGAGTTCGGCTCTTGGGTGAACCCGACTGAAGGAGAAATTTATAAGGAGTTCAGCTCCTAGAGAAGTTCGACTGTAGGAGAAATCCGTAAGGAGTTCGACTCCTGGAGGAGTCCGACTGAAGGAGAAATTCGGAAGAAGTTCGGCTCCTAAAGAAACTTGATCGAAGAAGAAGTTCGGAGGAGTTCAACTCCTGGAGGAGTCCGACTGTAGAAAAAATTCGTAAGGAGTTCGACTTCTGAAGGAGTTCGACTGAAGAAAAAATCCGTAAGGAGTTCAGCTCATAGAGGAACTTGATCGAAGGAGAAGTCTGACTGAAGAAGAAATTCAAAAGGAGTTCGACTCCTGAAGGAACTTCGTCGAAGGAGAAGTCCGAAGGAGTTCAGCTCCTGGAGGAGCCCGACTGAAGGAGAAGTGGTCCGGAAGGAGTTCAGTTGAAGTCCGAAAGGAGTTCGGCTGGGGTTCGATCACTGAAGGAAGAATTTTCGATTGAGGCTCTTCTGTAACTACCGATTGCGTTAGGCCAAGCATCAGACTGGACTTCGATGGGAGCATGATTTATCCCCAATAATAGTCCCCCCACTTCCGAGTTTGAAACTCGAAGGAAGGGATTATAAAAAAAATGACTGTCGAAGTTCTTTTTCAGGCTCTACATCCATTGGGGTTGAAGCTCGAGGGAGACCTTATCTCTAGCCGAGGTTGATGTTGAAGTTGAAGCTCGGGAGAGATCTTACCTCCAACCGAGGTCCAAGGAGATCTTATCTTCTGTTAACGTTGCGGTTGAAGCTCATGGGAGATCTTGTCTCCAGTCAGGGTTGACGTTGATGTTGAAGCTTGGGGGAGATCTTTTCTCCAATTGACGTAGAAGCTTGGGAGAGATCTCATCTCCAGCCGAGGTTGATGTTGAAATTGAGGCTCGAGGGAGATCTTGCCTCTAGCCGAGGTTAACATTGAAGTTAAGGCTCAGGAGAGATCTTATCTCCAGCCGAGGTCCAGAAAAATCTCATCTCCTATTGACGTAGACGTCGAAGCTCGGAAGAGATCTTATCTCGAACCGAGGTTGAAGGAGATCTTATCTCCTGCTAACATAGACGTCGAAGCTCGGAGGAGATCTTATCTCCAACCGAGGTTGAAGGAGATCTTATCTCCTGCTAACATAGACGTCGAAGCTCGGAGGAGATCTTATCTCCAACCGAGGTTGAAGAAGATCTTATCTTCTGCTGACATAGACGTCGAAGCTCACTCCTGCTAACATAGAAGTCGAAGCTCGAAGGAGATCTTATCTCCAGTTGAGGTTGAAGGAGATCTTATCTCCTGCTGACATAGACGTCGAATCTCGGAGGAGATCTTATCTTCAGCCAAGATTGAAGAAGATCTTATCTCCTGTTGACGTAGACGTCGAAGCTCGAAAGAGATCTTATTTCCAGCCGAGGTTGAAGGAGATCTTATCTTCTATTATTATCGGGTACGATGGAGCCATTGTCGGGGCCTTTTCTCTCATTCCATCTAAAATGAACGAGGCCTTCGGATTTGCTTACATTAAGACGAGGTTCTTCTCTTATTTCTAACGGACTATGGGGATACATAAGGGCCGTTGTCAAGGCCTCTCCCTCCATCTCGTTTAAAATTAACGAGGTCTTCGACTTTGCTCACATTAGGATGAGATTCTGCTCTTGTTCCTAACAGACTGTGGGGGCACATAAGAGCCGTTGTCAGAGCCCTCTCCCCCATCTCATCTAAAATAAATGAGGTCTTCGACTTTGCTCATGTTAGGATGAGATTTTTCTCCTATTTCTAATGGATTGTGGGAGCATATAAGGGCCGTTATCAGGGTCACTCCCCACATCTCGTCTAAAATGAACGAGGCCTTCAACTTTGCTCATGTTAGGATGAGGTTCTCCTCCTATTCCTAATGGACTGTGGAGGCACATAAGGGCCATTGTTAGGATCTCTCCCTCCATCTCATCTAAAATGAATAAGACCTTCGACTTTGCTCATGTTAGGACGAGGTTCTCCTCCTGTTCCTAATATGGCCAATTTTAATTGCTTCTTTTCTGTCATCACATAATTTTTGTACCAAGAAACAATAATGTTGTAATGAAGAAGTTTCATTATGAAAAAATTACTGATAGTACATCCTCAGATTTTTTGAGTTTCAAGATCGTGGGAACGTTGTTCCTCCGAGCTCCTTCAGGCGATAAGTTTTGGGCCATACGACCTCCACCACTTCATATGGGCCTTTCCAATTTGGGGCAAGCTTCCCCTGACTTTGAGGCTGGGAGATGGCGGCTCGTCGAAGCACTAAGTCTCCCACTTTGAATGTTTTACTTTTGACTCTAGAGTTATAATATCGGACCATCCTTCGTCTGTAAGCCGCTATCGGAATCTGGGCTTTCTCTCTTTTTTCTTCCAGCAGATCGAGATTGGTTTTGAGGTCCTGCGGGTTATGCTGCTTATTGAAGGCCACGATTCGTGCTGATGGGAGTTTAAGCTCGATTGGTATGATTGCCTCCATTCTAAAAGTCAAGATGAATAATATTTTTCTAGTCGGCAACCTTTGAGTAGTTCGGTATGCCTAGAGAATGTGGTAGAGTTCGTCCATCCAGGCCCCCATTGCTCTGTCAAGTCTCGTCTTGATGCCTTACAGTAGAGTTTGGTTGGTCACTTCAGCTTTTCCATTTATTTATGGATGAGCTACCAATGTGAAGTGGTGGAAGATGTTTAGGTCTTCACAGAAGTTGACGAACCTCATCCCAGCGAACTGTCATCCATTATCTGTTATGAGAGTTCGGAGCAGACCGAACCGAAAGACTATTAACTTTCAGACGAAGTCCTGTATCTTGGCCTCGATAATTTTTGCTAGTGGTTCGGCTTCGACCCATTTAGTGAAGTAGTCGATCGCGACCAGGAGAAACTTTTGCTGCCTGGATGCCATCGAGAAAGGGCAAAGTATGTTCATTCCCCACTGTGCAAATGGCCAAGGTGCACTTAGCGGAGTAAACTCGAAGGTCGGCTATCTTTGTATGTTTGCATTCTTCTGATAGCGGTCATATTTCTTGATATACTCCATAGAATTATGATATAAGATCGGCCAATAGTATCCTTGCCAAAGTAGTTTTTATGATAGGGACCTGGCTCCTATGTGACTTCCATAAATTTTCTAGTGCACTTTCCATAATACGAAGTCAGCCTCTGAAGGTTGGAGATATTTTAGCAGCAGTAGCGAATACGACCTTTTATACAACTTGCCCTCGTACAAAATGTACCGAAAGGCTTGATTCCTTTGTTTTCAAGCTTTTTTTGGATCATTAGGAAGAACTCCCTCCTTGAGGTAGGCAACCAACGGGTCAATCCAGCTCGACTCAAGCTCCGTTTGCATAACGACCTGTGATTCCACTAAGCTTGGGCATTTTAGAGTCTTAAAAAATACTTCTTTGGACAGTTTGACTGAGGCTGAAGTGGCCAATTTAGAAAGGAGGTTGGCTCTTATCTTTTCTGTCCTCGAAATCTGTCGAATGTCAAAACTATCGAAGATCGGAGTCAAATCCTTTACTTTCTTCAGGTATTTCATCATGCTTTCCTCCCATGCTTCGTAGTTGCCACTAATTTGGTCGATCACTAATTGAAAATCACTGTAGACTTGGAGCTGATCTACTTTTAACTCCCTTGCTATTTTTAACCCGACGATCAGTGCTTCATACTCGACCTCATTATTAATCACAGAAAATTCGAAGCGTAGCACGTACTCGACGATGACTCCCTCAAAGCTAACTAAGACTAATCCCGCACCTGCTCCGACGGAGTTGGATGAACCATCCACGTACAGAGCCTTAAAACCTTCAAAAAGATCGACACTCTCTTCAAGGAGGCTCGGTTGCGACAGCAGAGCGTCGATCTCATTTTGTTCAAGCTCGGCTTCAGTTGGAATGGTACATTCTACTACAAAATCTATCAATATCTGAGCTTTGATCGATGGCCGAGGTCGATAGTTGATGTCAAATTTTGTGAGCTCAATTGTCCATTTTGTAATTCTCTCAGAAGCGTCCGTTCAATGAAGGACTGCTTTTATTGGTTGATCCATGAGAATCGTTATGGTGTACCCCTGAAAGTAAGGTCGGAGTCTTCTGACAGCAATTAAAAGAGAGTAAGTCAATTTTTCTAGCTTAGAGTACCTGATCTCTGCATCCCTCATGATCCGACTTACGTGGTAGACCGATCACTGCATCTTCACTTCCTCCTTGATAAGGACTGCTGCCAAGGCCGTCGGAGAGACTGCTAGGTACAGAAATAAATTTTCTTCGGATTCGGACTTTGCCAATAGTGGGGGTGAGCCAAGGTAGTTTTTAAGCTCCTCAAATGTCCGTTGGCACTTCGCCGTCCAGCAGAAATTTTTTGGTTGCCTAAGGACTCGGAAGAAGGGCATAAATCGCTTGACCGATCTCGAGATGAAGTGATTTAGGGATGCCGCATTTTTAGTCAGGCGCTGAACTTTTTTGATTGTTTTTGGAACAGTCATCTTCTGAATGGCTTGGATTTTCTCTGAATTTACTTCAATCCCGCATCTTGATACCATAAACCCCAGAAACTTCCTAGAGGTCACACCAAAGGCATACTTGATCGGGTTCAACTTCATCTCGTGCTTCCTGAGTGTGCTGAAGATCTCTTTGAGGTTGGCGAGGTGGTTTATATAAGCTTGGCTTTTGACGAGCATGTCATCCACGTATACCTCCATGTTGTGGTCGATCTGCTCCTTGAAGATCTTGTTGATCAGGCGTTGGTACGTTGCCCTTGCATTTTTGAGTCTAAAGGGCATAATCCTGTAACAATAAAGATCACGATCAGTAACAAAAGTAGTTTTTTCCTCGTCCTCTGGCGCCATCCATATTTGGTTATAATCGGAGAAGGCGTCCATGAAGGTGAGGAGCTCGTGGCCCGAACTTATATCTACCAGTTGATCAATCTTGGATAGAGGGTAGCTATCTTTTGGGCAGGCTTTATTCAGCTTTTTGAAATCTATACACATCCTCAACTTGTTGTTTGTCTTTTTGACGAGGATCATATTTGAGACCCAGATCGGATAGTTAACTTTTTGGATGAATCCAACTTTGAGGAGCTTGCCTACTTCTGTGATTGCTTTCTGCCTCTTCGGAGCGTGGTTGCACATCTTCTCTTTTATCGACCGATACTTCGGATCAATGGCTAGCTGATGTTCCATAACCTCGACATCAATTCCTGGCATATTCGTTGAGGCCCAGGTGAAGACGTCCGCATTCTTCTTAAGGAAGGTGATGAGTTACTTTCAAACGTCATTCTCCAAGTTGGAGCCGACCTACACTGCATGCTCCGCATTCCGTCATTTAAGGGCATAGATACGAGGTCCTCCATAGGCTCGCCCCACTCCTCGGTGAGGTCGTCACGGACATCCAGCCCGTTAATAGGATGAGGGTTGGATTATTCTTTCTTATGTAGGACGATTGAATAGCAGTGCCTTGCCAAAGCTTGATCTCCTCTGACCTCTCCGATCTTATGACTTATCAGAAACTTCATCTTCAAATAATAAATTGATACTACTATCTGAAGTGCATTTAGACCAGGTCGATCGAGAATAGCATTATAGGCAGATGGAGCCTTTATGACTAAAAAATCGATCTGTGCCTTAGCCAGCTTTGGGCGTTGCCCTACAGTCACAGCCAAGGTCATTATACCCTCAATTGGTACGGCATCGTCAGTAAAGCCTACCAACGGAGAGTTCATCGATCTTAAGTGGTTATTGAGTAAGGATATTTTTGAGAAAGCATTATAAAATAAAACATCAGCCGAGCTTTCATTATCAATCAAAATGCAGTATACATCATAGTCAGCAATGTTTAAAGAGATTACAATCGCATCATTGTGTGAAAACTGGATCCCCTGAGCATCTGCCTCAATGAAGATTATGGATTCTTCAGTCCTTCATTTCTTCACTGATCTCTTGGATCCGTTAGCCTCTCCTCATCGAAGTCCCTCCGAGATAGTGTTGATGCTGAGAGATGGTCGATCTCCTTGTTGATCTCCCTCCTTGGTGGTTCAGGCTGCGGTAATGCCCTCGGTTGATCTTTCCACCCTTCAGGCTGCCGCCATAGAAATCGATTAAATCTGCCTCGCTTAATGAGCTCATCGATCTCATCTTGGAGTTGAATACACTCCTCATTATCATGACCATGGTCACAATGATAAAGGCAGAACTTGTTAGGATTATGCTTGCTGGGGTGAGTACGGATCCTTTCCGATCTTGGTAGTTACTTTTTGATTTTCATCAGTACTTGAATTTTCGGAGCATTGAGAGGAACGTAGTTGTGAAATCTTTAGAGGGGAGAATCCTGCCGCGCTCTTCTATCGGGGCATCCCTGCCTTCAAGCCTGAAGAGGAGTTCAGACTCACTTGTGCTCAGAGAAAGTTCGGAAGCGCGGCTGAGCTTCACTCGACTTTCCTTCCTCAGCGGGCCTATCCGACTTGCTGATTTGCCGCTCACCAAAGACTTCATCATCCTTGGCCTTGAAGGCCTCTTCAGCTTGGGCATAACCTTTAGCCTGAGCTAGCATATCGACAAATTTTTTAGGATACTTCTTTTTTAGGGAGAATAATAAATCATTCTTTTGAAGACCACCCTTGAGTGCGGCCATGGCAACTAATTGGTCCAGATTTCGGACCTCCAATGCAGCAGTATTAAATCGGATGACATAAGCCCGGATGGATTTCTCCTTCTTCTACTTGATGTTCATCAGAGAATCCAAACCTTGGTGCGGACGTCGGTTGCTGACGAAGTGAGCAACGAACTGATGGTTCATCTGATAAAAAAAAAAGATGGTACCCGACTTAAGTGTCGAGTACCAGTTCCTAGTAGCTCCCTTGAGGGTGGATGGGAAAGCCCGGCATGAAATAGCATCTAGCACGTCGTAGAACAATATCATTGTTCGAAGGCCTTCAGGTGGTTGACCAGATTGGTGGTCCCATCGTAACTCTCAAACTGCGGAAGCTTGAAGTTCAGCGAGATTGGATCCTGCACAATCTTTTAAGAAAAAAAAGGATCAGTGCAAATATCATTACTGTGTGAGGAGAAAGTATAACGGAGCTCTTCGATTCGTCGGCTCATTTCTAGAAGCCTTTGATACAGCAGATCTTCACGATCGTTGATATTCAGAATTTTCTAGTGGAATGGGTGCGAAGCTTCCCCCTAGATTGAGTCGTGGATCGAGCAAGGGCCCTCCATCCTTTGCTTCCCCTTTTCGAAGATCAAAGGTCGGGTAGCCCAAATCGGCTATTTTCAGACCAGACCATGGAGCTCTGGAGAAGCCTGCTCCGATCGAACTGGTGCTGGGGCCTACCGATGTATGGCCTGCATCGCCTCCGTGAGACCGCAAACCTGCTGGACTAGCAGGTTGAACTGCTTCGCATCCATGATAGCCACAGGTGGAGCTTGAGTTGCCAAGGCTGAAGCGAGAGCAGATAGGTCTGGATGGGATCTGGCTGCAGAGGTCGTCGATCGTCGGGTTGAAGCTTTCCTGAGAGGCATTTTTTTTTGGGGAAGAACTCTAGAGAGGAAAAAGAGAGATTGCTGAAGAGCACTCCTTTAAGAATAAAAAAATCTTGAAAATAGAGTCCCTTAGAGGAAAGGCCCCGATAACGACTCCATCGTGCCCGACAACAACAGGAGATAAGATCTCCTTCAATCTCAACTAGAGATAAGATCTTCCTCGAGCTTCGACGTCTACGTCAATAGAAGATAAGATCTCCTTCAACTTCGACTGGAGATAAGATCTACTCCGAGCTTCGACGTCTACGTCAGCAGGAGATAAGATCTCCTTCAATCTCGGTTGGAGATAAGATCTTCTCCGAGCTTCGATGTCTACATCAATAGGAGATGAGATCTTCTTAGACCTCAGTTGGAGACAAGGTCTCCCTCGAGCCTCAACTTCAACGTCAACCTCGGCTAAAGGCAAGATCTCTTCCGAGCCTCAATTTCAACGTTAACCTCAACTGGAGATGAGATCTCCTCCAAACTTCTACGTCAACTGAAGAAAAGATCTCCTTCAAGCTTCAACATCAACGTCAACTCCAGTTGGAGATAAGATCTCCTACGAGCTTCAACTGCAACGTCAATAGGAGACAAGATCTCCTTGGACCTCGGCTGGAGACAAGATCTCCCCTGAGCCTCAACTTCAACGTCAACCTAGGCTGGAGATAAGGTCTCCTCCAAGCTTCAACCCCAATGGATGCAGAGCCTGAAAAAGGACTTTGGCAGTCGCATTTTTTGTACTCCCTTCCTTTAAGCTTCGAACTCGAAAGTGGGGGAACTATTGTTGGAGATAAATCTCGCTTCCGTCGAAATCTAGTCTGATGCTTGGCCTAACACAATCGATAGTCACGAAAGAGCCTCAATCAAAAATTTTTCCTCCAACGGTCGAACCCCAACCGAACTCCTTTCGGACCACTTCTCCTTCAGTCGGGCTTCTCCAGGAGCTGAACTTCTCCGGACTTCTCCTTCGGTCAAGTTCCTCTAGGAGCTGAACTCCTTCCGAATTTTTTCTTCAATCGGACTTCTCCTTCGGTCAAGTTCCTTCAGGAGCCAAACTCCTTCCAGATTTCTTTTTCAGTCGGACCCCTTCAGGAGCCGAACTCCTTATGGATTTCTCCTTTAGTCGGATTCCTCTAGGAGCCAAACTTCTTTCGAATTTTTTCTTCAGTCGGACTCCTCCAGGAGTCGAACTTCTTACGGATTTCTCCTACAGTCAGACTCCTCCAGGAGTCGAACTCCTCTGAACTTCTCCTTCGGCCAAGTTCCTCCAGGAGCCGAACTCCTTCCGAATTTTTTCTTCAGTCGAACTTCTCCTTCAGTCAAGTTCCTCCAAGAGCCGAACTTCTTTCAGATTTTTTTTTCAGTCGGACTCCTCCAGAAGCCAAACTCTTTATGGATTTCTCCTGCAGTCGGACTCCTCCAGGAGCCGAACTGCTTACGGATTTCTCCTTCAGTCAAGTTTCTCTAGAAGCCGATCTTCTTCCGAACTTTTTTTCAGTCGAACTCCTCCAAGAGCCAAACTCCTCCTTCAGTCGGATTTCTCCAGTGGATTGTTTCCAGATTTCAGCTAGCATTCCTTTCGGATGATCCCCTTCAAACGTATTTCCTTCAGAAGTCCGAACTCCTCTGAAATTGATATATGTCGAAGTTCTTCATCAACCAACTATGCTTCCTCCGAACTACGGCTATTAAATCTCGATGAGCGGTCGCTATCAGTTTGACGATGCTCCTCTCTCCGTAGCAAACCTCATGTGGCTCCGAATGGCCCACTATCGGACGGTTATGGCTGTCACTATCAGTCTGATGATACCTTTCTCTCTATATCGAACTTCATGCGATCCCAAATGGCCCACTATCAGAAGGTATGGCCGTCACCATCAATCAAGCTCCGTCTATAAAAAGTGATCCTCCATATATGTTTTCTCTAAGCTCTCTTCTCCTTCCCAAAACTCTGCCGAACTCTTTCCTGAGCACTCCATTTCTATTGGCCAGAAGAGTTGACTTAATCGTCGGAGGATCCTACCAGAGTCACCACCACCGACTTCGGATGGAACTTTATTTTGCAGGTCATCGACGGCGATCTCATCTTCCTCGACTCTAGCTCGATCCAACGTCAACCAGATTCTGCACCAATAGTTTTAATCATCTTTACCACCACTATCACGACCGCCATGTCATCTCTATCACCACCATTATCATCATCATCACTATAATCATCTCTAATAATATTACTACTATTATCGCTACCATCACTAGCTTCACCATGATCATCAATGCTTCGACTATCATGATCATATCCATCACTGTTGATTCTACTTCCACCGGATGATATAAGCCCGAATGGATTTTTTCTTCTTCTGCTTGATGTTCATTAGCGAATCTGAACCTCAGCATGGATGTCGATTGCCGATGAAGTGAGCCACAAACTGATAGCTCGTCTGATCAAAGAAAAAGATGGTACCCGACTTAAGTGCCGAATATCAGTTCCTAGCGCCTTCCTTGAGGGTGGACGAAAAAGTCCGACACAAAATAGCATCTAGCGCACCGTAGAGTAACATCATTATCCAAAAGATCTCTAGATGGTTGATCGGATCAGTGGTCCCATCGTAACTCTCAAACTATAGGAGCTTGAAGTTCGACGGAATTGGTTCCTACATAATCCTCTAAAAAAAAGGAGAGTCAGTACATATATCATTACCATATGAGGAGGAAGTATGACGGAGCTCTTCGATTCGTTGGCTTATTTCTAGGAGTCTTTGATTTAGTAGATCTTCACGATCGTTGATCTCCAGAATTTTCTAGTGGAACGGATGCGAAGCTTCCTCCTGGGTCGAGTCGTGGTCCGAGCAAGGGCCCTCCATCCTCTGCTTCTCCTTTTCGGAGATCAGAGGTCGGGTAGCCCAAGTCGGTCATTCCTAGATCGGACCATGGGCTCTAGAGAAGCCTGCTCTAGCCAAACCAATGCTGGGCCTACCGATATATGGCCTGCATCACCTTCGTGAGACCGCGAACCTGCTAGACCAGCAGGTTGAACTGCTCCGCATCCACCATGACTATAGGTGGAGCTTGAGTTGCCGGGGCTGAAGCGAGAGCGGATAAGTCTGGACGGAATCTGGCTGTAGAGGTCATCGATCATCGGATCGAAGCTTTCTTGGGAGGCATTTTTCTTGGGGAAAAACTCTAGAGAGGAAGAAGAGAGATTGTTGGAGAGCACTCCTTTAAGAACAAAAAAATCTTGAAAATAGATTTCCTTAGAGGAAAGGCCCCGATAACGGTCCCATCATGCCCGGCAACAATAGGAGATAAGATTTTCTTCAATCTCAGCTGGAGATAAGATCTTCCTCGAGCTTCGACGTCTACGTCAATAGGAGATAAGATCTCCTTCAACCTCGGCTGGAGATGAGATCTCCTCCGAGCTTCGACATCTACGTCAGCAGGAGATAAGATCTCCTTCAACTTCGGTTGGAGATAAGATCTCTCCCGAGCTTCGATGTCTACGTTAATAGGAGACGAGATCTTCTTGGACCTTGGCTGGAGACAAGGTCTCCCCCGAGCCTTAATTTCAACGTCAACCTCAGCTAGAGACAAGGTCTCCCCCAAGCTTCAACTTCAACGTCAACCTCGGTTGGAGGCAAGATCTTCCCCGAGCCTCAACTTCAACGTCAACCTCGGTTGGAGATGAGATCTCCTCCGAGCTTCTACGTCAACTGAAGAAGATCTCCCCCGAGCTTCAACATCAACGTCAACTTTAGTTGGAGACAAGATCTCCCACGAGCTTCAACCGCAACGTCAATAGGAGACAAGATCTCCTTGGACCTTAGTTGAAGGCAAGATCTCTTCCGAGCCTCAACTTCAACATCAATCTCGGCTAGAGATAAGGTCTCCTCCGAGCTTCAACCCCAACGGATGCAGAGCCCAGAAAAAAACTTCGGTAGTCGTATTTTTTCTACTCCTTTCCTTCGAGTTTCGAACTTGAAAGTGGGGGAACTATTATTGGGGATAAAATCCGCTTCCGTCGAAGTCCAGTATGATGCTTGGCCTAACACAATCGATAGTCATAGAAGAGCCTCAATCGAAAATTCTTCCTCCAACGGTCGAACTCCAATCGAACTCCTTTCGAACTTCAACCGAACTCCTTCCGGACTACTTCTCCTTCAGTCGGACTCCTCCAGGAGCCGAATTCCTCCGGACTTCTCCTTCGGTCAAGTTCCTCCAGGAGCTGAGCTCCTTTCGGATTTCACCTTCAGTCGGACTTCTCCTTCGGCCAAGTTTCTTTAGGAGCTGAACTTCTTCCAATTTTTTTTTCAATCGGACTCCTCCAGAAGCCGAACTTTTTATGGATTTTTTCTTCAGTCGGATTCCTTCAGGAGTCGAACTCCTTCCGAATTTCTCCTTTAGTCGAACTTCTCCAGGAGCCTAACTCCTTAAGGATTTCTCCTACAGTCGAACTCCTCCAGGAGTCGAACTCCTTCGGACTTCTCCTTTGGCCAAGTTCCTCCAAGAGCCGAACTCCTTCCAGATTTTTTCTTCAATCGGACTTCTCCTTCGGCCAAGTTCCTCCAAGAGCCAAACTCCTTTCGGATTTCTCCTTCAATCGGACTCCTTCAGAAGCCGAACTTCTTACGGATTTTTTCTTCAGTCAAGTTCCTCCAGGAGCCGAACTCCTTCCGAACTTCTTCTTTGGTCGAACTCCTTTAGGAGCCAAACTCCTCCTTCAGTTGGATTTCTCCAGCGGATTGCTTCCAGATTTCAGCTAGCATTCCTTCTGGATGATCCCCTCCAAATGTATTCTCTTCAGAAGTTCGAACTCCTCTGAAATTGATATATGTCGAAGTTCTTCACCAACCAACTATGCTTTCTCTGAACTACGGCTATTAAATCTCGACGAACGATCGCTATCAGTCTGACAACTTCCCTCTCCGTAGCAAATCCCATGCGACCCCGAATGGCCCACTACTGGATAGTTATGGCTATCACTATTAGTCTGACGATATATTTTTCTTCGTACCGAATCCCATACGGCCCCAAGTGGCCTACTACCGGACGGTATGGTCGTCACCATCAATCAAGCTCCATCTATAAAAAGGGATCCTCCAGATACGTTTTTTCTAAGCTCTCCTTTTCTTCCCAAAACTCTGCCGAACTCTTTCCTGAGCACTCCATTTCTTTTGATCAGAAGAGCTGACTTGATCGTTGAAGGATCCTACCGGAGCCACCACCACCGACTCCGAACGAAACTTTATTTTGCAGGTCACCGACGGCGCATCTTCCTCGACTCCAGCTCGATCCGACGTCAACCAGATTCTGCACCAACAATTATAATCATCTTTACCACCACTATCACGACCGCCATGTTATCTCTATCACCACCATTATCGTCATCATCACTATAATCATCTCTAATAATATTACTACTATTATCGCTACCATCACTAGCTTCACCATGATCATCAATGCTTCGATTGTCATCATCATATCCATCACTGCTGATTCTACTTCCACCATCCCCACCATATTATTGCTGCAATTATAATTTCTGGCACACCACCCCCATCATTGCCATCATCAATACTTTATAATTTTTATTCTATTACTATTTCTATCATTTTCATATTGCTAACACCCTCGTCACCACAATCGTGCCTCTACAACCTCCACTATCTATATCATTGCTATTATAGCCTTGGCCACCATTATCATGCTTATGATTAGCCTCTCTTTTTTTTTTCCCGCAATAGCCATCGCCTCCACTATTTCCACCGCTACTACTATTATTGGTTAACAACTATCATCATATTAAGGATCGATAATTTTTTCCCCATAAAGTAATGAAGTGACCGTCCTGCTTTGCACTTAATTATCGGTCCAAGCTTTTCTTCATTGTACCAACCAATAGCCCCATGTTATCTCATGTAAAGTGTTAAATTATGATCAATAGTGTGGCACGTCCATCATGATCAAATAATTTTATTTAAATGTATACACACACAGGCATAAGCATGTTTGTATATATATTTAAAAAATTGAAATACCATCAATTATTTTTAAAAAATATTGATAAAATAACTAAGTCAAACACCTCCAAGGACTTATTATATATGTTTCATCACCCAAGTGGAGAAAGGGGGTGAACCATTGTATTCAAGTATGAAGAGGATGTGAAACCCTATAAATGTAAAGACATGCTTGTTGCTCATATATTGACATGACTTATTTTAACCACCGACGAACCCCATAACATTCACATGCCAATTCTCTAGAGTTTGGGTCCTGTGCGGCGCAAGGTTTGCACCACGAGGGACTTCACATGTCTGGATGGCCACCGTTACGACCGTTGCTCATCACCTCAGAAACAGAGGGCATCACATTGGATGTTGAACGTGGTGCTACCGCAAAAAAAGTTATCTATTTTCAGAATGGATGATATGGTTCTTTGCAATACAAGATACGTATCGTATAAAATCTGACTTGATGCTTTTAATGTTTAACATGATCCGAGAAAAAAAGTTCACGATCTATAGGTTTTCTACCGGCAGCTTTCGTTCATTGCGAAAAAATTCTCGAGTACTACCTCTGGCCCGTGTCTCGGTGTTCCCTACAAAGCCACATTCACAAATATGGCATCAAATGTACTGGATGGATAAAAGAATGTTTAGACTATTCTGTATATTTTTCAGAAAAAAAGTTCGAATTATACTGAAACCATTGGAGCCTGCCATTAAATCTTCCGCTGAATAATTGCATGTCGTCATAGAATTCTTTAAAAGCTGTTACATGGCTTGAGCCATCTGATCTCAAACTATGTGATTGCAGATGGACAAGGCATCTCTTCTAGGACGAGTGATCGAGCGTGTAAGAGATCTAAAGAGCAAGGCAGTTGATGCTAGCAAAGCCTCCACAATCCCAACAGAAGCAAATGTGGTGACGGTGGAAAGTGAGGGAGGCTATCAGAACACATTCTCTTTGGATGATGATAACCTCTACATAAAGGCTTCTCTTTGCTGCGACGACCGGCCGGACTTGTTTCCGGAGCTCATCGAGGCATTCAGAAGGCTGAGACTGAGGACGATCAGAGCAGACATGACATCATTGGGTGGAAGAATTCAGAATGTTTTCCTACTATGTAGGAAGGATGGCAGTGGAAGTGTGTGCTTGAACTCTCTCAAGGAGTCCGTTAAAGAAGCGTTGGACAGAGTAGCCTCCGTCGACATGGTTCCCTCAAATGCCTTCATAAGTAAGAGGCAAAAGCTTTTGCAACCACGATTCCCTTGCTCCAATAGATCTTTATAGATATATGTATACACATATCCTACATTTCGTTTGCCTGCTTGTTTTCTTGGTCATTATATTTTGTTAGAAAAGTTGTTGACCGAGAGTTATGAGAAGCGCTTTAGGCCAAAGATCATGTGTATGTATACATATAACTTCCTCTTTCTCTCTCTCCCTCTCTCTCTCTCGATAGTTTAAAGAAATCAGTGAACTTGAAGGGAGAGTGAGAAAGCTTAATAGTTTGTCTTTAATATTGAATGTTTCTACCTTTTTTTAATATTTGGGCTTGCCTCTTCAGCTTAAGAAATTGTTGGATGCTTTTAATTTATAAGGTGAGCTCGAAACTAGATGCTTGGAATGAAAGATTGCTTTCATAGGATAAGAGGCTAATTCTACTCAACTCGGTATTATTTGTGCTTCCTTTTTATTTTATGTCTGTCTTTAAATTACCAAGATGGATTATAAATAGGTTGGATAAGATGGACAGAGCATTTCTTTGGAGGGGCTCCGATACTATGGATGAATTTTATTATCTGGTAAATTAGAATACTGTTTGTAAATCTAAGAAGAAAGAAGGCATGAGAGTGATGAATTTGACTCAGATGAACCGGTCTTTCTTCGCCAAATGGGCTTGAAAGTTTCTGCAAAGGTCCTCTAATCCTTGATGGCGGTAGATTGTGTGCACTTACTACTCGAGAAGAAGATTCAGCATGAGGTCAAGAAAAAGTACATTCAGATTTTCTTCCATTTGGAAAGATGTATGTTCAAAAAATTCAACATTTTGAAATTATGTGGCATTTAAAGCTAGAAATGGAGATTTCATTAGATTTTGGGTGGATGTTTGGATAGATGTGATTCCTCTTTCTTCTCATCTTGATACTCTTTATTCTCAAGTGATGAAGACGAATATAACTATCGTATCATTTTAGAGTTGAAGCAAGCTGGATTGGTGCATTAGAGTGCGGGAACCATTAATTGAACTTCAAGCTAATCAACTAGCTCTTTTACTTGCCTTTTTTTGCTCCTTTCAGACCTTCTCGTATTGCGGATGTGCCAGTGTGGAAATTGACTCAAAATGGATTATTCTTTGTTGACTCTTTCTATAAAATTTTCAATTATGATTGCTTGAAATGTCCATTTGTTAAAGTGCTATGGAAGATCCGTGCACCTGAAAAGATCAAGATTTTTCTTATGGTTAGCAATAAGGATTAAGTTACACACATGTGAGGTGCTCACTAAGAAGCATTGGAATGTTAGCAATAGCCGTACTCTATGTGGCTCAAATGTAAAAACAATTAATCATCTTTTCTTTAAATGCACATTCATTCGAAGCTTATGGACCACTCTTAAGCTGCAGTTGAGATTGAAAGGAATTAAGACCATCTTCATTCCTTGATCTTCGGATGAATTAGAGGAAGAAGAATACAAGTTATTTAAATAATAAGATAGGAGATATGCTTATGGCTACGGTTTGCTCGATGATATGGAGGAAGAAAAATGCACGTATTTTTTTAACTAAGAAAAGATCTATTTATTTTATTTTATAAAATATTTTTTAATTTTTGAGAAGCTAGCATAATCTCTGTCCATCTAAGATTAATTCTTAGATACAGAACTTTTGGAAGAGACTTGAAAGCTTGGCATCATCTTCCAGATCTTTTCTTTCATCTGTAGCTTTTTATATATATTACGTAATCCGTATCAATTTTTTATCATGCAATAAATTTGGGGGCAACTCGATGTTACCTCCCTTTTTCCTTCAAAAAAAAAAAATCTCAACTAATTTTTTTTTTTTTTAAATTTTTGCTTTTGGCAATATGTTAGATTTATCATGTTAAAAGAATCCATCCACCTATAGTAAATCAACAACGCCATTGACTTCCCCGATTAAGATAATATCTTTCATAAGACATTTCTCGATAAAAGCAAAGCAATGTTCGTACGTTATCCATTTCCTTCCCGATCCTTGGTGTGATTTAGTGTTACATTTGTAAATCTAAGCTTTTCTTGTCCCCCGATCAACTTTAATTCTTTTCATTGAATGCGATGCACTTGAAGTGCTTTGGCCTCCCATGTAAAACTATTAATTATCTGGCAAAACCTTTGTTTGTACTCCATATATATTACTTTCATATAGATAGATGAATTGGTGTTGATTTCCAAATATCCCTCAATATGTATAGCTAAGGATGGTGGCATCTGTCGGTCTACAGGTAAGGAGGGTGGCATCTGTCGGTCTCTATTCTCTTTGAAGGCTTGAGGAGGAGCAAGCTGAGGCTAATTAATAGGGTGCATGATATGATGAATTTGAAAGTTGTAAAAGAGGAGAAGAGCAAAGGGGTTGTAGTAGAAATGGAATGGGAAGGCTAGCGTGTTGAGTACAAGTAAGTTATATATAGAGGATTTCACGTGGATGGTCTAGATTTATTAATTTCTAGGTGTTTATGGTCATTAAAATGGCTAGAATAGTTATACATAGAGGAGAATTTTGGTTTTGTGAAAATGTTGGTTGGAAAAATTTCTAGTGCAATTATCGTAATCAATTACAATTAGCAAGGAAGATGGTCACTAGGATGGGAATGCTATAATTGCAAAATCACAAAAATGGTGTTGATTTTCCAATGGTGGTAAATTAAGGTTCATGGGATTAGTATGTAAATGTACTACAAAACTTGAAATTTCTAAAACACCTACTTTGTGTTAGGCAAACTAGAAGTCCTTCATTCTACGTGGTCAAAAGAACCGAGGAAACACGGTAGCATGTGAACTCTTAACTTCTACTAGGAGGTTGTAGATATGAGTTTCTAGAAAACTTTGGGCCGGGCCTATTTAAACTTAAAATACTTTCTCTGCCTAAATGGTGGAATGGGTTTCAATTACGTAGAATGAGTCACGCTTGTGTCCATTATTTGATTGGTGCCTCAGGATCAGGTGGACCGAGCCACTCAATTTCGAATCTGTACCATTCAATGGATGCTCACGCTTAACCTAAATCCAATAGCGTTTTGATGGGTCTCATTCTACTCAAGAATGACTACGCATACCTCAGAGAACGAGGCCAGTCTCATAAGACATGACTCGTACCCCATAAGCATCGCACTGTGGTCAGCCTAAAACTTTTGCT
Source organism: Cocos nucifera (assembly GCA_006176705.1). Taxonomy (NCBI): domain Eukaryota; kingdom Viridiplantae; phylum Streptophyta; class Magnoliopsida; order Arecales; family Arecaceae; genus Cocos; species Cocos nucifera. Next base: position 5,163,891 of record QRFJ01000003.1, on the reverse strand, counting down.
ACATTTCTGTAGCAATTATGTGGATAATGAAATCCTATGTTCAACCAATAATTTTACCTCTGAACATGGTAAGAAGAAGGTATGAAAATTTGGGCTATAACTGACCCAAATATGCAAATCTTTGTATTGTTAAAAAGAGAAAAAAAAAAAAAAAAAAAGGATATTGATCTCTCATAAAGTGGAAGGAAAAAAAAAATCCCTTTCTTCCATCAAGAAAAAGTAATCCGATACTTTCTTTTCATTCCCTTTTGGAGAAAGAATTGAATTTTGAAAAAAAGTTGGCAGCAAAAGATGAATTTTACCCCTTCCATCATAACCAAGATGAATTTTTCAAGCACGGAAGTCTTCAAAGTCTAGAGTGCTACTTGTCTTTTTTTAAGCATTTGTGTCTTCCACGTCATGAGGTGATAGCTAGATTTGTTCGATGCTCGCTTAATGAGCTCTAGAATCATGCATCCCATCTATCTCTTCAATTATTAACCTACTTGCATGTACGTATCTGTGTCCCATAAGAATTTGCTTAGTGGCAGGGAATTGTTTCACAGAATAGAATATGTAAGTTAAGATCAACAAGACACTTGAGTGTATCTAGAGAAACTCTTTATAAATATGCTAATAGTCTATTATCCAAGAATAATACTAGCATGTGGCAGTATGATGTATGAAGCATGTTTCTTATGTTATTGAATATTTATTTATTATTGATATGCGGGAGATCCATATAAATAACATTAGTCTTTATATAACTACATTATGGTAAGAAAAATGCTTCAAGAATGATCAGTTTCATGAATTAATATATTTCGTAGAACAAACATCACGTATTCACCCTCAACAATTGCTCCGTCTGTTGCACGTCAGTCCATATGGTTGTTCTTTGAAACTTTTTTGGAGGAATGTGATGATAATTCCACCACCAAAATATAAATTGGATTTCTTCTGAGAATAAACTTTTTGAAAAAGAGGTTGTTGACGTAGAAACTTATCGTCGTCGGAGTTGAGGCCGAAGAGGCTGCCATCGGAGACCTGCAAAATAAAGTCTCGCTCGGAACCGGTGGGGGTGGCTCCGACAAGACCCTCCGACGCTTAAGTTAGTTCCTGTCAACAGAAATGGAGTGCTCGATAGAGTATAGAGGAGAAGAAAAGAGTTTTCATAACCTGGCTTCAGTGTATTCGGAGGGTCCTTTTATAGAGGGAGCTTGTTGTAACCGCCTTGGTTAATGGGCGTCGTAACTGTCTTGATCAATGACGGTCGTTATTGCCGATCGTTATTGTCGATAAATGCCGATCGTTATTGCCGATAAATGCCGATCGTTATTGTCGTGTAACCGTAGCGAGATCGCCTGCAGTAATCCATCATAAGGAGTTCGGCCATTGAGAAGCTCGTCCACTGAAGAAGTCTGTAGGGAGCCCGGCTTCCTTAGAAGCTCGGTCGTTGGAGAAATCCGCATGGAGTCCGACTTCCGTATAAGCCCGATCGCTGGAGGGTTCCATAAAGAGTCCGACTTTCTTAGAAGCTCGGTCCGAGAGGAAGCTTTGGGGGGAGTTCGGCTCCTGCAGGCGCCTGGCTGTAATGATGTAGAGACAGTTCAGCTTTTGCAGGAGTCTGACCGAAGCTCGGCAATTGAGTAATCAGAAGTAGTTCGGCAGCTAAGTAGTTCGACCCGCTGCCGACTGCTGAGGAGTTCGGGCGCTGGTTGTCCGAAGGAGCTCGACCGGTCGAAAGAATGGTCGCTTGGGGGAGAAGCTCGGGCGACGGTCCGCATGTGCCCCCACAGCCCGTTAGGAACAGGAGGAAGACCTCGTCCTAACGCGAGTAAAGTCGAAGGCCTCGTTCACCTTAGACGAGATGAGGGGAGAAGCTCGGACGACGGTCCGCATGTGCCCCCACAGCTTGTTAGGAACAGGAGGAAGACCTCGTCCTAACGCGAGCAAAGTCGAAGGCCTCGTTCACCTTAGACGAGATGGGGGGAGAAGCTCGGACGATGGTCTGTAGGTGCCCCCACAGCCCGTTAGGAACAGGAGGAAGACCTCGTCCTAATGCGAACAAAGTCGAAGGCCTCGTTCACCTTAGACGAGATGGGGGGAGAAGCTCGGACGACGGTCTGCATGTGCCCCCACAACCCATTAGAAATAGGAGGAAGACCTCGTTAACCTCGGCCAGAGGAGATAAAATCTCCTCCGAACAACCCTATCAACTTCGATTAAATAAGGTCAGAACACCGACTTCGACCTCGGCGAGAGATAAGATTTTTTCTAAGTGACTAAATCATCCTCGGCTAAAGAGCCTCAACTTCGGCATAAACTTTAGCCAGAGACGAAATATCCATCGAACTTCGACATAGATCGATACGAGACTCAGAAGAAAACTTCGGCAGTCGCCTTGACTACACTCCCTTCCTTCAAGTTTCGAACTTGGGAGTGGGGGGGCTAGTGTTGGGGATAAACCCCGCTCCTGCCAAAGTCTAGTTCGATGCTCAGTCCGATGCGACTAGTGGCTGCAGAAGAGATTCCGCGGATGGGCTTCAACCGAACTGCCAAGCAACCGAGCTCCTCAAACTCCCAGCGACAGGACCGAACCCTCCCTCGGCCTGGCCTCAAGCGGTCGCCTCCTCGGCCGAACTCCTCAAGCGGTCGCCTCCTCGGCCGAACTCCTCAAGCGGTCGCCCCCTCGGCCGAACTTCTCAGCGGCCGGACCTCAGCCGAAGTCCTTCAAACCGACCAAACTCTCAAGCGGCCGAGCTTCATACTCTCAGCGGTCGAACTCCTCAAGCGACTATTCTTTCGGTCGGTCGAGCTCCTTCGGACAACCAGCGCCCAAACTCCTCAGCAGTCGGTAGCGGGTCGAACTACTTAGCTGCCGAACTACTTCTGATTACTCAATTGCCGAGCTTCGGTCAGACTCCTGCAAAAGCTAAACTATCTCTACGTCGTTACAGCCAGGCGCCTGCAGGAGCCGAACTCCCCCCAAAGCTTCCTCTCGGACCGAGCTTCTAAGGAAGCCGGACTCTTTACGGAACCCTCCAGCGATCGGGCTTATACGGAAGTCGGACTCCACGCGGATTTCTCCAACGACCGAGCTTCTAAGGAAGCCGGGCTCCCTACAGACTTCTTCAGTGGACGAGCTTCTCAATGGCCGAACTCCTTATGATGGATTACTGCAGGCGATCTCGCTATGGTTACACGACAATAACGATCGGCATTTATCGGCAATAACGATCGGCAATAACGATCGGCATTTATCGACAATAACGATCGACAATAACGACCGACATTGATCAAGACAGTTACGACGCCCATTAACCAAGGCGGTTACAACAAGCTCCCTCTGTAAAAGGATCCTCCGAATACACTGAAGTCGGGTTCTGAAAACCCTTTTCTTCTCCTCTATACTCTATCAAGCACTCCATTCCTGTTGACAGGAACTAACTTGAGCGTCGGAGGGTCTTGCCGGAGCCACCCCCCACCGGTTCCGAGCGAGACTTTGTTTTGCAGGTCCCCGGCGGCAGCCTCTTTGGCCTCAACTCCGGCGACGACAAGTTTCTGCGTCAACAGAGGTACTAACTTATTTTGAAATAACTTAAATGTCACTTAAAGCAAAATTTTCACTTGAACTTCGCCTAGATTGTAGTTCTAGCCCGATAATCAAAAGCTTATTCTGAAAATTAGTCATTTAGGAGAAGGTGATTTCTCAACAAAACAAAGCTAAATTTTTTTTTTTCTACGAGTTTCTATACATTACAAAAACATTTTTAGCTTTGTTTTGCTGAGAAATCACCTTAGTACAATAAAACAAAGCTAAAATTAATCTTCAGGCCTCCAATTAAAATGCTGTTCACATCGGGGTTCCTTATTTAGGGATGTGACTTGTCACCCTTAATATGAGCGATTTATTTCATGATAGATTTTTCAGATTGTGTTTTCTATTTTTTTTTTAAAGTTGTTTTGTGTTAGAGAATGCATCCTTTTTCATTCTCTTTCATAATTCTCAACAAGATATTATTTAAAACACAAATTGTGTTCTAAAAAGTGGCTGTAGTTTAGTGGTTAGAATTCCACGTTGTGGCCGTGGAGACGTGGGCTCGAATCCCAGCAGCCACACGTTTTTTCAATTTTTACTGATACAGAATCGGGGCGGTGATCCTATTATTTTTTGCAAATCATTTGAAAAATAAAATATAGTTTTTAGTGCAACCGCACTCTTTCTCCAACCGATGCTTCCATGAAATTTTAAAGAGCAATTTGTAACCTAACAATCATCGTTAATTGTCTATGCATGTTAATTAGAGCTTGTTCTAGTGGTTATACTCTTCTGATCAATAATCAACTATTCTTAATTTGGTCCAAATTTTAGATTGAGATATTATTGAGAAAAGCGTCTTGAATTCTTTCACAATAAGTCCACAGTAAGGTCCCAAACGATGAATAGAGTCCAACGAGTCCAAGAATAAATTAAATGGAGTCCAGACGAAAAAGATACGCATGAAAAAAATTTGGAATAGGATAGCCGATCTCGAGCCCGTCGGAAGGGCCCACAAGTGGTGGCGCTGCGCCGACCGAGCGCGCAAGCCGCATGGGAGCAGGCCATGCAGGCACCCAGCCCAAGCGATAGAGTACAATCCATGATGGACCACCGGCTCACGGGCGCCTGCATGGACCACTCAACTCATTTCCCAGTCGATTCTCGCGGTCCATGGTACTGTTCCATGGACCGATAGTAATCCGATGGCTCTAGTTTGAGCCGATTATGATCGGACGGCTGGGGTTTTAATCTAACTTGATAAGGCATGATGGAGCACTATTTTGCGTGATCGAATGACCAAAAGAGCTTCCGATCACGATCCAATGGCTCTGGTTCGAGCTAGTCGTGATCGGATGGCTGGGTTTCGATCTGACTTGATAAGGCATGATGGAGTGTTATTTTATGCAATCGGATGGTCAGGAGGCTTTCGGTCATGATCCAACGGTTGAGGATCGATCCGAGCTGATCTAGGATTGTTGGTGTGTGATCCGATGGTCCAGGAGGGAGCCCATCATGATCGGACAGTCCAGATGCGATCTCGAATGTGTTTAGGACTGAATTTCCTACTGAAATACTATTTTTGAGTTTCTAGAGTCTATATAACTCCGATTGATGAACCGTTTATTGCGTTGGAAAGCTTGTGACGTCCCAGATATGCTAAGAGGCTTCTTAAGAGGTTTTAGAAAAATTTTGTGAGAGTTTGGGGCTTCTTATTGAGAGATTCTTGTACAAGAGTTAAGTGATAAGTTTCTCTTGTATTGTTTAGTTTTTTCTTTCATAGTGAAGCTTTGCATGTCTCATGGAGGTGAGCCCTTGGGTTGATCCACGTACTTGATTATTTTTTTATTTTATTTTCTTCTTTCTTCCTGCCGTAATATCTCGGTACTAGATCCTTAATAAAGTTGTATCAGAGTAGCTGATATCCCAATAGATTGGTATCAGAGCCAGATAGTATCAGAGCATAGATTGTAGTAGTGGATAGAGATTGAAAAATATTGAGAAGATAAGTGCAATCAAAATGGAGATCAACATGTTCGATGGAAAGAGCAATTCTTCTTGTAGTAGACAAGGATAAAAAATATCCTCATCCAATATGGATTGATCGATGCTCTCTTGAACGATGAGATGCTAGCTACCATGGAGGTGAAGAATTAGAGCGGATCCAGATGCAGGCAGTGAGCACAATCCGTTTGTACCTAGCGGATGATATAGTGATCCATATGCTTGGTGAGACATCCCCGATGGTCCTGTGGTTGAAGCTCGAGAAGTTATACATGGCAAAGTTGCTCACCAACATGCTATTTCTTTGGAGGCAGTTCTACCAACTGTAGATGAACGAAGGCTAGAGCATACGAGAGCATCTATCTAACTTCTAGAAGATCATCACCGATCTCTTCAGTATTTATGAAAAAGTTGAGAAGAAGACCAGGACATTGGTCTTGCTGGTGTCGCTCCTCCCTTCATATGAGTCCTTGGTGACTGCTCTTCTAATGAGAAAAAGCACCATCAAGATGGACGAGGTCATTATAGCGATACTCTAGAATGAGGTTCTTAGGAGGAAGAACCCAGCTTCGAGCTCAGATGATGGTAGCTCAGCTTTGGTAATTTCTGAAGGAGCGGGATGCAGTAGATAGAGCGGCAGAGGATCGCAAGGAGGAGGATCCAGATCTAAGATAAGGGACCAAAGTAAGATTAGATGCTACAGGTGCGATGAGTTGGGGCATCAAGTCAAGGATTGCCCATAACTCAAGGATTGGATGAGGACTACTATGGCGGTAGCCAATGGCGATACAAAAAATAATGATAATGTCCTTCTTGTTACTGATGAGGTATCTACTTCTTCCTCCTAGTGGATTATGAATTCTACTTATTTTCATCATGTATGTTGCAGAGAGGAGATGTTTGACTCTCTAGAGATCATTGATGACACTGTGTTCCTACCAGACGGATCAAGCTGTGAGATCAAGGATAGTGGGACAGTCAGCATGAAGCTCCATGATAGAATAGTAAAGAAGTTAGATGAAGTCTAATACATACTTAGCTTTAAAAAAAATCTCATCTTACTGAGTAGACTGGATTCGATCGATTTCAGATAAAAAATTGATAGAGAAATTCTGAAGGTCATGTGCGGCAGTAGGATAATGCTAAGAGGAAGAAAGTATGGAGGATATTATCTTATATCAGAAAGTCCAGTGCGAGGTGGAGCTCTAGATGGAGATGGATCGGCCACAGGATGAGAGACTCAGGAGGATGACATACGACATCACAGAGTGAAGTACCTATTACTGCAGGAGGCTACCTTGAGCAGATTTCAAGTCAAGAGGATCATAGCAGTTGATGGAGGTGAGATCGAGTAGCCTAGCTCGACTCTCACATTTGCCCATCCATGATCAGCAGGCATGCCCTAGGGCATGGGGACAAGATGGATCACAGACTCTCAGAGACAGATGAAGATCGAATATCGAGCCAAGATGAAAATTATTGAGAAAAGCATCTTGAATTTTTTCATAATAAGTCTACAGCAAGGTCCAAGATGATGAATAGAGTCCAACGAGCTTAAAAATAGTCCAATAAAGTCCAGACGAAGAAGATATGTGTGAAAAAAGTTTGGAGTGGGATAGCCAGCCTTAGGCCTATCGAAGGGGCCCATAGGTGGCGCTGGATGGCAGTGGTGCAGCCCAAACTAGCCGTGCGCAGGCCGCACGGGAGCAGGCCATGTGGGCGCCCAGCCCACGCGTTGAAGCATGATCCACGGTGGACCGCCGGCTCACGGGCACCCACGTAGACCTCTCAGCCCATTTCCCAATTGATTCTCGCAGTCCACAGTATTATTCCGTAGATCGATCGCGATCCGATGGCTTTGGTTTGAGCCGATCGCGATCGAACGGCTGGGATTTCGATCTGGCTTGATAAGGCATGATGGAGCGCTATTTTGCGTGATCGAACCACCAAGAGAGCTTCCGATCACGATCTAATAGCTGAGGATCGATCTGAGCTGATCTAGGATTGTTGGTGCGTGATTCGATGGCCCAGGATGGAGCCAGTCATGATCGGACAGTCCAAATGCAATCTCGAGTGTGTTTAGAATTGGATTTCCTACTGAAATACTATTTTTGAGTTTCTGAAGTTTATATAGCTCTAATTGACGAACCGTTTATTGCGTTGGAAAGCTGGTGACGTTTCGGAGATGCTGAGAGGTTTCTTGAGAGATTTTAAATAGCTTTTGTGAGGATTTGGGGCTTTTTGTTGAGAGACTCTTGTATAAGGGTTAAGTAGTAAGTTTCTCTTGTATTATTTAATTTTTCTCTCTTATAATGAAGCTTTGTATATCCCATGGAGATGAGCTTTTGGACTAATCCACATACTTGATTAATTTTTTATTTTATTTTATTTTATTTTTTACTATAATATTTTGGTACTAGATTCTTAACAAAATAGTATTAGAATAGCTGATATCCCAACAGATACTTATCATACCGAGTAAAACTAAGAGAAAACATAAAATAAAGAGAAAGATAGACCAGTTCTTGCTAAGCTCAGAAAAAAACTAATAGTGAATGGGGATCCCTTGGACCATCTGCACATGCCGAGCATGCCAGGCTCGTGCACAGAAAATATGATTCCTATGCATGTATCACATAACGTATTAAAATGTTTATTATTATTGTTCTTCTATCAATTTAATTCTCATCGCATTTCATACATATTATGATATAAGACACGTGTGACTTTAGCTCTTACATCTGTCTTAGAGATATTGATACACATCATCGGTCTGGCTACTTTAGAATCAGTACAAGTACAAGTGATGAAAGATAGAAATTGGAGTGATTTGAAAATTATGCAATGTATGATCTAATAGTTAATGTCATAAAAAAAAAAAAAAGTTCTACCATTCTTTCACGCAAAAGATACAATCCATATCATTCATGCTCTTCACAAACTTACAGAATGGAGCCAAATCCAAAAACTTACAGAATGGAGCCAAATCCATAAGCTCCACAAAGGTAATGCCCTAGCTGCTAGGCTTTTGAGCATGGAAGCAATGACAACGACATTGATAGCCAAATGTTGAACGAAAGAAAAGAATAGTCAGGTTGACCAACAATCTCCAAAGAAACATTAAAGTTGACCTGTACGGCAAAGCAAGGAGTCCATTACCTCAGGCCTTTGTCCTGCACCACAGTTGCGGATACGAGATATAGCTTTATGACCTAGAGTCCCTATACTAAACAAACAAAAAAAATAGAGCTTTGTTACCTAGTATTCCTAGACTAAATAAACAAGGGAAGAACGTTTACATTTCATAATCACAGACGGAAGGAAGTTTAAGGGAAAATGACTTTTGTATTTTCAGCATCGCCTAGGATTTGAAAATAAAAATTTCAACTTTGATGATACAAAGAAAGATCTGCTAAGATTTATTGCCAAGTCTTAACCCTATTAGGATTCTTATTCAGTTAATTACTAGTTTTAATAACTTTAAGATTCAAGTTCATATTTATCTAGCTTCGGACTTGGGCTTCATATATTTGAAATGACTATTGTATTTTCAGTATTGCCAAGTATTTGAAAATAAAAATTTCAACTTTGATGATAAAAAAAAGATTTATTGAGACTCATTGCCAAGTCTGTATTCTTATTCAGTTGATCGCTAGTTCTATTAACTTTAAAATTCAAATTCATATTTATCTAGCTTCGGCCTAAGTTTCATATATTTGAATTTATTTTTTAGTTGTAATACTATATTGATATTTCTATCAGAGAAAGTTAAGGCTTTTTTGTAAAAGAAGCAAAATTCTTTGATTTTTATTTTCTTTAAAATAAATTTAATTTTTTCTTCACTATTATTTTCTTCTCATAATTCTCTACTTTTTTTTGTGTGTGTGTGTATGTGGGTGTTTGATGTTTGTTCTAAATTCTGAGTTGGTATGGCCGATTTATTCTGGGTAGCATATTATTCTACAAGATCATACTTTTTCAATACTAAACAGATGGGTGATATATTGAAACTTGTATTTCCAACCCGATCAGTTTAACATAGGCCCTCGTTGACTGAGAGGATCTCTTGCACAACATAATATAAAACAAAAAGGTAGAGATGTCCTCTATAAGTTACTAGTTTATATATAGACGAGGTCCGAGTGCAATTCCTGCCTCTGGCAAAAATGAGAAAGGAACAGAGCAAGTATATGACAACACACCAGAGAGGATGCCTCAACATGGATCTGGTGAAAAAGGAGACACTCAAAAAGGTATTAAAGATCACATTAATCTACAGGGCTTTCTCATTCACAAATCTGCTAGTTGCCCTTTCACAGATTGCATCTTCTGATAAATCCATAAAATTTCTGCAGGTTTGCAACTCCCAAAAGTCTAGCAAGGAGAAGCCCTGATTATTCCAAATTTCCAACTTGATCTCCCCTGCCGAGAAATCAAGTGGAAGCATCATCACCTTTCTCATTTCCATTTGCATCAAGGCGGGATTCAGCAACCTTACCTGGTGGAACAAGGAGAAAACAACATCAGTCAATGTCTTCTACCAATACAGGCTTGTTACCAAGCATATTGCTACTTCCATTTAATGGAGCTTAAGAGAACTTGGTAACCTACCATCAGATACCCAATGAGAGGACTCCATAGTCAAAAAAAGAAATCTTCCATCAAGTCAAATTCAAATGGAATCAAGTTTAACAAAACAGCTTTCTTATTTTTGTTGACACAACAGGGAAGTTCGAAAGTTGCATGGTCTAAGCTTCTCTGGTACAAGATTGATACGAACTAGATATTTAGACATGGTGATAAAGAAACAAAAATCACACCGTATCTAAGGACTCATATAACAAAGATCTCAAAACCTCCCCCTGAGGAAGCACTAGTGCAGATTCATAGATAGTTGAGATCACTGGGGATTTGGTGGCCTACTGTTTGCAGCAGAGACCCTGGAGCCCCACTCCAGCAACTCTTTGCTGGTATCATCCTTGTGCACAATAACCTCTATGAAGCACAAGCAGTCCTCTTTCGGCCCCAGTGCTGTCTGAATTGCCTCCTTAAGCTCCACCTCATATCGAACCTATATCAAGATATCAATATCTTTTGGTTATTACTTTGCAAATGTAGACATCTAACCAAAGTCCTTTTCCAAGACCAAGTACTGAGTTTCTGGCATTATAAACAGACTCCAACATACCTTCGTCGTCCAGCATTTGCCCTCGCCACTGTGGATAGCATCAACCAGCGCGGTGTAGTCCCAGTTCTTGATGACATTGTAAGGGCCATCATGGATCTCCACCTCGATGGTGTATCCCCCATTGTTTATGAGGAAAATGATGCCGTTCTGCTCGCATCGCATCATTGTTGAAATATCCTGAGCAGTCACCTGAATTGAAGGAGGACAAGGATCACTACATTAGAAATTGCACTTGTGCAGCAGCACTTCACATCATTTCTTAGTAAGAAGACATAATATTTTTAGATGTTCAATGTATGACCTGATTCAAATGATACCTGAAAGCTCCCATCACCAATGCAGGCAATAACACGCTTATCCTTTGCCGCTTGGGCATACCCAAGAGTTGCTCCCACGGACCATCCAATAGAACCATATTGCATTTGGAACTCATATCTGAAACATATATACCAACTAGCTAGTTCTTAAGCATCAAACAACATAAAGAACTGCTATATATGCAAGGCATGGGTTTCAGATCAAGAAGGCCTTACCCACAACCCGGCGGCAGTTTAAGCTTCTGGCAGTTGAACCATGAATCACCAGTCTCCGCGATCACAGCAGTGTCACTGGTAAGCATGTTCTGGATGTGCTTGAAGAGCACGTTCACCCTCAAAGGCTCCTCGGGCTTGCACTCAGGCGGGAATCCGTCGGGCACGAAGATCCTGTGGTAGTTATCATAGGCAGTGGTGTTGCGCTTGAGCCGCTTGGCGAGCTCCCGGAGGAAGTCCTTCATCAGGATACACCCAAAAGCAGGCCCATTGGCAACCACCACACGGTCGGGCTGCACGATAATGGACTTCTCCTTCTTGAGGAGGAGTGAGTACCCGACCGAGCTGTAGTCATTGAAGATGGGCCCTGCAAAGAGGTAAGCATCGGCCGACTCCACGATCTCAGCGCAGAAGGCAGTACTAATGGCACCCCAGTAGGTTCCAATGAAGTGGGGGTGGTCCTCCGGCACGAGTCCCTTGGCCGACGGCATCACAGATATGGGGTAACCACAAGCATCCGCCAGCTCCACAAAGGCCTTGCCAGCCTTGGCCACCCTGATCTTGGGGCCTCCGACCAGGACCGGCTTCACGGTCTTGTTCAAGAACTCGGCTGTGGCTTCCACAGCCGCCTCTAGACCTAACTTGTTGCTCAATCTGATGATAATAACAACCCACGTATCACTAAAAATTACATATATTTCATCGAACCGCTTAATTAAATTCACCAGTTAAGACAAAAAAAAAAAAAGGATTTTTACGTGATGATGAGATCTCAGAAAGTACGTAGAAAGGAATTCCGAGGTTCCGTTCGCTCAAATGATTCCAGTAATCAAAACATACTTATATAAACAAAATAACATTATGAAACAAAGTCCAGAGATCTAAAGAAATAGAGAAGAAACAGAGGAGGTCGTTTCAACCCGTACCTGGGAGAGAGGAAGAATGGGACGGGCTCCCGGCTAAAAGTGGGATGAGGAATGGCCGGCAGATTGCAACTGATGCTAATATAGACGGGTTTGCTCTCCTTTAAAGCAGTCGAGATCGCAGTGTCGATCAGCTCATGGGCATCCTCCAGGTTATTTACCACCGCCTATCAACATCCACAGAAAAGCCTCAAGATTTGATGTTTAAGCGTGAAAAGGACCCAAGATTCAACCTTTAAGCGAGCAAAGGACTCAAATCGAGAGATAATAGGGTAGCGTTGGTTTTGTACCTGGTAGCAGGTGACGGTCTGGAAGCAGCGGAGCTCCTGGGAGAAGTCGGGAAGGCCGATGGTGTGATGAAGGATGCGGTTGGTGCCGTAGTCGTTGGAGTTAGGGCCGCCGACGATACAAATAACGGGGAGATTCTCGCTGCAGGCGCCGGCGATGGCGTTGAGGACGCTGAGGCCGCCGACGGTGAAGGTGACGACGCAGGCGCCGACGCCGCGGGAGCGGGCGTAGCCATCAGCGGCGTAGCCGGCGTTGAGCTCGTTGCAGCACCCGACGAGGTTGAGGCCGGGCTCGGCCAGGAGGTGGTCGAGGAGGGTGAGGTTGAAGTCGCCGGGAACGGAGAAGACGTCGTTGACGCCCACCTCGACGAGGCGGCGGGCGAGGTGGCGGCCGAGGGTGGCCTCGGGGGCACAGATGGGAGCGGTGGGGGGGCTGATGGGCTGGCAGTTGGCGGCTGGGATGGAGCCCACGTCGTTGCAGACGGGCTTGGCCACCCCATCCACGGTTTCGATCGAGGTGTCCATGAGAGGAAGTGAAAGGCGAGAGCCTTGGGAATGTTTGTTTTGCTTGTAGGGAGAAGAGACGAAATTTTCTTCAAGTCTTTCCGGCTGGGACGGGTGTTTGGGGATGAAACAAGTGGAGGATACCTATGGTTTGTGGCTCCCTTTTGGGTCGCGGTCGTGGGGGAGCCTTCTTCGTCCCGTGGGTCAGGGGGAAACGTTGGGCATGCCTTTTGCCTGTGGTTTTTTGGATTAATTTGTTGGAAAGCAGGGCGGAGGCTGGGTTTGGTTGGTGCCGTACCCAGCGTTCACGGGGAGCGGTAGGTGGGGTCGTTTTGCCACGTGGAAGTATAAAGGTGATTCCACCGCCTAGAACCGACCTTGGAAAACGCAAGGGATAACGATCTCCTCTGAGTTTGCAAATTATGGCAGGTTTCGGGTTGTATTGAATTTCTTTTGCAATAAAAAATTATAAATCATGAATCTTAAAATATTTTAATTTTTATATTTAGAGAGTGCTTGATTTATAATTGAATTCGAAATTGAAATGAGAATCGAAATGGATTGAAATCGAAATTAGAATGATCTAATTCTCTGAAGTATTTGATTCACGATCGAAAATGAAAATAAAATAAAAATATAAATAAAAATTTAAATTTATAAAAAAAAATGAAAATTAAGTTTTAGATAGATTAGACTATCCCATTCTATCCTTAAATCGGAATCAAAATGAAATCCCTTTCAACCAAGTAATTAGAATGTAAGTCATCCATTTCTATTTCGATTTCAAACATGTGCTCCTCTCAACCAAGCATCCCTTTAGTGTATCTATATAAATTTTAAAGCACTTCAATCTCTATCTTTGATCTGTCTATACAGCTCTCAAAACAGATATTGCATGATCATATTGTTAAAAAAGAGGAATCATTAAAGATTACGGGATATGTCAAATTACGGGGTATGTAAAAAAAGAGGAATCATTACATATATTAGGATCCGTTTAGTTGGGATATGTTTATGGGATAATTTGATAATTCATGAAAATCATTTACCTAGAAAAATGATTATGAAGGAAATTTTTTTTTTACTATATTTGGTTAATGGAAAAATTACTCTGAAAAATGATATCGAGAAAGGACTATTACATTTGATTGGAGGTAATCCTACATGAAAATATAGCAAAATTTATAAATATATCATTCAATATAAAATAATTTTTTAATACTAAAATAGTATTATTATCTTCAATTAGTTTTTATATAATGACTATAATCACATGATCCTTTTGCATAATGCCATCTCCATTTTAATTTTTTTACAAAAACTTTTTATTGAATAAAATTTGAAGGATATTAAAATAAAGTCAATGATTACATATGCAGCTTTATTGGGGATATTTTTATCAAATATGAATTACCATCATTCGAAAATTTGTCAAATACCAATCTTCCATGATATTTGTTTTACCATTTCTCTCTAGAAAATAAGCATGGGGCTCATTAATTTTTTTAATATTTTTTTCTTCCATTTTTCATACCAAACATGATAATCTGACATGTAAATTATTTTTTTATATCAGATTATCCCCAACCAAATAGTAAAACCTAAACCCATTATGATAAGCCTGATATAATTGGTTGCAACGGTGTTACGCCTTTTTTTTTTTTTTTTTTTGCTTAAAATTAGTGCTGTTACACCTATTCATGAATCACATTGTATTACAGCTAGAGTCATGAAATTGTGGAAGGAAAGTCACAAGATGGATGAAGTTTTGGTCATGAAGGTATATTAGTTCATATTTATTGGACCAAGCTGAGCAATGCTAATTCAAATTATATGTTACCATAGTTTAACAATGTGTACCTTGCATGAATTATGAGTGCTTCAGAAAGAGTTTGAGAAGGACAGTCCATGTGAAAGATTAAAATTTTTGCATGGTTTAGTGAGACCGATCAAGCAAGGAAGTTTTGTTTTGTTTTTTCTGCGATGATGTGATGAGGCTAGAGGAGAAGAAAAAACTGATCTTAATTTCTTTTTCGAGTGATAGAGGTATGGGCGCATATATTTAACTCTCAAGAAAATTAAAACCGTCATTTTTAATTTTCAGGCCAGTCAACGAGAAGAGTACTTCCTCAAATATTTATCTTAGAATCACTATAATTCTCCATAAGATTTTAATTGCAACACCTCCATGTCCACTGTCCCATTTAGATGTTTATATGGCAAAAAAAACATCATCATAAATTTATCTTATATTTGCATTGCTGCCATGAATTTCTAGCTATGTGAGTCCAACATGTGATCATGTTTTTGGCCTTCTCTATTTCGTTTGAAGAAGGAACATCTAATAGTTCCTCAAGCATGTGATTCGATCCCATACTAACTACATTAACAAACAAAATGTACTTAATCTTGCTTATTTGATTGAATAAATCTGATATTTTTCTTTTAGTTCACCTCCTTTGTTTTTTCATCAAAATTTCTTATTTATATTTATATTACGCCAGTCTGATAAAAACTCTTATTTGATTAATTTAAATTTACTTTCTTAACATTTGATTCATATGGATAATTATGCATTGAAGAAATAGAATTGGATCATCGATAAATAAACCTATCTCCACGCCATATTGGTTTTTGCCTCTTACTTCAGTCTAGTGAAATGCTGTCATATGCTTATAGGTCATTGAACCAGCCAATCTGTAACCATGCATGTTTCCTTCATGGCAGGTATGTGAAGCCATAAATTCATCCAGTTGAACCAATAGTCTCATTAAAGATCGGATGATAGGGAACTTGATATCTAGAATTTTTGTGGCATCAAATCTAGAAGATGACAGTATTAGAGTCTTCCTCCAACCAAACTTTGGAGACAAGGAAGCAGTGACATGCATGCTACCTCCAAGCCTTTCCAGAGACATCCCTCAACCCAATCTTAGGAGCACTAGTAGCAGTAAAATAAAAGCTAGCGGCACAGAATAATTGACTATAATGATCTCGAGTTAAGTACTCCAGCTCCCAGCACATTTCCTACGAGACCATCACCATCAAATTGTTTTTTGACGCAACCGGTGATTCCTTGCTGTCCACATGTTGATAGATGCGTCAATTTGGATGGGCGACGGTGACCATTCTTGAGAGGAACAATGAAATCGTTCCACCCATTTCAGGAAATCGAAGTAGCCAAGATTGCGGGCATATAGCAAAAATATGCAAGAGTTTTTTCTACGCCAAAAACATCTACTAAACTGCCTTTAAACCAACGTACCGTATCATGTGATCAACAAGCCGTGCACGTTCCAGTTGGTAAGCTGCTCCGTTTAAGTTTCCATGGAAAAAAAAGTGATCTCGTGGAGAGCATTCCATGAGAAATTAATGCCATCCGGTACAAACATCGTGGACTTGAACCGTCCGAAGATGAGAAGGTCCCTGAAATGCTTATCATTCCAGTTTCCAGTGGGATGACCCTTTGTCTTTTTATTTTTATTTTTATTTTTTTGTGTGTGTATGCGTGCGTGCGTGCGTGCGTATGTCTTTTATTACAGCCATAGATTGGATTTTAATATAATGGTTGTACAATGGTTATAGGGCTTAGGCTTGGGATTAAATACGAAGAAGAAATTTTCTTGTACTTTTCTTAATCTTTTTTCCATAATGAAGAAAGTGCATGCTATGCGGACGTATGCAGAACCACGTAAAATTGTATGTTATTTTATGGTCAGTTTGATTTGTTTTTTGTTATTTTGCTGAAAATATCAGCCACAAAACTCAACAATGAGAATATAGATTTTATCAGTTAAATATCGCTTTCGGGGTCAGATATCTTTAAAACTTCACAATTCAAATAATGCCTTTATTGATAATAGGAGAAAATCCACGTGGGCTTTAGACCTCGCTATTATTAGAATGCTAAAAGCCTAAAGTCAGCCAAAAATTCACCGACAACCGTCTAGGCTTTAAACCTCGCTAACAGCGACCTGTCGGTATATAGATCGGGCAAAGTAGAATTTTCTCGGAACATGTGCATGAACAATGCTACGGTCTGTTTGGGCGCAACGAATGGCACGTTGCGTTCCTCGCTTGGCCGAGAGGGACGGCAACTTTTTCTCCTCTTTTTTCTTAGCGGACTAAGACCTGAGCCACAAAAGCAAGTTGCCGTTCCAATACTACTGCCAGCTTCTGGAATCGCTTCCCATTGTTTGAATGCCAGCGCCGCGCACCTTCTAGGTGCGAGCCTTCGAAACGTGACAACAATGTATAGAAGGTAGGTATGCAGCCAGCTCGTTAAAATAAGTCCCCAACCAGAGAGGCCTTCGACACAAGTCATCGCAAGTTTTCATTAAACAAAAGAAAAGTCACTAGAAACAATCACGGTAATGATAATATAATAAGAGATTCTACGAATGGTAGGCGGCAAACCTTAAATTTAACGAAGTTTGGTCAAAAAAAAAAAAAAAAAGGATTTCGGCACCGTGCGGCCGGTTCTCCTAACGATGTTAATAAGATACATTCCCTATTTTTTTCAAGAAAAATCTTAAAATTTATATTGAACATTGAAAGTGATTATAATTGCACATGAATCTCAGGAGTTTACCGTGACAGTCCCAAACTGTGATTCCAATCATAGCCTATGCATCCTATATCTCTGAAAAAAAAAAAGAGAAAAAAAAAATTATGAACTTTACAGCCTCATAAAAATTCTTACATAGCAACATTAATATAATAATAATAGATAAAAAATTAAAAATAATTATCACTCTAATAAATTACATATTAAAGATACTACGATTTATAAAACATGCATAGTAAATATATTTTTTTATGAAATAAGTCATATCATATAATTATCTCAAAATAACATACATCGGTTTTAATTATATTAAGATGCTTGGTTCTAGACTATCACGACCACATTTTAGTCTATGATAACATAATAAAAGTGGCTAATTCTATGGACTATCATAACTATCCGTGATATGATAATAAAGTGGCTAGTCCTATGGACTATGACAACTACATTTTAAGCCCATAGTGGGACATCAACAAAGCAATTAGTCCAAAGGATCACATATACTTAAATTTGAACTACCATAATTATTTTTCAAGTTCGTGCTGAGGCACTAATGAAGTGGCGAGTTCAAATGACTATAAGTATTCAATCCTGAACTACTATAACTATGTTTCAGGCCCATGGCAAGACACCAATAATTAAAATAGCTAGTACATCGCACCATAACCCCATATTTAGTCATACAATTTAATTACATTTTATTAGGTATTGAAATTCAAGATCACACCCTTTTGCAATAATTTGAGGCATAGGATTATCAAATTAAATCTATCCAAGTCAGGATCAGTGATATGTCATACATAACTTCATACAAAATCATATATATACTTAACAAATAAATATAAAGCATGTAACTATTAAAACCATATAAATCAAATCATTGATGCATAAAATAATTTTTATATAAATAGATAATCAATGTTAAAAAATTCTTATCTCTACTAATGACAAACTCTAGAATAGACTTTGTCTAGCATGTCTAGCCAACCAATATAATTCCAACTTGTTCTTGATCAATTATAATTAGCACAAGGAATAATTACTAGATCTCTATTTTCAAAGATCTAATATCTAAATTACGCTTGATCTCAAATTTCTTATTCCTACTTAATACTTGACTAATTAATTAAGATTTTGAGATTTACCTTGATTTAGGAATTAGAATATAGATCCTCTAGCTCAACATCTTCTAATCCAATTGAATGCAATACCATATCACCGAATCAATATCCAAAAAATTATAATGAACATTTATGGTGAAACAATTCAAGAGACAAGCAACACATTAAGCCTTATAGCAATATCTAACCATCCAAGGGTTATGAATCTAAGTAACTAGTGGATCATGAACAAGAATCTAAGTTAGTTCAAAGATGGTATGATGGGCGTTTATGCAATGACAAGGTTTAGGAATGATCATGAACAAGAATCGAGTCTCTCAAGTCATGTATCCAAAAATCTTTTGATCCAACAAGAGATAAGAGAGAAAAAACTGGAGTGAGAGAGAACAAACAAAGAGAGAAAAAGTGAGGAGAGAGAGAAAAGAGAGACAACTCTCTCTCTCTCTTCAAAATTGTGGAACCCCTCCCCTTTTTTTTCTTTTCTTTCAAACTTGGCAGTAGAAAGGCTGAGGCTAGTGACCTATGGTAGCAGCTGGTGGTGGTGTTGGGTATCCATCTAGGCACAATCTTGAATAAAGAATCATAGTGATGTCAACGGCTCTTTGGCCGACATTGGAGAAGGAAATAAAAAAGACGACCATGGATTGGCTCTAATGGAGAAAATAAAGTAGCCCAACTCATGACTGACTGGCATTGCCCTTTCTCTCTGACCATGAGAGGGTGGCTGAGGACTCAGCTGAAGACCTAGCTTGAGCTTTAGCGAACAAGTAGAATATGGAAGAAAGAAAAAAAATGGGGTAAATCCTATTTCAGTTGAATCTAGTTCGAAAAGGAATAGTATATACATACATACATACATACATACATACATACATACATACATACATACATACATACATACATACATATATATATATATATATATAGACATACATACACGTATATATACATACATATATATATGTATATACATATATATATGTATGTATGTATGTATATGCATATATATATACATACATACATATAGATATATATATACATATACATACATACATACATACATATATATATATACATATATATATACATATATACATGTTGGTGCAGAATCTGATTGACGCTGGATCGAGCTGGAGTGGAGGAGAATGAGGTCGCCGTTGGTTATCTGCAAAATAAAGTTTCATCCGGAGTCGGTGGTGGTGGCTCCGGCAGGACCCTCTGACAGTCAAGTCAGCTTTTTTGATCGATAGAAATGAAGTACTCAGAAAAGAGAAGTAAGCTTTGAGCTTTAGAGGGGAGAGGAGAGCTCAGAGCTTAGAGCTTAGAGCTTAGAGCCTCTTGAAAGTATATCTGGATGGTCTTTTTTATAGGCGGAGCTTGAATGATGGTGACGACCATACCATCTAGTAGCGGACTGCTCTAGGCTGCATGGGGTTCGGTACAGAGAGAGTGATGTCGCCAGGCTGATAGTGGTGGCCATATCGTCCGACCATGGGCCGCATGGAACTGGTTATGGAGAAAGTGGTGTCGCCAATAGTGGTGGCCATGTCGTCCGATCATGGGCCACACGGAGCTTATTATGAAGAAAAAGGTACCGCAAAACTGGTAGTAGCGGCCATACCGTCGAAGTTCAACAGTCGTAGTTTGAGAAAGTAGGCATTGATTGATGGACTTCGGCATATATCAATTTTAAAGAAGTTCGAACTTCAGAAGGAGTTCGACCAGAGGAGAAGCTTGGAAGGAGTTCGGCTCCTGTAAGAGTTCGCCAAAAAAAAAGCTTGAAAGGAATTCGGCTTCTATTGGCATCTGGTTGGAAGAGCGTGGAGGAAGTTCAGCTCTCATGGGCGTCCGATTGAAGGAGCATGGAGGGAGTTCGACATTTATGAGCATCCGCTTGGAGCAGTAAGAAGGAAATTTGGCTCTCATGGGAGTCCGACTGAAGCTCGATCGCTGAGAAGTTCGAAAGGAGCTCGGCCACTGAGGAGTTCGGCCAGTTGAAGGGATTCGACTAAGATTCGACCACTGGAGAGTTCGGTCGGGGCTCGGCCACTGAGGAGTTTGACTGGATGAAGGAGTTCGGCTAAGATCTGACCGCTGAGATTTGAAAGGATCTCGATCGCTGAAGAGTTCGATCGGCTGAAGAAGTTCGGTTAAGACTCAACTACTGAAGCTCTTCCATGGCTACCGATTGCATTAGGTTGAGCATCGAACCGAACTTCGATAGGAGCGGAGTTTATCCCTAACAATAGTCCCCCCCACTCTTGAATTTGAAATTCGAAAGAAGGGAGTGCAGAAAAGGCAACTGTCGAAGTCTTCTTCTGGGCTCTGTGCTAGTTTAGGTTAAAGCTCACAGAAGATCTCATCTCCAGTCGAGATTGACTCGAGGAAGATTCTATCTCCTGCAGCCGAGGTTGAAGGTTGAGCTCGGAGGAGATCTTAACTCCAATCGAGGTTAACTCGATCGCTTGGAAGAGATCTTATCTCTATCCATGGTTGGCACGATTGCTTGGGAGAGATCTTATCTCTAGCCGAGGTGGAGCTCGATCGCTCGGAAGAGATCTTATCTCTGATTGAGATTGGCTCGGTCGCTCGAGAGAGATCTTATCTTTAGTCGAGGTTGGCATTGTGTTGACTCGATCGCTCGAAAGAGATCTTATCTCTAGCCGAGGTTGGCACGGTTGCTCAGAAGAGATCCTATCTCTAGCCGAGGTTGACTCGGGGGAGATCTTATCTCCTACAATCGAGGTTGGTTCGATCGCTTGGAGAAGATCTTATCTCCTGCAGTCGAGGTTGGCGCAGTCGTTCAAAAGAGATCTTATCTCTAGTCGAGGTTGACACGGACGCTCAAAAGAGATCTTATCTCTAACCGAGGTTGACTCGGTCGCTCGGAAGAGATCTTATCTCTAGCCGAGGTTGACGCGAGCGTACGAGAGAGATCTTATCTCTAGCCGAGGTTAATACGAGCGCTCGAGAGAGATCTTATCTCTAGTAGAGATTGACTCGATTATCTCTAGCTGAGGTTGATGCGGTCACTCAGAAGAGATCTTATCTCTAGCCGAGGTTGACTCGGATGCTCGGAAGAGATTTTATCTCTAATCAAGCTTGACTCGTTCGCTCGAGAGAGATCTTATCTCTAACTGAGGTTGACTCGGACGCTCGAAAGAGATCTTATTTCTAGCCGAGATTGAGATCTTATCTCTAGCCGAGGTTGATACGGACGCTTGAAAGAGATCTTATCTCTAGCCGAGATTGACTCGATCACTTGAAAGAGATCGAGGTTGACATGGTGCTTGGGAGAGATCTTATCTCTAGCCGAGGTTGATTCGATCGCTCAGAAGAGATCTTATCTTTAGCCGAGGTTGATGCGAGCGCTTGGGATAGATCTTATCTCTAACCGAGGTTGACTCGAATGCTCGGAAGAGATCTTATCTTTAGCTGAGGTTGATACGGTGCGCTCGAGAGAGATCTTATCTCTAACCAAGGTTGACTCAATCACTTAGAAGAGATCTTATCTCTAGCTGAGATTGATGCAGGTGCTCGAAAGAGATCTTATCTCTAGTCAAGGTTTGATGCGATCGCTCGAGAGAGATCTTATCTCTAACCGAGGTTGGCTCGGTCATTCGAAAGAGATCTTATCTTTAGCTAAGGTTGACTCAGACGCTCGAAGAGATCTTATCTCTAGCTGAGGTTGACTCGATCGTTCGGAAGAGATCATATCTCTAGCCAAGATTGACACGAGCGCTCGGAAGAGATCTTATCTCTAGCTGAGGTTGACTCGGTCGCTCGGAAGAGATCTTATCTCTAGCCGAGGTTGGTCGCTCGGAGGTTGATGCGGTCGCTCGGAAGAGATCTTATCTCTAGCCGAGGTTGACACGACCGCTCAGGAGAGATCTTATCTCTAGCCAAGGTTGACTCAGGCACTCGAAAGAGATCTTATCTATAGTCGAGGTTGATGTAGTCACTCGAGAGAGATCTTATCTCTAGCCGAGGTTGTTCGATCGCTTGGAAGAGATCTTATCTCTAGCCGAGGTTAACTCGGGCGCTCGAGAGAAATCTTATCTCTAGCCGAGGTTGACTCGATCGCTCGAAAGAGATCTTATCTCTAGTCGAGGTTAACTCGGACGCTCGGAAGAGATCTTATCTCTAATCGAGGTTGACGTGGTCACTTGAAAGAGATCTTATCTCTAGTCGAGGTTGACACAATCGCTCGAAAGAGATCTTATCTCTAGCTGAGATTGAAGGACTTTGACCTGCTCATATTAGGATGAGGTTCTCCTCCTATTTCTAATACGACCACTATTGACTGCTTCTTTCCTATCATCACATAGTTTTTGTACTAAGAAATAATATTATCAAAATAAAAAAAATTTATTGAAAGAAAGTTACTGACAGCGCATCCTCAGATCATGGGAGCATTGTTCCTCCGAGTTTCTTCAGGCGATAAGCTCCAAGATCTGATGCTTTTCTCTATTTTGTGCTGGCCTTCTCAATTTGAAGCAAGCTTCTCTTGACTTTGATGCTGGAAGATGATGGATCGCCGAAGTACCAAGCTCCTCCTAGACGTGGCATCGATGATGTGAGAGGTGATCGATCTTTTTGTTGTTCCTTCATCATTGGTGGTTCTGGCTATGGCAGCACCCTCGACCAATCTTCTCCTACTTCAGATTGGCATCTGAGGAACCGATCCAGCTGGCCTCTTATGATGAGCTTCTTGATTTTATCTCGGAGCTGAACGTATTCTTCAGTGTTGTGGTCGTGATCGCAATGGTAGAGGCAGTACTTGCTTCGATCGTACTTATTTGGAGGAGATCGTAATTCTTCTGATCTTGACAGCTGGTTTCTAATTTTCAATAGAACTTAAGCCTTAGAAGCACTGAGGGAGATGTAGTTGTGGAACCTTCCGAAAGAAGGACTTTTTCATACCCTTTTATCAGGACTTTCTTGATGGCAAGCTCGAGGAGTTCGGGCTCGCTTGCGCCCAGAGGGAGTCCATAAGCACGGCCAAACTTCACTCGGCCCTCCATCGGTGGTGGGTCTATTATACTCATCTATCCGTCGCTCTCCAAAGGCTTCTTCGTCCTTCAATTTGTAGGCTTCTTCCACACGGACATATCCCTCGGTCCAAGCTAGCAGATTGACGAAGTTCCTGGGATACTTCTTCTTCAAGGAGAACAGCAAATCATTATTCTGAAGGCCACTCTTGAGTGCAGCTATCGCAATAGACTGATCCAGATCTTGGACCTCCAAACCACAGCGTTAAATCGGATGACATAAGCTCGGATGGATTCTCCCTGCTTCTGCTTGACTTTCATCAGAGAATCTGAATCTCGGTGCGGACGTCGGTTGTTGATGAAG
>QRFJ01000003.1:5112392-5132392 GCA_006176705.1 Cocos nucifera | reverse complement strand
ATCGGAGAGAATTGAAAGAAAAGAAGAAAAAGTAATGGAATGATTTAAAAATAATTAAAGATAAAAATAATAAGAAATGATGAATTTAGAAAGAAGCTTCATAAAATTAGGATTGTTGGATCTTCACAAGATTTATTCGATAACTTATAATGCATCCTATGTACAAAATATATTTTTTAAATTATTTTAACTATTTTTAATATATAATAGATATAACAAAATAAATAAATAAAATTAGATATTATTTAAAAAATTGCATCTCATGCATCGCATCGAATCGTATGCTAGTTTTTATTTATTTTGATATAATTTTATATTAATATATTAATATTTATATAGATATTATAATAATATATATTAAAAATATTTTATTAAAATATTAATATTATATTAATATTTATATTAATATAATATTTTTATATTAATATTATATTAATATAATAAATTATCATGAGATAATATTATATTTATATTTATATTTATATTATATTTATATTTATTCAAAGTTTAAGAGCAAAAAAATATGGTCTTATGTTTATTAAATATATAATAGATTTTTCACATAATTTTCTTGGGAAAGTAGATGCTAACTAAAAGCCATCATGAAATAAGATATTTTTTCATGATCAACTAAACATGTCATAATTATTTTCTCATATATCATATTCTTAGAAATAAATTTCTCAAAAATAATACTGTAGAAAAATTTCTTATTGCGAACCAAACTTGTCCTACGTTTACATCAAATTGAGGGTGATAATATGACCGAAAATACCATATGCTTCACATATCTGTTGGATATTTCAAATCACCATACATACGGGCCACTAAAAACCCCTACAGAGAGAGAGCGAGAGAGAGAGAGAGAGAGAGAGAGAGAGAGAGAGAGAGAGAGAGAGAGAGAGAGATTTTTAGGTTTGCATCGAACCGACTCAAATTACTTGGGAAACTAGGAGTGACACGTTTGCGAAATTCAAACCTCACTTCGTAACGTTGATCATATTCTATATTCATACACCTATTTCCCTAGAACCAGTCTACCGTTGTCTTGTTACATTGTCTAAACTGAGGAACTATCCTATTTGCACCATGTGATCAAAAGATGTGGGTATCAGTGCTGCAACCTTCTATATCTAGATAAAGTTCACGACTCACAAAGTTGGTCAAACATACGCATCTGGCATTGTTCTTGCAAAAGAAGAAAAAACAAGTAGAATAATGTATGGATTTTGCCTAAAGAAAAAAGAGTAAACTATGCAAATTAATATGGACGAAGAAGTATATAAGAAAGAAAAAAATGCTCCAAACTAGCGAATATATTAGACGCATTATACGTTCATAATTTCTTCCATCATAGGAATCAGTGGCTTCGACGTGCTCCATGCAACCACGAGATTCCAAGGAGTGCAACCACCAGCTAGTGCTCTTGCTAACCGGTGCTCGTGGTGACGAAGTTGGTATAACGATTTCTCATGTAATCCACTTACAGATAATCATCTCACACTAATGGATCGATATCCAGGTAACGAACTGAATATACGCAAGAAGTATTTGAAAGTAAAAGGCTAATTAATAGACCTTCTGAACCTTTCTAAGCGTTGTTTCTATGGTAACTACTGCTCTTTTGAGAGACAGGATCAAGAAAATGGTAGGAAGTAGCCTGAACGCGTCCTTCTCACCAACCGTTGACAACAGATTGTGTCTTTAGAGATTAAACGTTCTCTGCGCTAAAGATGCCAAAATTTGGCAAAACAACAGTCGTTTTTTTTTTTTTTTCCTGTGAAAGGAAACAACAGTCTTCATATACTACAATGCCCGGATATCTTCTCGTGCAAGCAGGCCTGGCAAGTGCACAAGTGTACTCATTCCTTTCCATTTTTGTTGCTCACAACACTTTCAACTACTACGCGCAGCTCCATCTTTCTAGAGAGAGAGAGAGAGAGAGAGAGAGAGAGAGGGCTAAACCTATAAATATCATTATTTAGCAGATGAGCTAGAAGGCTAGTGGTTGAACTGACTTGATGTAGAATCTCTTTGTTACCATGTACTCTTAATCCAATTAGGATTCTTGTTTAGTTAATCATTAGTTTTAGTGACTTTGAAATTCAAGTTCATGTTTATAATAGCTAGCTTGAGCCTTAGTCTTAACAAATTAATTTGAGTTTATTTTTCTATTATAGTGTGATATTAATATTTTTATCTTTTAATGGGACAGAAAGTTAAGGCTTCGTTGTACAAGAGGAGATGAACTCTGACATTTATTTATTTTTGAATAAATTTTTTTTTTTTAATTTTTTTCTTTCATTATTATTTTTTCTTATAATTCTTTATAAATACTTTTAATGTTTAATGTTTGTCCTAAATTTTGAGCCAGTACCAAGTAGCATGCCTTTCTACAAACTCTTTTAATATTAGACATTGTAACTTGTATTTCCAAAGCCAATCAATTTAATGTAGGCCCTCCTTAACTCAAAGGGGATCTCTTGCATAACAAAATATAAAACAAATAGTAGGGATGTCTTATATAAGTTAAACGTTTGTATATAGTGGAGGTTCTAGTGTAATTCCTGCCTCAAAGCTTGCCAAAAATAAGAAAGGAACAGAGCAAGTACAACAAAACACAAGAAGAGGATGGCGCCTCAGCAAGGATATGGTGACAAATGCAGCAATGAGAGGAGGATTAAAGATCACATTATTCTACAGAGCTTCCACCTTGACAAATCTGCTAGTTGCCCTTTCACAGAGTGCATCTTGTAATAAATCCATAAAATTTTTGCATGTTTGCGACTCCCAAAAGACTAGCAATAGGAGAATCCCTAATTCTTCGAAAATTCCATCTTTGATCTCTCTCACTAGTTGTATGAGAAAATAGAGTGGAAGCATCATCACCTTCATCGTTTCCATTTGCAAGTAGCTAGAAAGACTATCAGTCAATGTCTTCTGCCAATAATGGGACCAGTCAAATTCGTGCTTGTAAGCAAGTATATTGCAACTTCAATTTAATCGAGCTTAAGAGAACTTGGAACCCTACCACTAGAGTCCCAATGGTAGGACTCGATCCAAATACAGCAAAAAAGAAACTTTCCATCAAGCCAAATTCAAATGGAATCACTTTTAACCAAACAGCTTTCCTATTCTTTTGACACAACAAGAAGGTTTAATTTAAAGTTGCATGGTCTAAAGCTTCTCCAGCACAAAGCTGATATATACGAACTAGCTAGATATTTAGATATGGTGATAAAGAAAGAAAAGATACACCGTATCTACTGACTCATATATAAAAGAAAGACCTCCAACCGTCCCTCTGAAGAAGAAGTACTAGTGCAGATTCACAGACACTTGAGATCACCGGGGATTTGGTGGCCTGCTGTTTGCGGCAGAAAGCCTGGAGCCCCACTCCAGCAACTATTTGCTGGTATCATCCCTATGCAGAATTACCTCTATGAAGCACAAGCAATCCCCTTTCGGCCCAATGCTGTCTGAATCGCCTCCTTAAGCTCCTCCTCGTATCGAACCTATATCAAGATACGTATCAATACCTTTAATTTTCTTAATTTGCAAATGTAAACATCTAACCGAAGTCCTTTTCCATGACCATGCATTGATTGAGCTTCTAGCATTATAAAGAGGCTCCAACACACCTTTGTCGTCCAACATTTGCCCTCGCCATTGTGGACAGGGTCCACCAGGGCAGTGTGGTTCCAGTTCTTGACGACATTGTAAGGGCCATCATGGATCGCCGCCTCAACGGTGTATCCCCCATTGTTTATAAGGAAAATGATGCTGTTCTGCTTACAACGCATCATTGTTGAAACATCCTGAGCAGTCATCTGAATTGAACAAGGACAAGGATCCCGGTATTAGAATTGTATTAATTGTGCAGCACTTCACAACATTTCTACAATGATACCTGAAAGCTTCCATCACCAATGCAGGCAATCACACGCTGATCCTTTGCTGCCTGGGCATACCCCAGAGTTGCTCCCACAGACCATCCAATCGAACCATATTGTATTTGGAGCTCATATCTGAAACATATATACCAACTAGTTCTTAAGCATCAAACAAGATAAAAAGGAATGGAGCATTAATTGCAAGACACATTTGAGTCCCTGAAGAAGGCCCTACGCACAACCCGGCGGCAGTTTAAGTTTGTGGCAGTTGAACCATGAATCACCAGCCTCCCCAATCACAGCAGTGTCACTCGTAAGCATGTTCTGGATGTGCTTGAAGAGCACATTCACCCTCAAAGGCTCCTTGGGCTTGCACTCAGGCGGGAATCCATCGGGCACGAAGATCCGGTAGTGGTAGTTATCATAGGCAGTAGTGTTGCGCTTGAGGCGCTTGGCGAGCTCCTGGAGGAAGTCCTTCATCAGGATACACCCAAGAGCAGGCCCGTTGGCAACCACCACACGGTCGGGCTGCACGATGATGGACTTCTCCTTCTTGAGGAGGAGTACGCGACCGAGGTGAGATCATTGATGATGGGCCCCGCAAAAAGGTGAGCATCGGCCGACTCCACGATCTCCGCACAGAAAGCAGTACTAACGACACCCCAGTAGGTTCCAATGAAGTGGGGATGGTGCTCCGGCACGAGTCCCTTGGCCGACGGCATCACAGCTATGGGGTAACCGCAAGCATCCGCCAGCTCCACAAAGGCCTTGCCCGCCTTGGCCACCCTCATGTTGGGGCCTCCGACCAAGACCGGCTTCAGGGCCTTATTTAGGAACTCGTCCGTGGCTTCCACGGCCGCCTCTAGACCTAACTTGTTGCTCCATCTGATGATGATAACAATAACGTATCACTAAAAACCACATATATTTCATTGAACAGCTTAATTAAATTCACCAAGGAAAAATCGATTTTTACATGACAATGAGATCTCGGAAATTATATGGAAAGGAATACCTAGGTTCTGTTCGCTCTAATGATTCCAGTAATCGAAACATGCTTATATAAACAAAATAACATCAAGAAACAGGGTCCAGAGATTTGAAAAAAAATATTAGAGAAGAAGAAACAAAGGAGGTCGTTTCGACCAAGACCTGGGAGAGGGGAAGAACAGGACGGGCTCCCGGCTGAAGGTGGGATGAGGAATGGCCCGTAGATTGCAACTGATGCTAATATAGACGGGTTTGCTCTCCTTTAAAGCAGTCGAGATCGCAGTGTCGATCAGCTCATGGGCATCCTCCAGGTCATTCACCACCGCCTGTGAACACACAAAATAGCTTCAAGGTTCCATCAAGCGAGAAAATCACCGAAGTTACAATCTTCAAGCGAGAAAAGTGTTGACAATCATTGCTTGTCCAGTTTCAAATAAGACTCTGTTCCTGGTGTTAATCTACATAATTATTTCTTTTAAAAAATTTTAGAGTTTTGTATTTTAGTGGGTTTTGATTTTTGAATTCGAGAGTATTGTAACATTCTATTCACGTGAATGCTTTATTATTTAAAAGAGATCTTTGGCATTTTCTTTAGGATATCGAAGGAAGAAAGAGTGGAGGGATTGTATACACACACACATATATATATATATATATATATATATATATACATACATACATACATATATATATATATATATATATATATATATATATATATATATATATATATATATATATATATATATATATATATATATATATATATATATACATACATACACGCATATACATACATACATACATACATACATACATACATATATATATATATATATATATATATATATATATATATATATATATATATATATATATATATATATATCATCTATTTATCATTTTTTTTAAGGCGTCTTTGTTATCGAAGCCAAAACTTATCATTTTGATTTTTATTTTTTTGGATAAATTTATTTTTTTCTATTTTTTTATAATTTTTTATAAATACTTTTATTATATTTAAGGTTTATTCTGGATCTTTGACTAGCACATCTACTTCAGCTTGCATGCTATTCCATACGGTATCAAAGCTATAAATTTTGATATTGGTGATCGTGTGTTTGTGATTTTATATGGTATCAGAGTCATAGATTTGGAGAATGGTCGTGCAATTTTCGGCTCCTATCAAATTTATTTGAAGCATTGCTTTTAGAGTAGCAACTTAATTTTTAGTGGTGTTTATATTTATAGTTTGATGTGACTGAAGTGCTTCCATTAATTCGCTATATGATGGTGCAAGTATGTAAAATTTTATTTAAATAATTTAAGAGATAAATCATCATGGCTGACTACTATTTTTTATCTTAATGAGTTTCAAATATCTAATATCAGCATCAATATGGCTGTCTTTATTACTTCTTTCTCTTTGTTAATTAAATAACATATGTAATCCATAAGAAAAGGTTCTTGTCAAGCCTTATTTAAAAGGATGTGATTTATAAAATATTTTAAATAAGTCATAAATAATGCCAATAGATACTCTAAATGATAAGGTTGCAAGAAGAAAATAGAATTTTAAATCAAGGAAGGTGATGTGGATTATCTAATTTTTAATTGATAAAAAAAATTATCTTTATATTCAAAATATAAAAAAGTCAAAAAAAATATAGGATATTCTTTCATCAATCCACTTAAGTTTTAGCAAGACAAGATATTACAAATGAAAATTACCTGATGAATGGATTCTGATTTTATGCTTCCCCAAAGACATAGAAGAAGAATAAAATTGATTGAAAGATAAAGATTTAAAATAGCAGAAATTGGACCAAAGTAGATATATATATATATATATATATATATATATATATATATATATATATATATATATATATGGAGAGAGAGATGGATTGAACTCTGCTCAATCAAATTTTAGTTTATATTCGATCGAATCTTCAATCGTTGGATTAGCGCACATCTGCGTGCACGCATCTGAAAAGAAGCGCCTAAAAAAAAAAAGGCCTGAAATTTTTTTTTTCAATTTTTTTAAACATCTTCAAATCAAAAAAAATTTAAAAAAAAAAATTTGAAAAAAAATCTGCACCTAAAAAAAAGCTACAGAAAAAAAAGATACTTATAGGCGCCTTCAGGCATCTTTTTCTTTTTATTTAGATGCAAAAATTTTTTTTTAATATTTTTAGATCTAAAGATACCTAAAAAAATTTTAAACTCATGCACCTATTTTTTTTTTAAGACGCATCTTTTCAGATGCGTACATGCTAATCCAACGGTTGGAGATTCGACCGAATATGGATGATGATCCAATTGAGCAATCTCTCTCTGTCTCTCTCTATATATATATATTTTTTTTTTTTCTTTTTTTTTTTTGATAATTCTTTATAAATATTTTTATCGTGTTTCATATTTATTTAGAATTTTGAACTGATACGATCGAACTGCTTGGGATAACGTGTTGTTCTATAACATCGCCCACGATTCAATCTTTGAGCGAGAAAAGAAACCAAGAATTATCCTTGAAGTCAGAAAAGGACTCAAATGGCGAGATGAGAGCGTAGCGTTGGTTTTGTACCTGGTAGCAGGTGACGGTCCTGAAGCAGCGGAGCTCCTGGGAGAAGTCGGGAAGGCCGATGGTCTGATGAAGGATGCGATTGGTGCCATAGTCGTTGGAGTTCGGGCCGCCGACGATGCAAATGACGGGGAGATTCTCGCTATAGGCACCGGCGATGGCGTTGAGGACGCTTAGACTGCCGACGGTGAAGGTGACGACGCAGGCGCCGACGCCGCGGGAGCGGGCGTAGCCAGCGTTAAGCTCGTTACAGCACCCGACGAGGTTGAGGCCGGGCTCGGCAAGGCGGTGGTCGAGGAGGGTGAGGTTGAAGTCGCCGGGAACGGAGAAGACGTCGTTGACGCCCACCTGGACGAGGCGGCAGGCGAGGTGGCGACCGAGGGTTGCCTCGGGGGCGCAGATGGGAGTGGCGTGGGGGCTGACGGTGCGCTGTGCACCGCACGGTGCGGTGCACAGCAGAGGATCCGCGCGGGCGGAGATGGAGCCCACGTCATTTCCCACCCCATGCACGGTTCCGATCGAGGTGTCCATGGGAGGAAGTAAAAGGCGAGAGCTTTGGGAGTGCTAGTTTTGTTTATAGCGAGAACAGGGGAAGTTTTCTTCGGGTCTTTCCGGCTTCAACAAGTGTTTGGGGATGGAACAAGGGGAGGATGGTTATTTATAGGGCATTAGGGGGGAGAGGGCTTGCGGTTCGTGGGTTCCTCTTGGTTTGTGGGTGCGGGGGAGCCTTCTCAGGCCTGTGGGTCAGGGACTCGGGGGAAACGTTGGGCTTGCCTTTCGGCCGTGGTTTAAAGCACGTTAATCCCTGTACACAGATTTGAACACGAGTATTCGGTTGGCCAACCGTTAGATATCACAAAAGAAAAGAAATCATTTGAGTGTTAGTGCAGAATTTAGTTGATGTCGGATCGAGCTTGAGTGGAGGAGGATGATGTCATCATCGATAACCTATAAAATAAAATTTCATCCGATAAGATCCTCCGACGATCAAGTCAGCTTTTTTAGCCAACAGAAATAAAGTGCTCAGAAATGAGTTCGGTAGAGTTTCGGAAACGGAAAGAGAGCTTAGAGCTTTAGAGGGGAGAGGAGAGCTTAGAAAAAACATATCTGGAGGGTCCCTTTTATAAACGGAGCTTGAATGATGGTGACGACCATACCATCTGGTAGCGGACCGCTTTAGGCCGCATGGGATTCGGTACGGAGAGAGAGATATCGTCAAGCTAGTAGTGGCGGCCATATCGTCCGGCCATGGGCCGCATGGAGCTTGTTACGAAGAGAGCGGTATTGCCAGACTGGTAGTGGCGGCTATGTCATTTGATCGTGGGCCGCATGGGGCTTGTTACGGAGGAAGAGGTACCGCGGCCGCATGGGGTTGTTACGGAGAGAGCGGTATTGCCAGACTGGTAGTGGCGGCTATGTCATCCAGTCGTGGGCCGCATGAAACTTGTTACGGAGAAAGAGGTGCCGCCAGATTGATAGTGGCGGCCATACCACCGAGGTTCAATAGCCATAGTTCGAGGAAGCAGGCGCTAGTTGGTGAACCTCGGCATATATTAATTTCAAAGGAGTTCGGACTCCTAAAGGGAATACATCTGGTGGGGATTATCCGAGAGTGATCCGCTGGAGAAATCCGATTGAAGAAGAACTTCGGAAGGAGTTCGACCAAAGGGGAGGCTCGGAAGGAGTTCGGCTCCCATAGACGTCCGACTGGAGGGGCGTGGAGGAAGTTCGGCTCTCGTGAGAGTCCGACTAAAGGAGTGTGGAGGGAGTTCGAATCTCATGAAAGTTCGATTGGAGCTCGACCGCTGAGAAGTTCGGCTACGACTCGGCCACTGGAGAGTTCGAAAGGGGCTCGGCCGCTGAGGAGTTTGGAAGGCTGAAGGAGTTCGGCTAATATCCAACCGTTGGAGAGTTCGGAAGGAGCTCGGCCACTGAGGAGCTCGGCCGATTGAAGGAATTCGACTAAGACTCGACCGTTGAAGCTCTTTCATGGCCATCAGTTACATTATGCTGAGCATCGAACTAGACTTTGGCAGGAGCAGGATTTATCTCTAATAATAGTCCTCCTACTCCCGAGTTCGAAACTCGAAGGAAGGGAGTGCAGAAAAGATGACTGTCGAAGTCCTCTTCAGAGCTCTACACTAGTTCAGGTTGAAGCTCGTGGGATATCTCGTCTCCAGTCGAGGTTGAAGGAGATCTCGTCTCCTACGCTTGAGATCGAAGGTTGAGTCTCTCGGGGGAGATATCATCTCCAACAGTCGAGGTTGAAGGAGATCTCGTCTCCTACGGTCGAGGATGAAGGTTGAGCTCCTCGGAGAAGATATCATCTCCAGCAGCCGAGGTTGAAGTTGAAGTTGAGACTCGAGGGGACCTCATCTCCTGCAGCTGAGGCTGACTCAGTTGCTTGGGGGAGATCTTATCTTCTACAGCCGAGGTTGATACGGGCGCTTGAGGGAGATCTTATCTCCTACAGTCGAGGATGATACGGATGCTCGAGGAAGATCTTATCTCCTACAGTCGAGGTTGATACGGATACTCGAAAGAGATCTTATCTCCTGCAGCTGAGGTTGGCCCAATCGCTCGAAAGAGATCTGATCTCCTGCGGTCGAGATTGGCTCAGGAAAGATCTTATCTCCTGTAGCCGAGGTTGATACGGACACTCGGGGGAGATCTTATCTCCTGCAGCTGAGGTTGGCCTGGTCGCTCGGAGGATATCTTCTTTCTCCTACAGTCGAGGTTGATACGTGCGCTCGGAAAAGATCTTATCTCCTGCAGCCGAGGTTGACCTAGTCGCTCAAGGGGAGATCTTATCTCCTGTAGCCAAGGTTGGCTCAGTCGCTCAGGAGAGTTCTTATCTCTTGCAGTCGAGGTTGGCCCGATTGCTCGAGGAAAATCTTATCTCCTACAGCCGAGGTTGATATGAGCGCTCGGGGAGATCTTATCTCCTGCAGCCGAGGTTTGCCCGATCGCTTGGGAGATATCTTATTCTCCTGCAGTCGAAGTTGGCCGATTGCTTGGGGGGAGATCTTATCTCCTACTGCCTAGGCTGACTCGGTCACTCGGGGGAGATCTTATCTCCTGCAATCGAGGTTGTCCGGTCGCTCGGGGAGATCCTATCTCCTACAGCCGAGGTTGATATGGGCGCTCGGGGAGATCTTATCTCCTACAGCTAAGGTTAATACAGTCGCTCTGGGGAGATCTTATCTCCTGCGATCGAGGTTGGCTCAAGAGTGAGATCTTATCTCCTATTGAATTAACGTTGAAGCTCAGAGAAAATCTTACGAACGAGGTCAGGGAGATCTTATCTCCTGTTGATATAGAGCCGAGGTTGAAAGCTTGAGATCGTTCGAAAGAGATCTTATCTCCTCACAGTCGAGGAGATTTTATCTCCTATTGATACGAGCTTTAAAGCTCGAGGAAGATCTTATCTCCTGCAGTTCAAGATTGGCCTGATCACTCAAGGAGATCTTATCTCCTGTTACGTTGACTTTGAAGTTCGAGAGAGATCTTATTTCCAACCGAGATTGAAGTTGAAGTTGAAGCTTGGGGAAGATCTTATTTTCAATCGAGATTGAAGGAGATCTTATCTCCTGTTGACAGTCAGAGGTTTGGCCCAGTTGCTCGGGAGAGATCTTATCTCCTGCGATCGAGGTTGAAGCTTGGGAGAAATCTTATCTCTTGCAGCCGAGATATGGGTGCTCGGGAGAAGATCTTATCTCCTGCAGTCGAGGTTGATACAGGCGCTCAGGGAAGATCTTATCTCCTATTGACAGTAGAGGTTGGCTGGATCGCTCGGAGGAGATCTTATCTCTTGCAGTTGAAGAAGATCTTATCTTCTATTGAGGTTGGCTCGAGAAAAGATCTTATCTCCTGCAGTCAAGGTTTGATACGGATGCTCGGAAGAGATCATATCATATCTCCTGCAGTCGAGGTTGATACGGATGCTCGGAAGAGATCATATCTCCTACAGTCGAGGTGATATGGTCACTTGGGGGAGATCTTATCTCGTGCAGTCGAGATTGATACAGTGGCTTGGAGGAGATCTTATCTCCTACACCCAAGGTTGATACGGACATTCGAGAGAGATCTTATCTCCTACAACCGAGGTTGGCTCGATCGCTCGGGGGAGATCTTATCTCCTGCAGTCGAGGTTGATATGGGTGCTCGAGGGAGATCTTATCTCTTGCAGCCAAGGTTGGTCCGATCGCTCGAAAGAGATCTTATCTTCTGCAGTCGAGGCTGACTCGATCGCTCGAGGAAGATCTTATCTCCTACAGTTGAGGTTGATACGGACACTCGGGGGAGATCTTATCTCCTACAGTCGAGATTGGCCCGATTGCTCATGGGAGATATTATCTCCTGCAGTCGAGGTTGAAGTTCGGGGGAGATCTTATCTTCTGCAGCCGAAGTTGATATATGGGCGCTCGGGGGAGATTTTTTCTCCTACAGCCGAGGTTTGGCCCGGTCGCTCGGGGGAGATCTTATCTCCTGCAGCCGAGGTTGATACCAACGCTCGGGGGAGATCTTATCTCCTGCAACCGAGGTTGGTCCGGTCGCTCGAAAGAGATCTTATCTTCTGCAAGCCGAGGTTGATATGGATACTCGAGGGAGATCTTATCTCCTATAGTCGAGCTTAGCCCGATCACTCGGGGAGATCTTATCACTTACAGCCAAGATTGATACAAGCGCTCAAAAGAGATCTTATCTTCTGCAGTCAAGGTTGGCTCGATCGCTCGGAGGAGATCTTATCTCCTGCAGTCGATGTTGATACGAACGCTCGGGGGGAGATCTTATCTCCTATAGCCGAGGTTGGTTCGGTCGCTCGGAAGAGATCTTATCTCTAGCCGAGGTTGACTTTGATCGCTCGGAAGAGATTTTATCTCTGACCGAGGTTGGCTCGATCGCTCGGAAGAAATCTTATCTCTGATCGAGGTTGATTCGAGCGCTCGGGAGAGATCTTATCTCTGGTTGAGGTTCGCTCGATCTCTCTCGAGAGATCTTATCTTTGGTCGAGTATTGTTCCTCCAAGTTCCTTCAGACGATAAGCTCCGGGTCGGATGACCTCCTCTGTCTCATACTGGCCTTCTCAATTTGGAGCAACCTCCTCTTGACTTTGAGGCTTAGAGATGATGGATCGCCAAAGTACCAAGCCCCCAAAGATAGCATCGATGATGTTGGGAGGCGGCTGATTTCCTTGTTGTTCCTTTCTCATTGATGGTTCTAGCTTCTGGGGGAGGACTTCTTCACATCCTTCTATCGGAGCTTTCTTGATGACGAGCTCGAGGGAGAGTTCGACCTCGCTTGCGCTCGGAAGGAGCCTGTGAGCGCGGCCGAACTTCATTCTGCCCTCCTGCGAAGCCTCCTAAGGGAGAACTTCATGCCCTTTTGTCGGGGCTTCCTCGATGACGAGCTTGAAGTGGAGTTCGACCTTGCCTACGCTCGAGGGGAACCCGTGAGCACGGTCGAACTTCATTCTGCCCTCTTGCGAAGCCTCCTAGGGGAGAACTTCATAGTCTTTTATCAGGGCTTCCTTGATGACGAGCTCGAGAGGGAGCTTGGCCTCACTTGCGCTCGGGGGTAGTCCATGAGCATGGTCGAACTCCTTAATCCATCGATCCGTCTCTCACAATTTGTGATTGAGGACGTCGTCTTGGTCGCGGACCTTGGAGGGCTTTCGGCTACAGATGGAGAAAGTTCTCCTCCAGAGGAGATCCATGATCTAAACTTGGGTCCTCTGCTCTTTATTTTTTCTTCTTAGCGGCGACGGACATGCTGGCCCAAATGTTCTTTCTCGGAATCGATTTCCGACATCCTGATGATAGGTTTTCTGACGGAGTTACCGTCGGGGGCTGTCGCATGGCCTGCACCATCTCGGTGAGGCCCTGAACCCACTATATCAGTAGGTTGGACTGCTTCGCATCTACCGCGACCATAGGTGGAACCTGGGTTGTTGGGACTAAAGTAGAAGCAGATGGATCTGGATAGGATCGGATCGCGGAGGCCACCGATCGTCGGATCGAAGTTCTTCTGGGAGGCATTTTCTCTCAAAAAAGAACTCTAGAGAGAAAGAAGGGAGATCTCTGGAGAGGAAAGAGAGAAGTCATTGCTGAGCACTCCTTTAAGAATAAGAAAACCTCAAAAATGGAGGTTCAGGCCCTTCCTCTAGCGCCAATCCTATTGGTGTAGAATTTGGTTGACGTCGGATCGAGCTAGAGTGGAGGAGGACGAGGTCACCGTCGGTGACCTGCAAAATAAAGTTTCGTCTGGAGTTGGTGGTGGTGGCTTCGGTAGGACCCTCCGACGATCAAGTCAGCTCTTCTGGCCAACAGAAATAGAGTGCTCAGGAATGAGTTCGGCAAAGTTTCGAAAAGAAAAAGAAAGCTTAGAGCTTTAGAGGAAAGAGGAGAGCTTAGAAGAAACATATCTAGTGGGTCCCTTTTATATACGAAGCTTGAATGATGGTGACGACCATATCGTCTAGTTGCGAGCCGCTCCAGATCGCATGGGGTTCGGTATGGAGATAGAGGTATCATCAGACTGGTAGTGACTGTCATGTCGTCCGACCATGGGCCGCTTGGGACTTGTATGGAGAGAGCATTATTGCCAGACTGATAGCGATAGCCATGTCGTCTGGTCGTTGGCCGCATGGAGCTTGTTACGGAGGAAGAAGTGCCATTAGACTGATAGTGGCGGCCATACCGTTGAGGTTCAACAATCGTAGTTCGAGGGAGCAGGCGCTGGTTAGTGGACCTCGGCATATACCAATTTCAGAGGAGTTCGGACTTCTAAAAGAAATATGTCTGGTGGGGATTATCCAGGAGTGATCCGCTGGAGGAATCCGATTGAGAAAGAAGTCTAGGAGGAGTTCGGCTAAAGGGGAGGCTCAGAAGAAGTTCGGCTTCCGTAGGCGTTCGATTGGAGAGGCGCGGAGGAAGTTTGACTCTAGTGGGAGTCCGATCGAAGGAGTGTAGAGGAAGTTCGGCTCTTGTTGGAGTCCGATTGAAGCTCAACCGTTAAGAAGTTTGGTCGGTTGAAAGGATTCGGCTACGACTCGGCCATTGGAAGTTCGAAAGGAGTTCGGCCGCTAAGGAATTCGGCAGGCTGAAAGAGTTTAGCTAAGATCCGGTCGTTGGGGAGTTCGGAAGGAGCTCGGCTGTTGAGGCCGGTTGAAGGGATTCGGCTAAAACTCAGCCACTGAAGTTCTTCCATGGCTACCAATTGCATTAGGCTGAGCATCGGACTGAACTTCGGAAGGAGCGGAATTTATTCCCAACATTGAGGATACATTATACAACGCAAACCTGTTATAATAAGCTTGGTATGGATGGTTCCGGCGGTGTTACACTTTTTTTTTTTTTCTAGAGGATAAAATTACCGGTGTTTTATTTGTCATGAAACGCATTATATCACAGCTAGGAGAGTCGTGAAATTGTGGAAGAACAAGATGGCTAAAATTTGGATCATAAGAGTTATTTAGCCAAATTGAATATACCATTCAGGACCATCGCATTGGTTCAGGTGCACTACTGCATATTTATCAGACCAAGCTGAGCAATGCTAATTAATTTAAATTATATGTTATTAAAGTTTAACATGTATATTACCTGTAGAATTATGATTGTGAAAGAGTTTGCCAAAGACAAATGATGTATGAAAGAGCAAAAGTCTATTTTCCATAGTTTGGTGAGACCAGGAAAGTATTGTTGTTTTTTCTTCGATGATATGACGACATTAGAGCAGATAAGGTAAAACTGATCTTTCTTTTTCAAGCTATCTATTTAACTCTCAAAAAAATTAAAATCAAAATTTCTAAATTTTAGACCAGTCATGTATGAAGTTGATTAGAAGACTTTCTCGTATATTTGTATTAGAATTAATATAATTCTTCGTAAGATTTTAATCGCAATGTCTCCATGTCCACCAATATCTCATTTAG
This sequence comes from Cocos nucifera, assembly GCA_006176705.1. Lineage (NCBI taxonomy): Eukaryota > Viridiplantae > Streptophyta > Magnoliopsida > Arecales > Arecaceae > Cocos > Cocos nucifera. The sequence continues at coordinate 5,116,989 of QRFJ01000003.1, read as the reverse complement.
ATGTTTATATTGTAATATATATATATATATATATATATATATATATATATATATATATATATATATATATCATCATAAATTTATCTCGTGTTTGCATTGCTGCCATGAATTTGTAGCTAGTATGTCAGTCCAATATGTGATCATGTTTTTTATCTTTTCTCTAATTTGTTTGAATAAGGTACATCTTTCAGTTCCTTAAGCATGTGATTCCACAAACAAACAAACAGAGAGTACTTAACCTTCCTTATCGTGCCTCTATTGATTGGATAAATATGATATTTTTCTCTTTAGTTTACCTCTTTTGTTTTTTCATCGAAATTTCTTATTTATGTTTATATTAAGCCAGTCCGATAAAAATTCTTATTTGATTAATTTAAATTTACTTTCTTAGCATTTGATTCATATTGATAATTATGCATTAAAGAGATATAATTGGATCCTCGATAAATAAACCCATTTATCTCCATCCCATGTTGGCTTTTGCCTTTTACTTCAGTCAAGTGAAATCCTGTCATATGCTCATAGGTCATTGAAACAGCCAATCTGGATCCATGTTTCCTTCATGGCAGATGCGAAGCCACAAATTCATCCAGTTGAGCCAATTTACTCTCCAAATGTCGTTAATGATCGTCGGATGATGAAGAACTTGATCTCTAGAATTTTTGTGGCAGCTAATCCAGAGGATGACAGTATTTGAATCTTCCTCCAACCAAATTTTGGAGATAAGGAAGCAACGACATGCTGGCTCCAAGCCTTTTCAGACATCCCTCAACTCAATCTTAGGAACACTAGTAGCAGTAAAATAAAAACTAGCGGCACAAAGTAATTGACAATTATGATCTTGATTAAGTACTCCATCTCCCACCACATTTCCTACGAGATTATCACCATCAAATTGTTTTTTGACGCAACCAAACCGTGGGGGGTGCCAGCAAAATTTTAACAAAAGATGAGAAAGAAGCAGTGCATTTCTGACAACCATTTTGGATTCATGAGGACATTATCAAAGCGACGGTGATTCCTTGCTGTCCAGATGCGTCAATTTGGGTAGGCCCAAGGTGGCCATTCTTGAGAGGCGAACAATGAAATCGTTCCACCCATTCCAGGAAATTGAAGTAGCCAAGATTGCAGCAAATTAACTCGCTACAAACCTCGTCAGAATGCGGGCAAGTAGCAAAAGAAATGCAAGAGTTCCTTCTACACCAAAAGCATGCACTGCACTGCCTTTAAACCAACGTACCACATATGATCGACAAGTCACGTCCGGTGGGTAATCTGTTGCACTTCTGTTTCCATACGAAAAACGTCAACTCGTGGAGAGCATTTCAAGAGGAAATTAACACCATCCGGAATAAACATCATGCCATGGACTTGGACTTTCCGAAGATGAGAAGGTCCCTGAAAAGCTAATAATACCATATTTAAGTTTTTTCTTAATTTTTTTCACAATGAAAATGGTGCACGCTGCGTGGACGTAAAAAGTTGCCGAACCACGCTCGTAAAATTCTATTTATTTTTGTGTTTGCTTTGATTTGTTTTTTGTTATTTTCCTGAAAATATCTGCCACGAAACTCAACAATGAGAATAGATTTTGTCACTTAAATTAAATCAAGAGGAAACAAGGTCGGAATCCCATCCCTCTTGAGCGGTTTAAAGGTCAGATACCTCCATAAATTCAGATAATGCCCTTACTGGTATCTGAACATGCAGTGGCTGGGAGAAAATCCACGGATATGAAATAACCGAGAGCTGAGTCTGGAGCCACTGAACTTGCCTTCTATTACGTGGGAAATTTTGTTACTCAAACTCTTAATTGATGCTGATGTTAGAATGCTAAAGGCCTAAGGTCAGCTAATAGTTCACCGACTACCGTTTAGACTTTGACCTCGCTAACGACGACCCATCAGTGAATAGATTATACTAAGTAAATATTTTTTCTATAAACTGGTAACATGGCATGAACGGTGCTTCGGTTTGTTGAGAAGCAACGAGTGGCATGTTACGTTCCAAGCCGTTAGGTTCTCGCTGGGCCACCCTGGCGTCAACTTTTTCTTCTCCTTTCTTAAGACGGTGAATCGGAGCCACCAATTGCCGTTTCCAGTACTACCATGTGTTTCTGGAATCCCTTCAACGCTTTTTTTTAAATTTTTTTAATGTCAGAACGTTCTAGGCGGCGCCGAGCCTTCGAAACGTGATAACAATATGCATGTATGGAGAGAGAGAGAGAGAGAGAGAGAGAGAGAGAGAGAGAGAGAGAGAGAGAGACGAGAGAGAGAGAGAGAGAGAGAAGAGAGTAGAGAGAAGATCGAATTTCAATGGATCGAAATTTTCTAGTTTAGTATATCAATCGAATCTTTGACCATTCAAATAGCATTATATCTTGAGCGTGCTTAAAGATGCATCGTTTAAAAAAAAGATACGGGTGCGTGCCTGAAAAAATATAGAAAAAAATTTTAAAAAAAAAAATCTAAATTGAAAAAACTAAAAAAAAATTCAAAAAAAAAGAAAAAGTGCTTTCTGCTTCTTTAATTAAAAAATAAAAAAAGAAGGTGCCTTCTTTTGAAAGAAGGCACCTTATTTCTTTTTTTTCAAGATTTTTTTGAATTTTTTTTAATTTTTTGGGCCTGTCTAAAAATATTTTTAAAATTTTTTTTGATCCTTCAGGTTTTTTTTCCAACATGGAAGGCGCTTTCAGGTAGAGCTATCAACGGGCCAGGTTCAGACCCGAGACCCATGGGTATTTATCCAACGGATCCAGATCTAGTACTAATATTGGACTTGTTTATCCGGATCTAATAAATTATGATATAAATAGATATGATATGGGTATTTAGTATCCAAATCTGATAGATCCGAGATCCGAATCATATATCTAATATAATATAATAATAATATATATAAATATTAAAAATATTTTAAGCCATTAGATCAGAGATCCAACGGTCTAAAATCTCTCAAAAAAAGTAAAATTCCTCTCTCCCTCTCTCCCTCTGTCTCTCGATTCGACAGACGGCACCTCCCTGACACCCCTCCTCCTCGCCTCTCCCTCTCTGCTGCGAGATCTGTCGTCGATAGGCCACAGCCGATCCCCTCTTTTCTCCACTCTCATCTCCCCTCGAGTCCATCTCTGACTTGGGATCCAGTCGTGCCTCCCTCTCTCCCTCTCTGTCTCTCGCCTCGACCAGACTCCACAACTCGATCGATGGTCAGACCCCTTCCCTTTTGTATTTCTCGACCGAAACCGTGCCCTCCCCTCTCCTCCCCTCCTCACGCCGAATCCTGTCGATGAGCGCAGTCGGTCCCCTCTCTCCGTCTCAGTCTCTTAACTCGATCGAATCACCAATGGCCGTGCCCCCTTCCTCCCTCTTCCTCTCTCGAGTCCCTCCCTCTTTCTCTCTCCCTCTCCATCACTCGACTTGGGATCCAGCCGTGCCCCCTCCCCTTTGTTCCTCTCTATCTCTCGACTTGACCGACAACTGCGCCCCCTTCACTCTCTCCCTCTTATCTCTTTTACTAATTGACAGTGACCCCTCCCCTCTCTCCTAACTACCTCCCCTCCACCCTACGTCTCCCTCTCCACCATGAGATTCATCGCGATGGGCCGCGGTGGTGCGATCGGACCCCAGCTCGCCCGGCCCCCTCCCCTCCCTCAATCTCTTGACCGAGAGCGACATCTCGCCCGCACCCCCTCCTCTGTGGATCCGTCACTTCCTTCTTCTTTTTTTCGGTAAGCATCGAGTCCCAGAAATGGATCCAAATATCCAGAATCCGTTATGGTCCAAATCTGGTACTTCAAGGTAAGATCCATCGAGTATTTGGATCCTGATCCAATATCAGTAACTAAAATTGAATCTGAATTTGGATATCCAGGTTCCAATCTGAATCTGACCCATTGATAGATCTATCTTCAGGGCGCATGAAGATGCCTTCATGCATCCTAAAGGCACCTTTGGAGCTAAAAAAAAAAGATAGGTAATTAAAAAAAATTAATAATAAAATAAAAAAATAGATTTTTTTTGAATTTTTTTCATATTTTTTCTGATTTTTTTTTAAAAAAAATTAGATTCAAATTTTTTATAAATTTTTTCAGATTTAGATTTTTTTTTAATTTTTTTCATTATTTTTTCAAGCGCATGCTCAGGTTTTTTTTTCAATCGGCACATTTTTTTAGACGTACATTCGAAGATGTGCATTGATCGAATGGTCGGGGATCCGACTGAATCTAAGCTAGGCTCCGATTGATCGGAGCCCAGTCTACCTCTACACACACACACATATATATATATATATGTATATGTATATATATGTATGTATGTATATATGTATACACACATATATATATACATGTATATGTATATATATGTATGTATGTATATATGTATATATATATATATATATATATATGTATATATATATATATATATATATATATATATATATATATATATATATATGTATGTATATATATATATATATGTATGTATATATATATATATATGTATATATGTATATATATATATATATATATATATATATATATATATATACATATATATACATATATATATATATATATATATATTATATATATATATAT
>QRFJ01000003.1:5047501-5110001 GCA_006176705.1 Cocos nucifera | reverse complement strand
GATCTATAATTTTAATAAATTGGGCCAAAATTTTATTATTTGGGTCTTAAAATAAGCTGATCAAATTAAAACTTTTCTTCTCGAAAAAGAATTTAATGAAAGGTTATCTTCTAATTCGTGAAGAATTAGATGGAGCAATAGAATACAAAATTGATACAGAAGTCAAGATCTATCACTTATAAGATTTTTTTATATATTTTTTATTAAATATTTTTTTAGAGATTTAGTCTTAAGAAGAGGAATTCAATCCAATTGTTCAAGGATTGGTGTTGTTAGGGGCGAACCCGCTCCTACCGAAGTTCAGCCAGATATCTGATCGCTGAATGATCCCGTCCGGTAGCAACGATCAAGATTAATCCTCGACCGAATTCTTAAGAATCCTCCGGATCTCGCCTAGATGAGCTTGAATGGCAGGAGTGGTCGAGCTCCTCCACCCTAGGTAGTCAACTTTTTCTGATCGCAAGTCTTCCGAACTTTTTCTTCAGTCGAACTTCTCTATCCCAAGCAGGCTTCTTTCGACATTCCTTCAGCCAACTTTCTCCGATTGCAAGTCTTCCAAACTTCTCCTTTAGTCGGACTTCTCCATCCCAGGCAGACTCCTTTCGACATTCCTCTAGCCAACCTTCTCCAATCGCAAGTTTTTCGAACTTCTCCAATGGTCGGACTTCTCCATCAGTCAAACTCTTTCCGAACTTCATCCTCAACTGGATTTCTCTGTCAATCAAACTCCTTCCAAATTTTTTCAGTAAACCTCCTTTCGGATTCCTCCAGCGGACTTCTTTCGGGATTTCTTCAGTGGACTTCCGAATCTCTTTCGATCGAACTTCCTACAATCACCTAGAAGAGCCTCCACGTCTATGCGGATTCAGCAATCTGCACAGCATGAATCCACTTACACACAGACGATCCTGAAGAAATCTGAACTTCTCTGAAATTGATAAAACTTGAAGCTCTTCACTGCCAGCGCCTACCTCCTCTGAACTTTAACTATTAAATCTCAACGGACTGGTGCGTCATGATAATGGACACCACTCTCCACAATAAACTTCACGTAGCCCGAACGGTTCAGTACTCAACAGTTATGGCTATCGCCATCAGTTCGTTACAGGTCCCATTTATAAAAAAAATCCTCCAGATACATTTTTTTCTAAGATTCTTCTTTCTCTCGAGACTCTACTACTTTCTTTCCTGAGCACTCCATTTTTATTGGCCAAAAAAGCTGACTTGATCGTCGGAGGATTTTGCCGGGGCCACCACCTCCAACTCCGATCGAGACTTATTTTGTAGGTTACCAACGACGACCTTCTCCTTTCTGACTCAAGTGCAGATTTTGGCATCCACCAGATTTTGCACCAATAGGTATTCTTTTAGAAAATAAGAAGGACCTGATCCAAATTGTATAAGAACCGATCTTGCTATTATAGATGCAGACCGTGTCCATTAATTTTTGTGGTGGAGAATAAATTAATGAAAAAAATTAAACTTAAGATCTATTTTTATAATTTTTTCACCTTCTTCTAGTTTTCTTTTAAAAGATTCAAATTAAGCTAATGGAAGAAAATCTTTCTTCTTTCTGATTGAATTAGAAGATCTTCCTGATAGAATCAAATCTTCTAAGAAAATGCAAGATAACATTTGGGGGAATATACACATACTGCCATGGAGAAGAATCTGTTCATCATCCTTTCTCTACTTGTCACTTGTCTCTGTTATTTGGAAGGTCATTTACTCAGTGTACTACACCTTTAAACCTCTATTGAAGACTCATGTTTAGCATGGGGAAAGAAAATTTTCTCTAAGTAAGCGCAACCAATCGTTCTCATGCTCCTTGCGGCTATGGCAGGGATGTGTCGGAAGGAAATTAATTAGGAAATGCAACAGCCTTCCTCAACAGACGAATTTCAATTACTTCCGCAACTTTGAAGGGGCTCACATTGTTCAATGAATGATCCTCCCTTTGTAGCCAAAGGATGTTTTCTGAATTTGGAAAAATTTGGAACAAAATCAAGACCTCCCTCTCTGTTGCAAGATGCTTATAAGACTCATCCACTGATTCTGAAAATTAAGCTTAGTTGAATGATTCTGGTTCTCCTTCATATATATATATATATATATATATATATATATATATATATATATATATATATATATATAATATGCTGCACCATGTCAATTTCTACTGCTTTACTGTTGCTGATCCCATGGATGCCATTGTTGGTTACTGCCATGCTGAAGATCTTTGCTACTCAGTTGAGATCGAAGTTTCAGAGATGGATGAACTCTTGCTCTAAAGCCGTCAGCAACCTCTCCACAACTTTTGGACGAAGAGCTCCAATTTCTGCAGTCTGCCGTTGTCTTTCCTTATTTTATACTTTTAAACAGAACTTTGCTTCTGTGAGATACTTCAGACCATCTTAGCTTGGCCTTTCGTTTCTGTGAGTCTTGATTTATATTATGTTGTTACTGATATTTGGTTCGTTAGAATGCTGTACTGTACCAAAAAAAAAGGAAAAGAAAAAGAAAAGGCCCAGCAGAGCATTGCTTCTAGTATGTTGGTTTCAGCCTTTTGATGCCAACTAATCTAGTATGAGGGGAAATAGCATTACCAATGTGGCAACCAATCTAGTAAGGCCATATATATCCGATGCTGACCTAGCCACATCATCACTTTGAAGGCACGGTATTATGATATAAAGATGTATAACTAAAATTGTGAGGGGAATAGCATTATTTGTCACCATTTCTTTTCTTTTTGTAAGCCGATGTCTTTCACCAGTGCTGTCACATCATAGTAAACCTAAGAATACGAAACAGTATGTCCGCATGGCGCAAGGGTAATCATAATGGTTTGAAGACCTGAACAGTGATAGGTGTAGCGTAATTGCCAACAGAAACTTCATTTACGTCAAAGGACCATACTTGCATACGGGCCACTAAAACCCCTGCCAGAGAGAGCGAGAGAGAGAGAGAGAGAGAGAGGAGATTTTTAGGTTTGCATCGACCGTTCAAATACTGGGAAATAGGAGTGACACGTTTGCGAAATTCAAACCTCACTTCCAACGTTGATCATATTCTATATTATACACCTATTCCCTAGACCAGTTACCTTGTCTTGTTACATTGTCTAAACTAGGAACTATCCTATTTGCACCATGCGATAGCAAGATGGGTATCAGTGCTGCAACCTTCTCTACCTACATAATGTTCACGACTCACAAAGTTGGTGAAACGCACGCATCTGGTATTGTTCTTGCAGAAGAAGAAAAAACAAGTAGATAAATGTATATATGGATTTTGTCTAAAGAAAAAATAGTAAAGTGTGCAAATTAATAGGATGAACAACTATATAAGAATGGAAAATGCTCCAAACTAACGAATATATTAGAAGCATTATACATTTCATAATTTCTTCCGTCACAGGAATCAGTGGCTTCGACGTGCTCCATGCAACCACGAGATTCCAAGGAGTGCAATTACCAGTGCTCTAGCTAACTGGTGCTCGTGGTGACCAAGTTGGTATAACGACTTCTCATGTAATCGACTGGCAGGTAATCATCTCACACTAATGTATTAATATCCAGGTAACCAACTGAACATACGCAAGAAGGATTTGAAAGCAAAAGGCTAATATTTACCACAAAAAAAAGGGGGGTGGGGGGGGGAAAGGTCTGAACCTTTCTAAGCCTTGTTTCTATGGTAAGTACTGCTTTTTTGAGAAACAAGACAAAGAAAATGGTATGAAGTAGCCTGAACTCGTCCCATGCACCAACCGTTGACAACAGATCGTGTCTTTAGAGATTAAACCTTCTCTGCGCTAAAGATGTCAAAATTTGGCAAAACAACACCTTCTTTTTTCTTTTTCTGGTGAAAGGAAACAACTGTCTTCATATACTAAAATGCTTGGATATTTTCTCTTACAAGCAGGCCTAGCAAGTACACAAGCGTACTCAGTACTCATTCCTTTCCATTTTTGTTGCTTACAACACTTTCAACTACTACGCAGCTCCATCTTTTCTACTGCAATGCACGAGAGAGAGAAGTAAACCTATAAGTATCATTATTTAGCAGATAAGCTAGAAGTCTAGTAGTTGAAACTGGCTTGATGGAGGATCTCTTCTTCACCCTGGAAATAGGAGAAAGGGAAAGGAGGAAGAGATGGTGTTGGAGGGGTCAACGAGTAGCTTAATATCTGCTGAGGAGGAAGCTCATGAGAAGAAGAAGAAGAAGAAGAAAACGCACTTGGAGCAAAGTCACTACCACTAGCACCTGCACTAGGTGTAACACTTATAGAAGTAGGTGTAGCACTTATAGTAGATGGGAAAGAAATAGGAGTACTGTCATCCGGATGGAGCATCAAGGCAGCCTGGTGGAGCCAAATCTGGGACTTGAGGAACTTGACATAGTGAATAGCTTCCTCCAGCATGGATACCGTATCCATCTTGCTCCCCCCTGGAACCAAGCTCTTTAGAATCCGGAACCGGTCACTGATCCGGTGCCGCCTCTGTCTCGCCGCCACACTTTGAGGGTCTGTCGAGAGCTTAACACCACTCCCTCTCCTCCCTTCCCTTTTCCTGTCCCTTGGGTGTTGCAGAATGTAGGAGGGTTCTCCCTCCTTACCCCAGGAGGAAGGGGGTAGAGGAGGAAGAGGAGGAGGAGGAGATGGGATGGTGGGTTTGTAGTGATAGGCTTCCATGAGCTCCATTTGTTGGTCTCCATATGTATCCATCTCTATGTCACCTTGGTATTTTGATGCTTTGATGATAAGAAGAGTGCAGCTCAAGTGAGTTATGTATATATGGTGGAAGGTGGAGAGAGAAGATATGGATGTGGAAAGCGTGAAGGGGTGAGTGGTCAGGTGAGACTCAGCCGATTTTTGGCGCAGGATACGGGTGACCAGGGTCCTGTTACGAAATCCTAGGGTTTTGGTGAGGATTAGGGTTAGGGGAAGGATGGGGACGTACGCGTTCTCTCTGCATTTCTTCTACAATTATACTGATATGATATATAGTGTCTTGGTCTCGAGTTTTCAATCAATTGTACGATTGACCAACCTGCAGCCCACACTTGTAGGCAATATGAAATTTGTGGGATTTCTTTTGTTTCGAACCTACTGATATTGCTTGCTGTTCTTCTACTGTAGAGACTTGGACCGAATCCGAACTAGCTAGGCACATCTTTTGGCAGACACAAGTAACTCCTTACTCTACCATATGTTTTTATAGGCATAGGATGATTAGTTTGCTTGTAATATTAGTTATTTTCTTTTCTTTAAAATAGGTTATCAGTAAATTAAGTTATAACTCGTTACTCATTAGTTAATAATCTATGAATCAGTAGCTTAGGCTGAAAAAAAGGTATAAAAGCTGATAATGGCTTTAAGCTTTTCTTCTTCCTGGGTAAGTAGGCTTTTTGGGCCCGACTCTCATCTGCTTTAAAAGAAAGCTCATTCTTAGCTGTTTGGTGGCTCATCTAGTACTAGGATGACCTGATCAGATTTGTTATCTTAGCTATGACCGACAGTGGAGAAACTTTAAAACAGTTGGTATATTTCGATATCTGGATGCAATGTGACTGAGAGATATCAAAAATCCATCATTAATTCTCGAAAAAGGATAAACTACCATCTAGGCATTTTAATAGAAAACAATTATGAAATAGTGAAAGCCTTGTTTCGGTTCATATGTAGACGTTCCACTGGCTGATACGCAAAATATATCAACTCATATCAATTGATGTCCCATCCAAGATGAAATGCCATACTAGGACAAAAATTCAATAATGCTGATACCCAAATAATGGACCACCTCAAAATCTACTTGATTATAATGATAGTTCTTATTTGGCTTGTGCAATCCTACTTATATTAAAATTTTAAAACTACTCAGGTGTACTTTTCATAAAATAAAACAATGGTTATTATAGTTTATAATGCCTGATGTGATGGAAAAATCAGAATAAAATAATTGCGCTATTTGATTACATCTTCATTAACATGATGACAAAATATCATATATATTTAACTAACATATTTGTTTGATCAATATTATGAGAAATTTTTAATTGGAGGATATTAATTGAAACTCTCATGCAATGTCGACTACTACGGCTAGACAATCTTCAGATAATGGCTCTCATTTAAATGCCCATCGTGATAAATTATGGTAAAACCATGATATAGTGCTCTTTCATTCCAAATATAAATATATAATGCGTATCATATGCAATATAAACTGCTGAATTGCGGTCATATATAATGTTTAACCAAAGGATAACTTAACACCCTGATAAATTGCTGAAGGAGAAAAGTTCGCAGTACCACCACCAGAACCGTACGGACAGATAGCTTATCCCGAGAAATATACTTCTATATTCAGCGTTTCTGTGGACATTGCACATCAGTTGATTCATGATCTTGTTTGTTGCCTCGGAAGTCAGGTGAAGCACAAGTGAGTCGTCACGTTTCTCGTCCTTTCCCCACCAAAAGAATGTTATTTTAGTAGCTGCCAACCTCACCTAAACCACTGCTAAATTTCCCACTTCCACTCTTCCACACTCTCAGTCCGTTCTTTCTAAGTTCTAACGATAACAAACAAACATAGACGAGAAACGGATGATACCGAGAGACTGCTCCTTCCGTGTCTGTTGCTGACGCGCGAGTCGAAGTGATGGAAGCTTTCTCGTACAAAAAGGAAAAAAAAAAAAAAGGAAAAGAAAAGGAAAGAGGGTGAAGGAAGCCTTTAGAATTCGAATATAATACCTTGTCCAACTGAAATACCCGTCATTTCTATATATATCGGACGGGTATAGAGTGGATGAGAAAGAAGTAAAGGACGCAGATCACGAAACAAAATGAAGAAGAACAGATGACAGGTGAGAGACGTCCAAGGATTGATGGATGTAACCCCTTGATTGGATTTGGCTGCAGCTGCTCCGATCCAGGACCACCTGCTCCTCCTCCTCGCCCCCAGCGTCTCCTCTTCCGCGGTTTTTCATGGGGCAGTCAGTTGTTGCCATTTCAGATCAGCCATCAGGCAATATCGACGAAGAGAAGGGATAGATGTTGAAGACAATGCCCCTGCCAGTCCCATTTCGTTACCAAGTCTTCGGTTTCATGATGAAGACCAACTCTTTGGAGCATACTTTGTCCAAGTTAGGACAGCAAATGGGTCGGCCACGAAAAGAAAAAAGATTTTAGACCCGACTGATTGCTTGAGGTGGGTCGAGTATGACCCGACCCTGCCAAAGTTATTCATGTTTGGGTTAAGTTTTGTAGTTCGAATCAAGCATGAGTTACTTTTTATAGCATATAATAATTAATAATCAAATATAAAATATAAAAATTAATTTAAACTTGAATTTTCATTCAGAAATTTTTAATTTCATCTGGATACTGATCATTCTTAAGTTTACAAACTACAAATTTTAAAACATATTTTACATATCTTAGGGCATTACAATAAGGATCCATCAAAATAAATAATAAAATATGAATGGCTAAATATAATTAAGTGAAAATAGATGAGTACAGATGTAGTTGTTGAGGTTAGAAAAAAAGAAGAATTAGTTTAAATACATGCATGAGAGTTCATTCAATAAATTGGAAAAGATATTTGGATGAAGGAAAAAGAAATTCATATGATTTGAGTTTTTAGGTAGGATTGGACTAGATGTTGATCCAAATTAGATAGGATGATGTATGGTTGGCTGGGGTCATAGGTTGACCCAATCCATTTGCATCTCTAGTACAAGTCGGTGCCTTGTCCTACTAGAAAGTCCAGAACTTCTTATATAACCGGAAAGCATTATGTATGACATTTTATCCCTTGGCTTTATTCAAAAAGTGAGAAGTAATTCATCTTATGGTCATGAAATGCTTTGCCCTTTCTGTTATTCTCATTCACATTCTGAAGCTATTTTGAGTGAGGCATCAAGGTCCTCTTCTCGTTTTTCTTTTGCGAGTTGGTATCATGTGACAGATGTATAAATTTGATCCTCGAATGCTATCCGAATAAGAGAGGAGACTGATATGCCTTGTGTTAAGGATGGCATACATGCCACAGCTATGTACGGTAAGTTAGGGAGGGGGTCCTGCTCTTCACCAACTCCTGCCTTGGCCTATTCATATATAGCCCTTCTATATGTAATATGTCCTATTATAGAAACACCAGGTTTTGAGACTACCATGGAGGCTATGATATATGCCAATAAGGTTGTTCTCAGGTGTTGCTGCATAAAAAGCCAAAAAATCGCAGGACCATCTGTATATTGCAGTCACATAATGTTCTCATTGCAATGCCATCATCTGAATTGAGAACTCTGAGCAAACTATCTTGCATCTATAGCTATGGTTGGTTGCATTGCCGATTGCAATTGTACATATTAATTATAACTTAATCTAAATGATGCTTCACTGTTTCCTTGTCAATATTCTAAACATGATTAGCAATATTCCAGAACATATCAACATGCCCCACTAGTACTTCAACTTGGCCATTATCAGTCCTAGAACTTGCCATCTTCACAACAAATTTTCCAAGAAGTAAATTTGCCTGCTGATTTCTTGGCTTTAACAGTGAAGTCCATCTTTATGAATTTCTAAGTTCCTCCAAAAGCTTATCTATTTATCTGATGCTAATGTTGTGAGGTATGTTTCCTTTCATTCTTAAGGGTTTTTAACCCTTCTTTCTACCAAAAAAACAAAAAGTGGTGGCTTACATATAAATCCATCTAGTTTAAGACGTACCCTGCGACATTGACGCAAGTGAAAGTCCATGGACTTCTAGACATAGCATCACAAATGATTTGTTAGGATCTAAGATCACCATGCAGATACGCAAGGACAAATCTATATAATCCCTTCCTTTCTTCATTAATCAATCATTACTAAACGTTGTGGTCGTCTATAAAGGAAACATGCCATGGGGAAAAAGGTGGGGAAGAAGAGCTCCTGTCAAATAGTATTCAAGGCAGTATAGGTAGAACCAGCAGCGTACAAAGAATATGAATGCCGAGGTGGTAGGGGGGCATAAAGCGTCACATACATTGGCTGTTCCAGATATTGTTTTCTCTATATTCCTTTGCCCAGAGGCTCAAGCTACCTAGCCCTTGACCTTGGGGGTGCTTTTCATCGAACACAAAGCGGATCACCGGCGTCCTTCGAGGATACGCTCTTTATTTCTATCCTCACGTTTGGAGCTATTACAGATGCTTTCCACCTTTCATCATCATCATCATTATTATAATAATATATGAAGTTACTTCTTTGAAAAAAAGAAACTGATTCCGTTTTACCATTAACCCTCGAAGAGAATAGGGCAAAAACACAAGGAATTAATTTCTAGGGTGCCTGAAGTATGATCATACGGTTGCATCAAAGATCGTGCGATCATTGAGGCCTTTTGTCGAACAGGCCAGGTAAGAGTTAAGGGGGGTTTACAGTGTACTCTCGATGGCTGACAAGGAAAAAGAATCAAGCGACAGGAGCCATTCATCGCCAGAGACGGGCGAAGGAAAGAGGTCTTGGGCTCTGAGTGGACTAGGGGCTGCCGAGGTAATCCCAATGGATGGCACATAACATCATGCGAGAGGAGGTGGAATAGTTTGTAGCGGTATTTCACTAGTCCTTGAGTTCCCGAAGGAGGTCATTGAGGAATCGAAAAAACAATGGGAGAATGTCTCAATTCTGGTTTGAAGCTTTAGCCGGCGAGTTCCAATGGATTGGATTGTAAAAAGAGTTCGAGGAATGGAGCAAACGACTTGAAATTCTTTATCTTGACCGAGGATTACCACCTCGTTCGATTCCGCTCGGAGGAGGGATGTGAGGGGATCCTTAGTGGTGGCCCGTGGTTTATCGCCAGCCAGCTCCTAGTTGTGGAGCCGTGGGTTATGGATTTTGTCTCCGGTGTCAACATGATTTGGGTGGAGCTTGACTCATCAGAACTCTTGAAGCTGGAGGTTTCAATCCGAGGGAACAAGGGATATTCTAGCGAACATTCATATATGAAAATGTATTAGCTATCTGCTACTAATGTAGCTGGTTGAGTCACGCTGACGATGGCTGCCATTTCCCTTAAGAAGGGGTGGAGAGCGGAGGGAGGCCCGTGCAACTAGAAAATTTTTGCACCACCCTGATGGCCATGGAAGGGAGGCTCGCGACTAGACTCCGATGGGTGGCGGAAGCCAACTAAGCATGCCCGTCGGCACTCACCGGTGAAGAAATGAGGTGAATCGAGGCTAGGTTAAGTCGACTTGGCTGAATCGGGGTCCGAATTTCTGGTGCTCATTAAGCTGGGCCCGTATCAGGATTATATGCATGTGGGCCGGGAGGAAAACTCAAGCCCAAGGGACTTGTATACGGCTGAGGCAGGTGGGCCATCACTAAAGTAAGCCGAGAGTCCGACCCGGCCAGCCCAAGTCCAGGAGGCCCAACAGTCTCCAGCCCAAGCTCTAGGTCCAGTCCCATCTATGCTAGCCGATGCAAGCCTGGGTGGCGGGGCGGTCGCTGAGTGGGCAAGGGTCTAGGTCTACTATAGTGGGCTTATGTGTTGGATCGTTGGGAGCTAGGAACTTGAGCTCCAGGGAAGGGCTTTCTAGTGCCACTGGGAGCAGTGCTACCTCTATCCATCCCTCGACTATCTTCGGCACCACAGGAAGTCAATAGCCGATGGCCGAGATGTGCAGAGCCGTCCCTCCTTACTTAAACCCAAAGGGCCGGACATCCAAGGGAACCAAGAGGAGTTTTCTAGTGGATTCTGACTGGATGAGAGTATTAAGGGCTAGTGTTGACACTGTCTGATGATGAACCCAGCATGTCCAGCTAAAAGGTAATGGCTGGGGTTGATTTTGGGGGAAATGAGGAGCCATTGAAGCATTAGAGCGACTTAGGCCACGGGGCTGCGGTGGGCCAACTTAAAATGGTCCTTCAAGTTAGTGGTCAATTAGGAATTGAAGTTGAAAAAGAGCAATGTTCGATGCTGGGTTATTTGCCAGCCAAGGATTCCATGGATCCATCCCCCACCCATCACTAATTTATCAATCAAGGTGCTCTTCTAGAATGTTCGGGAGGCTGGCAAGCCATTCTTCCACTCGATGTTTAGGTTATGCCGCAACATAACTAGCTGTGTGTGCTTTTAGAGATGAGACACTATGGCCTAAGCTTGGCATGTATCTATCATCGGTTCTCAGTGGATTGGGGTTTCTATAATGTGAAGTCCTAGGGTCTAGCCGAGGGATCATCATTATATGAAAAACTGGAGCAACGACTATGGATGTCTTTCATTGATATCCCCAGCAAGTTGCCATTATCATTTCTGAAATAAATATTTCCACTTGGCTTTTGTCTGGAGTGTATGAAAGCACTTATTATAGAGAGAGAGAGAAGAATTTTATGTCATGAGGTATCTTGCTTGATTTATCAGGGCATCCTCATTATTGTGGCAGGAAATGGGGAAGAAGGTCTTATGTGGATGATGTAAAATCCAGAGAATTTAAAGACTTCATACACTATGGTGGGCCTAATGGACCTCAATTTTGTTGGCCTGAGGTTTATCTAATATAACAATTGCCAAAGTAGAGCTAAAGTATGGGAGAGAATTGATATGATTTTTGTAACGATGAGTTGGATCCAGCATCATCCCAATCACTTGATCTACCACCTATTGAGGATTGCCTCTAAATACTATCCAATCTTATTTACCACTGACACCTCTTCCTCGTATCAGAGCCTGTGTTGACTTTGAGAAGTTTCATTTTTCCTACCCCTGATCTGAGGATATTGTGAGGGAGGTCTGGAGACTACCGGTGTAAGGTAATGCTAGGTATTAGGTTATGTGAAGGCTTGAGCTGACAAGGGGATGGCTACAACAATAGAATGACATTGAGGTAGATGACATCTTTAGGAGGCTTAAGGCTATTAAGGCCATCATTTTTGAGCTCCAGAAGTGAGAGAATCGGGAGGGTAGACTTGCATAGGACGATCTTGCTGACCTCTAGGATAAACTTTCTGAGCACCACTCTCTTTTAAGAAAATAGAAGGTTTTGTGGAGGTAGAAGTCTCTGATTCAGTGGATAAGAGAGTGGGACCAAAATATAAGATTCTTCCATCAAACCACTATTATCCTGATCAGACATAAGAATCAGATTTGAACGATCAGAGATACTAATGGGTGGTAGCTGGCAGATGAGGAGGAGATCAAATAGGACATTGTGCACTTTTTCAGATTGAGGTGGACAATATCATTGGGTGGGGAGGGTTGTATCATCCTCGTCTAGTGGTGCAGTCATGGAGTAGGAGAACAAGGACCTCCTTAGAGCTATTTCAATGGATGAGGTGTGAAGTATGGTTTGGTCCATGGTGGAGAATAAAGGCCCCAGACTAGATGGCTTTCCTTTGCTCTTCTTCAGTCATTATTGGTCCATCATTCAGCTTGAGATGGTGGCTATTATATAGGAGTTCTTTGGACTTGATGTCCACTATTTGGAAGATGACTTTCGTTATCCTACTACCAACATGGCAGGATGCATAGGAGTCGGATTACTTTAGACCCATTAGCTTATGCACGACTTTGTACAAAGTCTGTTCTAAGTTGATGGTATGTAAGATGAAGCCGATTCTTCATTGGTTGATCTATTCAGAGTAGGAGGCATTTATTGGCGGCCACAATCTCTAACAATGTTCTCATTGCTCATGAGTTCATGCATGATTTTCGTCGTGCTTATATCTACTGCAGCCTCATGGTGATCAAGCTGGATATGAAGCGGGTCGATGATCATATGAGTTGGCGGTTCCTTGAGAGAGCATTATTGGAGTTTAGCTTTCATCCTCGTTGGATTGGTTAGATCATGGTATGTATTTGCTGTCCCACCTTTGCCATCCTAATCCATGAGATGCCCTTGAATTTCTTATGCTATATGGTCGAGCTATGATAAAGTTATCTCCTATCCCCTCACTTCTTTATTCCCTATGCTAATACCCTCTTGCAAGCCCCATATGCTATGCCTCAAGGGCCGATACTGGACTCTTATATGCATATTGCATTTACTTTTTATAGATGACTGTTTACTAGTGTACCGGGCCTCAACCTGAAATGCCACTAGCTTTAAGAGGATCCTGGAAGAGTACTGCCTTACTTCGGACCAGAAGATGAATCTCCTCAAGTCTATTGTATACTTTAGCTCGAGGATGCTACTCAGTTGTAGCATATAATCAGGGGTATACTAGGGATCGTAGAGCACAGCAAGGCCTTGTAATACCATGGGTATCCCCATGTCAAGATGCAAATTGAGGTTTGGATGCGTGGATGTGGATTAGATGATCTAGAAGCGGTTGGAGGGCTGGCAGGCTATGGCCCTTTTTATGATGGACAGAGTCATCTTGGTGAGATCGATTCTTAATTTTATATCTATTTATTTTCTTTTGAGCACGATCCTACCCAAGACCCTAATAGTGAAGTTGGAGCAGCATTTTCAGAGTTTTTTGTCAGGCTCACATCTTGGAGAAGGAGGTGTGCACCTGTTGTCTTGAGATATTGTGTGCCAACTGTTACGAGATAGTGGTCCTAGTATTTAGTATTTAGTCACTAGACGAGAGACCCTAATTGCTCAGCATTTGGCTAGATTTCTACTTAACCCTGCTAGCTTATGGAGTAGGTTGATGAGGGCCACATATGGTACATGGCCTATGGGAAATGAGGTTCAGACGAGTTAAAGTTGCTCCTTTTTATGGAGGAGGATCTGCATGTGTGCCCTGATGTGGTTTTTCAAACTAGATGGCTTGTGGGGATGGCTGATTGACAAACCTCCTAATGGATTCATGGATTGTTGACCTGCCATTGAGCCGGTGGCCAACTTTCATCAGCACTGGGGTGGGCGATTTGATGAGGGTATGTGATCTATTCCATCTGAATTAATGATAGAGACTGAAACCCAGCGGTAATGATCCAGCTCTTTGGAGAGGTGCTGTCATAGCATGTGTAGTCTCTAGCAATCCCTATTTATAGTAGCCATGATATAAGAGTTTGGAGATTTTCATGCACTCGAAGAGCAGTGGTGATGGACCTTTACCAAATATATCAAAGAGAGACCACTAGGTGCCCGCATGTTAGATGGATCTGAAGGACTGGTTTGCATCCGAGGGTGTGCCTTTTTCTTTGGAAGGTTTCTTGGGAGCGGCTTTCAACTAGATCTGTCCTGAGGGATAGAGGTATAGATCTTCAGCCAGTCTGCCCATCCTATAAATCGGAGGATGAGATAGTGGAGGATGCCCTTCTTTTATGTTTGAGAGACAGACAGCTGGTTTAGTACCTTGCGGGCATGCATCGTTTCTCTAGTTAGGCCGAGGCTTCAGTTCAGACTTTTTTAGACTTTTTGAGATAATGTGCTAGGACTGTTGCGACAAGGATGGTTGGTATTCATGCAAACTACATTGCCTACCATATCTAGCTGTGCAAGAATAGCTTGGTGTTTGATTCTAAAAAGTATCTGATAAGATTAATTCTAGAGCGACCCCTTACCCTAGCAGTGGAGCTAACTGATATAATCTTGAAATCCTCAGAGATTTGGGACTCCTATCTTATTCATGCAGTAATTTGATAGATTTTTATCTCTTGGGAGCCCCTTGCTTTGATGTACCTTAAGGTTAACTTTGATGGTATGTAGTGTCAGCGACAGGCATGAAGGTACCGATTTTATGATCCACGGGCCTACATCCAAACTTATGGTGGCGAAGGGCAACCACCTCTTCGATCCTACGGTTCTAAGTGCTGAGCTCCGAGCTACTTGAGTGGGGATCGTTTATATGCGGTGGATTTTGGAAGTCAATCATCTCGTCATTGAGGGTGATTTTGCTACGATAGCTTAGATTCAAATGTGTGCGAGGGGGGATGCTCCTCACCTCTTTCTACAGGATATAGTGACTTTATTGATTGGGTGTATGGCCCTGTATATCAGGGATATCTTTTGAGAGATGAACATGATGGCGACTGCGTGGCCGCATTTGTTACAAAGCACTTTGAGGATGTGCTTTGCATGGATGTAAGGGCGGCCCTAAGACCTCTTGAGAATATTTCATTTTTTAACTTTTTTGAATGTATTCACACAAAATTTGTATCATTTTTATCAACAAAATATTATTTTTTAGAAAAAAAAATTGTTGTTCATAAAATAATAGTAGCTTTTTTTTCTCTTTTTGGGAGATGAATAGTTAAAATCAAAATATTAAAATAAATCATTCATATATCTTGAAAACATCGGCCCTTGGTCGAAAATTTCTATGCTTTTCTTTTTTTTGCAGGAAATTTCTTTGTGAAAGCACGGCGATGTAATGGAGAAGGATGTGGATTGGTCATGGATGCATGCACCTGAATATGTCAAAGGGCCAATGGACCTTTTATTACCATAATGGACCTACCGTTCGCCATGTCCAGGCCTAACCCACTGAAATCTCTACATGGACGATGCCCATAGAAGGCATAGGAATTTGGAGCGCTACATGTGCAGGTTACATTTCAAGAGCACGGATCCCTGAGGTGTCTTACGGCACCGCCGGATACAATGCATGTATGGATGCCGTCCATCATAGGATGGACAGCCATTAAACGATGGGTATGCATTACATGGCCCACGTCTCGTGAACGGCCGTTCATCATGTGATCTCAGCATACATGGTTGCCGCATGTGCATTGCTTACGCTCGTATATCTATGCTACTCGAGAAAGATTTGTAGTTGGGCCACGCTTGTCTAAGTCAGCATCTTTTATGTTTTATTTTTTTTTGATACAAAAAAAAAAAAAAGATTGATGGGGGGGGAAAGGGGCCTCCCGCGTAGCTATCTCGTGACCATAAAATCCAAAATTCTACTGAAGAATGTCCGATTTGGAAGCCAATTTAGTACGAATCTTTTTTTCATCATATAGATGAATTCAATGAATAAATATGCCATCCTAATTTCATCACGGGCCGGTGGATCAAATATCCCTTTGAAACCCCATACCCCGCCATTAGGATGAATCGCTGCAGGTCATTTAAAAATCAGCATTTATTTTTAAAAACATGCATGGGATAAGAACAGAAAATAATGTTATCTCTTCTTCTAACGGAACATTTTTATGCTTTTTTTTTTTTTTGATCTATGCCTATGCTTCTCAGTTTTCTGAAGTAAGATTGCAAACCCCACAGAATTTCTAATTGGACATGCGTCTCTGTTCCGAGAACTAGCAGCATACTTCCGCACCATTACACCTTTCTGACGTCGCACTTGAGAAATATGAATTTGACAAGGTGCTCCATGTATATTTCACTAGTCGCCGATTTTTTTTGGTAAGAAATCAATATGTATTACTATAAGCACAAAAGAACAAACATGCTGTGCAGTCCAAAAGAGTGGACTACAAGTAAATAGTTGGCCCAGGAGGTGATAAAAAACAGAATTGAGCGAAAATAGAAGTATAGAACAATAAAGTGCTCTGTAAATATTCGAACAAACTAAATACAAAGACAGCAATAGCAAAATAAAGTCTGGAAGAAGCAGCTAGTTGTGAGAGCTTGTGGATAAAACACTTCCCTCTAGAGTTACAGTAGAGTTGAGTGTCACCGGCCAATGCATTAAATAAACTGAGAAAAGTATAAACTGAGTCTGAATAATTACAATGGTAGCTAGAGTAAGCTAATCAAGATCTGCTGTTGGGTTATAGAACACACTGAAACCAGTCATCCGCATGTCTACTAAGGCCAAAAAGAAGATACACGAGCCAACATATTGAGAGTGAGATGGGACGAGAAAAACGACATTTAACACTTAAAAGTAGCAACTGCTGATTTTAGAAGAATGAGTGAAATGATATCGGCACTGTGAAATGTGATAATTTAGTCGATGAGAATGAGAAGCTCTTGAGATTCAACCAAGTACAAACTGATGTCGGCAGCAGTTGATATATTGAAGAGGAATTAGTTGAATGAAAAGTTTTGGAGCCATGTAAATGAGAAGAAGCGACAGACCGTTCTATTTGAGCGGCAAGCAATAAAAACATTGAGTGTATTCACGATTCAAACTTCTACCACTAAAAGATCGGGTTGTAGAGAATTTTATAGTTAAAATACATATAATTCACTAACATGTCTGATTTTTTTTTTTTTTTCGCCGCACAATCAAATCATAGAAATTTCCACGTCAAGTACCAAAGAATGGGTAGTTGCGCATAAATGCTAAGAAATTGATGTGGATTATGCCCCAGTTCTTACGGCTCTTACCCAAACAAACATGCTCCATACATGTAATAGCAACCCGAGCGGTGGCTGCTGATGGATCCCAATGGATACAAAGAAAGATCGATGGGATGCGACATAACTAGTTCAACCAACCCCTTGCCCCGAACCTGACAAGCTCGATACACGTCCTTTAGTCTGTTGAAAAAAATACCTCTAATTCTTCCACATTAAGCCCATAGCAAAATCTAGGACGATGAATGAAGTCTAACGAGCTCAAGAACACTTCAATCGAAGTTCAGATGGTGAAGATACGCATGACGAAGCATGGAGAGTATTGAATTGGAGTTGGAGTGAGGCCCACGACATGCAGACGCCAGGCCCGATGTAGGTCGGTGGCATGGGTGCAGCCCAACGTGCGGGTGCTGCCCAGCATGCGGGCCCGGCCCTATGCAGCCCAGCTTGTGGGCATGGGCACGACCCAGCATAGCCCAGCAGGCACGACCCAGCGTAGCCCAGCGAGCACCTTACCACGCGTAGTGCATGAGTGGGCGCAGCCCAAGCCCAGGCAGGCGCATGCGCAGGTGCAGCCTAGCCCAGGCGACCTCGCGACAGGGGGGTGATGATGCGATTTTTCTCGTGGTCCATGTGCATTGTGCGCGTGGACTAGGCTCTCTCGCAGTATACAGGTGGGATTTGCGCAATCGAGCGGTTAGAGCGAGTTGTAGTCTCTATCTGATGGCATGGGGCTTGTTTTTACTTCAAATCGGATTGAGGACTTCGATATGGAATCAAACTGATGGCTTTAAAAAGGACCGGTGCAGATTAAAGCTATGAGGCTTAGTAGTGGTGTGAGAGAACCTGAAACGTGATTGAGAGCAAAGAGAACGCTAGCGGACAATAGGACCAGAAGCTTCAGGCAACCAGCAAGGCAGTGGACTGCGATCGTTTCAGGAGGTTTTTGTTAAAGATAACTTCTTGTTGAGAGGATTGTATAACTAAATTAAGAGTGGATAATCTTCTCTTATATCTCTTTCTTTTTCATACTGAAGTTTTGCATACCTCATGAAGATGAGTCTTTGAGTTGATCCACGTATTTGATTATATATATATATATTTTTTTTTATCATAATATTTTGATATTAGATTTTTAATAAATAATACCAGAATGTGCTGATATAGTCCTTGGCCAAATGTTCTCCTCCTATATTGCCTAGAGCCATCAAGATCAAAGAAAGAAAAAAGAAGAGACGCTTTTCCTCAAATATTCCAGCTGACCCAAAAGAATCTCACGGGAAAGAGAAGGTAACGCGCGTACGTAAGCAGGAAATGGCGCAGGACTAAACGTTGAAGTTGGTGTCACCATGCATCGCCCAGGAGGGGCGGCTCCCCGAAAGTACACCGGCGATGGCCAGGGAGCCCGAAGGACATCTCGCCGGCGGTGGAGTGGTACGGGGTGCCAGAGGGGCCAAACCTTTGGCCCTCGTGGTCCAGGACATGGACGCTCCCGATCCTTAGCCTAATTCTTAAATGGATCAGGTCCGGTGGAATAGTCTAATAGTTGCTCACCGCATTGCCTCTTTATATTTAAACAATTCAACATCAAATAAGGAGTATCTGTTATCCTACTGTACCTGATCCATGCAATAATTTCTCGAACTATTGGATCCCATCATCCCCCAAACCCACTAGGTGGTGGTCAACATCCCTTCATCCCACAAGGGACTCCTCGAGGGCTTCTCCGACAAGGAGGAAGAACTCGGCAGCGACTAGGGACTCCTTCGGTGGTATGGCCCCAAGCTACCCTCTTCTGGCCACGGCCACTTCCAGTCCACCTTCCACGCCCTCGACCGCCTGGTGCACCTAGGCAACATGGTTTGTTATATTTGCATGTACCAAAAGACTTACGTATTTTCATCTTGTCACGTTTAAAATTATGATAATTTTGAGCGCTGCTTGCCTTAATTCTTTTGATGGAATGCTGCTCTGCCTTAAAGCTGGTTTGTGGTTCAATGCCACTCTGCTTTGCTTTCCTTCTTTTGGAGACGATGATGGAATCTTGTAGTTGGTGATTTGATAAAAGATCTACCGTTGTTATATTGAAGTTCAGATACTACTCTCTGAGTCTCTCTTTTTTTTTCTTTTTCTTTTTTTTTTTATCTATGCTACTCTATTTTCTGTTTTACCACTATCTGAGTCTCCACTCTTTCTATCATTTTGATTTCTTACACTGTATATTTTGCGGTAATCGTTGTCAGGAGAGAAGTTTTCTCTTCTGCCTTTTGTACCCAACCCATTGTAATTAATTATTTGGTTATTTCTTAATAAAATTCTTGATGAGTAGTTGGATGTTCCCACTACTCTTGAATTCATCAAAAATAATAATTTTGAGCATTTAGCCATCGTCTGTCTCATTCCACTTGTTATAGTTTGTCGTGGATGATATAAAAAGATTTTTACAAGATTTGTTATTGTAATGTAAGATATATAACATCTCTCAACCTTCTTGCATCTGCTCGTGCCCATATTTTTGTTGAATCTTCTGTAATAGAGTTTCATGTAATAGAGTTGCATGGTGTGGTAATGGTGAGGTGCGCCAAATGCTGAATTGAGGAGATCAAGGGGTGTATATGAATGACCATATCAAATTATTGACCGTAGCTGGACTTTTTAGGTCTGGTGCGGTGTGATGAGCGTAGCGTCGCAGGCCGGTAGGCTTGAATAGCCCTGGAGAACTATTAAAAACAGTAGAAAAAAAGGGAAACCGGGGGATTGGATACAAGATACGATTAGTACTGGTGCATCATGCGTGGGTCTCGGCTGTCCACGCGTCATGGCCCAAACAAGTAATGCACTCACAATTGGCCAGGGGTCGTAGCTTTTGCGCAAAAGAAAGATTCACCTACCTCCATACGAATCTACCGTCGGATCATGCGACAAGATCCATGCACATAGATAATGGAATTATGGAGGCCTTGAGCATACTTTGAGACTGGCACAGGAATATTTTATGATTTGTGCGGGGCACGATCCAATGGCCGGTGTTGTGAAAGATACGATCCCAACCCCTCATAATTCTGCCGCACGAAGACGGTGACTATTCATTGGGAAGGAACCTGCCCGCTATAATTAATTCCTCAATTTGGACAAAGTTATTGCTTTCATGTATGGTGTAATGTATGTCAGTCAACCGTCATGAAACTCCTAGGGCAGGGCTTGGACCACAAAAGCACTGGCCTACAATGTGCTTGCGACGCTCATACATTATTCTTGTATAAAAGGTGAACCGTGCTGCTCACAATTGAAGAGTTCTGTATCCAGGCAAAGCATGCACGAGCTTGGGAACTTAGCTTGATGTGTTTCGGATATGGATTCTTACAGAACATGGGAACGACTGGTTTACCTAGTATTGGTTTTTTTGGCTAGTTTTAGTTCACACGGTATTGGATGTCTGGATGACCACAAGAGCAGGTGAAGTTGACGTACAAGGCAGTCGACAAAAATACGTGATTCGCATGTGCTACCAAGCGACGCATGGGGAGCACCGCCACGACAGGCATCGCGTCTCGTGTCGCACATGTTGAAAACTAATCTAATCCGCGTTCGTGTTAGAGAATTAATCGTCACCGGGAAAACGAAAACGATAGAAAATGAAGAAGATGCCTTGAGGTCTTGGTCACTTTGATGATTTCTTTTTGAGTAAACATAATATGATTATGAATACAAAGTATTGTGGAGTTATGCCATCTCGATCATAATCCTCGAAACCCACATTTGCCTCTAATTAATCATCATGATGAAGACACTGGTATACGTTCAGTGACTTGATGATGCCATAGATAATTTCGATCATGGACCATACGGTAACTTAGAATTAAGCAATCTCACTAGTTTTCATCGGACCATTAACTCGGATAACGATCGACCATCAAATCAAGATCTCACTAACAATAGTAATAAAATTTTATGACAAACATCGATGCAAGCGCGCCTAAGATAACTCCTCGACTGTGAGTCGACTTCAGTCCATCTACCTACTTGATCATGTAAATAATTACTGTAATCTTTCAACAAACTTTAGAACATAACAAACATGCATGTCCAATAATTTAGACTTCTTATTCTGACAACTTATGTGATTAGGATATAACAAAATTCGATGCTACTCTATATAAAGAGGTAACAAGCGGATTCTCAAGATAAGCCCATGCTATACAAGCTATCCTAAATTTTTTCTCTTTCTTCTTTCTATTGTACTTAAGCTAGGTTAATTTAAACATTGGAAGATTTTCCATCGAAGATTTTTTTTTAAAAATTTTTGGTGTCCTCCGATCTTCTCTTTGGCCACTTTAGCAACCTTCGGAGCCTTAACACGATACGAAGATATTTTAATTTTTTCATTTTGATTGTGCAGGATTAAATAAGATTTTTTAATTATTTTTAACTTCTTCTATACTCAACATCGAAAAAGTGAGACCTTGCCGCTCTTTGAATGTTAACAATGTTATTGTCAAACCAAGTGTATTTTTATTCTATCTCACATGCTCTGCAGTGATTTCACATGGCAACGTGTCTGGACATCCTAATTTCCAACATGCTATGCGGTGATTTGTAACAATCCTCTATTTTCCCCACTTTTGCCGAACGAGGGAAGGAGGAGACTTTATGAGCTTGAACCAAGATCTAGCAACCAAACCCCAATCTTATAACATGGATCACAATCCATCTAGGGGGTTGTGCAGTCCCCATCCACTGCACCACCTTCCTCTCCCAACCAACAGAAAGAAACTCCTCACATGTCAACTCATCTACCTTCCATTGACCTTCCAGCTCCCTCCCTATACCATGCGTGATGATATTCAACACTCCGAACACGTATCCGCAAATCCCTCTCTGAATCCCCAATAAAGTCTTTTTATTAGCTGTTAAATATATACCAAATCCATTTAAATACAAACACTGTATCCTCCCCTGTTCCCCTTTCCTATCAAGTTTAGCTCCCAAACTAATCTCTATAAAAATCTCTCCTTCTTGGCTGTACTTTGAAGCTGGCAGGCCCGGTAGCGTCTCTCCTCCTTTCTCTTTGTTTGCCGAGTCCTTGCTTCTCTGGGAGGGGAAGTCGGAGAGAGAGAACGAGAGGGCCTTTCACCATCTGTCACCGACCATCCCTTTCGCTTTAGCTTGGCTCTCTTTTCTTCCTTTTAGGCCCCTGGGTTGGGCGAGGATGAAGAGATCGAGCTCGAAGCCGACGGTTTCGGAGAACAACAACGGGAGCAAAGAGGGGATCGATTGGGAGCTGAGGCCTGGAGGGATGCTGGTCCAGAAGAGAGAGGATGGGATTCGGGCCGCTGGGCCTATGATCAAGATTAAGGTCTCCCATGGCTCCTATCAGCATGAGATCGCTGTGCCCGCCCAGTCCACCTTCGGTAATCGCGGCTCTTTTCTTCTTTTTCGTCTAATTGTTCTTGGATCCTGCTTATTCTTGGAAATTTTTTTGGCCGACTTCTGCAGCAAGAGATGATCTTTGCTGTTTTTGCCACTTGTTTGATTTGATTGTTTGCTTTTTTGATTTCTGTTAAAAATTTCTTCTTTTCTTGAAAAAAAGAAAAAAGGATTCTGATAAACGAGTTTGTATGTTTCCATCTTTTCTTCTAGTATTTGATCGATTTCTTCTATAATTTTGCGCTCCTTTAGCACATAATTTAGTACTTCTTGATTCATGTTTCGTTCCTTAATGCTGGAGAAAGGCCAATTTTGGTGAATTTCATTGTATTCGCTCTTCTTCTTTCTGGTGCGAAGGGGAACTGAAGAGGGTTTTAGCCCAGGAGACTGGTTTGGAGCCTCAGGAACAGAGGCTGTTGTTCCGGGGGAAGGAGAAGGAAAATGATGAGTGTTTACACATGGCGGGGGTCAAGGACATGTCCAAGGTGGTTCTTTTGGAGGACCCAGCCAGCAAGGAGCGGAAGCTGGAGCAGATGAAGAGGGACCAGGGGATCTCGAAGGCATGTGAGGCTGTTGCCCGTGTTAGGGCTGAGGTTGATAAGCTCGACGACAAGGTGGGTGGGCACTATCTGAGAATGCGAGAGATTAATACTTGGCCCAGAGGTGTAAATGATCTTTATTTGGTGATTATATTCTTGTCCATCTGTAGGTTTCTACATTGGAGTCTGCCGTGCACAAGGGCACAAAGGTTGCAGAGAAAGAGTTTGTTGTGTTGACTGAGTTACTCGTGATGCAGTTGCTGAAATTGGACAGCATAGAAGCAGAGGGCGAAGCAAAAGTTCAGAGGAGGATCGAGGTAACTTGGCATCCATTTAATTCTCTATGCATTGTGAAATTGCTGTCAGATCTTCTGAGGGATTTTCATTATTAGTCAGAGCTAAATCAAGTGGTTGATAAACCTAGTCACCATTTAAATTGCTTATGATATTATCTTGCATTTCATTGTCTTTGGTTTGTTGATATATATGTATGTATGTATGTATGTATGTACGTACGTACGTACGTACGTACGTACGTATCTATATATATGTATATGTATATATATATGTGTGTGTGTGTGTACACACGCATATCATTTACTTATATCTATTTGGTTATCAAATTTGTTTTATCACAAACCTGAAAGAATTAATGATGCAGTGTGGCCTACCCAATCACTTATGTTGATCCTAAGAAGTGTCAGCTTTAAAAAGAACAAATAGTCGAAAAGTGAAAAGTGAAGTCACCAATACAACCAAATTTGGTTTAAGATATAATGGGATAATTTACCCTTGAAACAACCAGCTCATTTTGGAAAGACTAAGATGCTTTCAGTTGAAATAATAATCATAATGCAAATAACAGGAGAGAAATATAGATCAAAAGCAGGACTTAGAGGCTGGTCGAGCTCTTATAGGCAAAGAGATCAACTAGCAATTGAACCTTGAAAGCTTTAAAAGATGAAAGGGAAAGCTAACATGCTGAAAGCATCTGCCTATGTTGTCATCCAATCACTGGACTTTCTCAAGCCTGCAACAAGGTAACCTCCAATCTTGTTATCATCCATATTGACACTCAAAAGAATCAAACTTTCCACTAGATAGGAAGCATGGTTTGATGCTGACTGCTAGGCTTCAACATATTTAACCACTTGTGACTGGAAGAATAATTTCCCACTCAATGAGCCATTTCACCAAGCTACTCATCAAAGGGAAAGGCAATTCTTGTGTCACCAACATGATGAAAAATTGCAAATACCATGCAAGTAAACTCAAATTGCATTGGTTGTGAAAATATATAAAATCCACTCTGGAGTAGCCACTTGAGCAGACGGTTGTCCTAACTGGAGCTCTTGATTCCACATCTCCATTGCTTCTCCTAGTTCCTAAAATTTTTGAAACAGGCCTCCTTTCTCCATCATCTGAATGCTCTTCCCCACTTGGACTTGATTCAGGCTTCTTACTGTGAGACTATTTTCTGGATTATTTGGGTTTTTGTCATCTTGATGGACCTTCTGTGGAACGTCTGCACATCAGTCACTTCTTCTTCTTCCTTTCAGTAGGCATAACTGTTTGTTTAGATTGCCTGTCTCAAAGTTTTTGCCATCTCTCAACAAGAACAGCGCTATGGTTATTATTCAATACTTACATCTCCTTATTTTGGTTCATTTTGGAAGTTGCCTTTTCTTTGCAATTAACTCCCTTTGCCCACAACTGCTACGTCTCTACTTGGTCCATTAAGACCTTTTAGAAGCTTGCCAAGGAGAAAATTCATGAGTAGCATTCCACCACAAACTTGTTTCTAATATGGTATTGATGGCTGTTGAGTAAAAGAACGTCTTCTTATTTTAATTCACATCTCTCTTTGCCTTCATCATGTCCGCTTCTTGGATTTCTCACCCTAACCCCTCACAAGTCTTAGACCACATGACTTCATATGCATCCTCGTGGCTTCACATCATCATTTTCTTATGCTATGATTCTCATGTGCCATTCATCTCTAAATATGTTATAAATAAGTATTCTTAGCACATATTGAAATAATCTTAAACTACATATTTTGTTACATACACTTGTCAAATTTCTAGGTTTACACATCATCATCTTTTTTTTTTTTTATTTAATCCACGCTAACAGCAATTGACAAAACTTTAATATCGCTGGCCTGTAAACACTGTCAATTCAAAGAAAGCTGCAGAATTTTAACATATTCCAATTTCTCAAGACTTTGTTCATATAAGTTAACATCCATGTATTGTTGATATGATATTGTTAAAATTTCTGTCCATGCATTAAGGCTCTAACCTGTATTTCCATTTCAGCTCTTTCATTCATTTAAGAGGAGATGACTCTGCTTTAATTAATCAAAGGGGTCGAAGATTTTGACAAGATAAAGGAAAGTGTTGCAACTTACAATTTTTGACTAATCAACCCTTCACTACCTAATGTCTGTCCTTGTAATGCTGCAAATACTAAATTCTCTCTAAAGTAAACCTTTGAACTGTCTCATATTTTGGTAATCATTGCATATATTAACTGTCACCATTTGTAGTGTCTACACTAGGCCCTTCATTATGATCTTGAAGATTGTTGAGTAAATTGATCGACTTATACCCCTTGTTTCCACGTGCATTCTCTCAATTTACAATATCATAGCAAAAATCATCCTAAGTGTTCTCAAGAAAACCATGACGGCAGGATTTGTATAGGTTTTTATCGCATATATGATACTGTGCCAAAATCATAGATAAGTAAGAACCATATACATCTTCATCCCTTCTCTTTTCCATCACTGGCAGCAATTTCCTCACCAGAATTTCAAATTTTCTCGTCTCACTGTATTTCTGTTCATCATTTATCCTCTCTACATATCTCATCCATGCATATCTCTCGTCCATATGGTATTTAGTTGTTCCTCCCTCTGTTTAGACTCTATGATGCTAATAAATACAATTTTTTTTGGCAATTCCGATTCACATTCTTTCTCATATTTGCTCACTGCAAGCAGGAAACCACCTGAGATAATGTATCGTCATACTTAATTATTTGCTCTGCTCCATTAGGCATATTCTTGCATTTCTTTATTACCATAATTACCATACAAGTACCTCTTAAATTTCATGTAATCTGCAGTAGAATCTATTATTCTATTACGGGCACTTGGCAGATTCCTGATTAGCTGGTGTTTTCTTTATAGCCCAACTTGATTGGCATAGCAACAGGTGTTGATTGAGACAAACACTGCATGAGTGAATACATCATGATCTTATGATCATGGACAAACTATAGGCAACGTCATCAGATGTGCCTTGACGCTGTCATCCTTTTTGTTGTTGTAAATATTATGGTGACACTACTACCATATGATGTTTGGGTAAACATGAAGTTGGAGTACATCTAAACTTGGATAAGTGGAATTTCTATTTTATCTTGGCAAAGATTCTTTTGCACTCCTTTATTCCTGAGGTGTACAATGGAAATTTTCTTTAAAAAGCTTTTTGGACACTTATCTCAAATGTTGTATAAAGATATTCTGCCTTGATGAAAGCATTATAATTATTCTACTCATATTTGTATAAAGCTACGTTATCCCTTCTTCATCGCAGATAACTTTTATTCACCTTTTATTGAAGTAGGAGAAGCAATCCTTCATGATAGATGCAATATACTGCACTAACATGGAATTTCGTGTATTGATTATCTGATTAACTATTTATCAGTAAAATCACTACAAGAAGGCAGTGCCTTTAACAATGTGGTTTCAAAAAAAAAAAAAACATTTCAGGTTCGCCGGGTACAGAACCTTGTGGAGACACTCGACTCACTGAAGGCCAGAAACTCCAACCCCTTCAGCAACAGCAGCAATGCCGTTTCGGTGACAACCCAATGGGAGACATTTGAGTCCGGGTTGGGCAGCCTGAATGCTCCTCGTCCAATGGCATCCTCCACAAAAATAACCAGTGACTGGGAACTCTTTGACTAGCTGCATAACAGGAGGCAGTTATCTTCCTTTTAGTCGAAGTTTCTTCTGAGTCCCTTATTTTTCTGGGAGTTCAAGGTCATCTTCTCGGACAGTGAACTATTGTACATATGGACTCTGGAAATTGCTGCATAACTCGTACAACTTGCTGTAACTTTTATACTGAATTCCTTCTATATATTCATCGGCTTATCCAGTTTTATCTAGAGTTTGGTTCATCTCGGTTTAAAGCATTTTTGTACATTGCTGGGATGCTCTTCCATGGTGTATGCTTCTCCATAACCATGTCGGCTCCAATCATCAGGAGCTCCTCGGGCATTCTTAATGTTACAAAAAAAATCAAATGACAGGTAGTATGATGGCTGCAACCACAACATTCCAAAATATCACAAAGCATGCGCCTACCACCAGCTGCTTTAAAAACTGGACAGCCCCCACTGGAGTGGGTGAACTCGTAATTACCATTGCTGGAGAGCACGCACGCATATACGACCGATGAGAAGATTTAAGAAAATGCATAAGAGGTGCTAAGATGGTCTTTACTTATCAAAGAAGATAACATAAGCTGTCCAAACTTCACCCGAAAACAGCAGCAAGAGCAACTCTAAAAATTAAGCAGGTTTCCAAGTCTTCCAGGGCAATGCCAATCAAAGCCCAATAATATAATTGTTTTCTGACATTTCTTTATGTAAGGAGTTTGAATACCAGCCAGAAGGCTGGGCTAAGGTCCCCAATTCATCCTAGGAGAACCCTCCAAAAATATAAGCGAAAGCAAGTGGATCTCCTTGACCCAAAAAATGAGCTCGGCATAGATGTAGTATTTAACTTTTAAACAAGACTAACTAGAATGACCTACTACAATGCTGGAAGGTACAAAAATAACATTCCAATCACTTTCATGAAACCTTCCGAGCAAAGCAGCTCACAACTTTTAGTAGGTGACGCATGGAAACCAAAATTGCAATGCAACACCAAACTGCTGCGACCACTTGCATCACCGGCACTGCATAGAGGTCGCATCTGAAAGATCCAACCCTTCTCTGCAGACTTCAAATCACCAGGGCTTCCATGATGGACAAGGTGGAGAAGAGAAATGAACTCATATTTTAGAAAGGATGGATGATCCCTGTGAGGATTCAACATCTGAAAGATCCAACCCTTTTCCATAGACTACAAAATCATCAGGGCTCCAACCACAGAAAAGGTGGAGGCGGAATGTAGCCATCTTGATTCCAAGCAAGCGCTACAGAAATGGGGGATGTCACGCGGTTAGATCAAGGAATTAGACGTCACGACCAATAAATGTTCACTTGAACTGAGAATTTGACTAGAAGTTTTTAACTGTTCTAATACTAGCGGACAATCTATTTCAAGCAAATAAACTTGCTTCATTTATCAGGAAATGAGGAATGATTATAGACTATGAAAATAAC
Source organism: Cocos nucifera (assembly GCA_006176705.1). NCBI lineage: Eukaryota > Viridiplantae > Streptophyta > Magnoliopsida > Arecales > Arecaceae > Cocos > Cocos nucifera. Next base: position 5,081,409 of record QRFJ01000003.1, on the reverse strand, counting down.
AAAAACATCAACCCAGAGCTCACCAAGTCATGCTCTTAACAAACACAATTTTATTTCCAAGAAAGAACACACTGGCAAAATCCATGTAAGGTCTGTTACCTAAGAACTAACAGAACCAAGTTTCAATAGCAAACAATTCTTTATATTCAATATTTGCTTCCATTAATGAAATCAAGTCCATGTTTGATATGGGACCGCTCGATGTGGACCAACCAGCAGCAATGCAGACATTGTCAACAGGGAGTGAATTTCTACATTGCTATACAGTTTAACGTGAACAAATTTGTCTAGCAAGTTGGCTCCCCATCCAAAGCTGGTGAGTAACCTCCACAACGGCTTCGAGGGAAAAGTTTTGGGGCTAAATTAAGCAACTGCATGCAGGCTGATTTTTGTCCCCAATAACTTGGAAGGTAAGCAAGCATTGGCGGAGCTAAAATGAGGGGACAAGGGAACAGGGGTGGGTGACCTGTTGCCAAGCTAACCATAAAATGCACACAAAAGTCTTGCATTAAAGAGCAAATTAAATGGTGAATCTTTCGCATTATGAGTCAAACTTCTACTGTCATGTAATGTGGTGATATTGTATTTAGTTTTTCCTCCAAAAAACTGATGTGACAAGGGTGGAGAAATTTAACTAAAAGGATTGTTGTAGTCCGACTCTGCCAAATCAAAGATAAGATTTGTCAAGGAGAATGATTTTCCTAATAAAGCCTTTGAAGAGATTCCACTTCTCACAAAGAAGGATTATGAATCCATTTTCTAGACACGGTACGAGCAACTTAGAGCAGGTTCATACCTTGCAAGATACAAGAGCCTAAAAGAAAAATCAATACAAGGAACGGTGGTTCAATTTTCTTCATTCATATAGAATCAAATGGATTTAGTAAGCAAAAACAATCATCAGCAAGGATATCCATACTTCTCAATAAATGTCAGAGTAATCATTGTTGTTTAGGTTAGTAAAATACTTTTTAAAAACAAATTACTCTGTTCTAAAAGAAATCATGGAACAAACTTTAAAATACAATCATGATCTAGAAAAGTTTTTGTGGTTGATCCAATGAAAATTTCCTTCTGTAATTCATTGCTTTGTTCAACATTTTTCATATGATTTCTAATCTCGATTCTTAGCTCTGATAAAAGTTGTATGGTTTAGCCTGCTTTTCCAGCAGACCTTGCAGAATTGAAAACTCAGTATATGACCAAGAGAGACATACCAATGTTCAAGCAGATTCAGGGGATGGAGGTTGCCCTTCTTGACGCACAACAAAGTCGGAGACTAGCTCCATGACTCCTGCTAAAAGAAAAGTTCAAAATATCAATCTTTCATATAATTGAGGCACTGGTTTTCTTTCTTTCTTCTTTGTTTAATTTTTTTTTTTTTGGATGTGCGTGTGATGACAGATGCCAAGATAGATTATCATTCAACAGAAACTACAAACCTTGGTTCAAGCGAACAGGCAATCCCTGTTTGCAGAGAAAAGGCTCCATTTCATGTGAGAATTGTTCCAATGGGCCTTCTTTTAGTTCCACTGGAACAGACATATATTATAGAAAAATAAAAAATACTTTGGAAAGAATAGCCTAGATTTAAGAAAGGAAAAAAACAATAATGCATTTCAGTTTCCAGTAAGAGATGTACATCAGGCTAGGCCTGCCCATGATGTACTTAGAATAGCACCAGACTGCATTTAACAAGTCTGAAATTTCTGGCCTGACTCAAACATGACCTGGGCATGGGCCAGCATCTTGCACTCAAATACCGACAAACAAAACCTTATCAATAAATTATATATTATGTGCATTGCCATGCATTTGTAGAGGGAGGGGGACAACTAGAGAGTTTGACCACACTCTGCTCATTAAAACTTTAACAGTGAAATAAGAATCATTTTGGCCATGTCTGCATTAAGAATAATATCCCTTAGATCGGCGTAACTGTTCGATGACCGTTTCTCATTCCTACCACCTTAAAGGAATCAATCTGGATTAACAAATGTAGGTAAAAAGCCATTGATCCCAATATCAAATGTTTGATGAGAAGTGCGCAATTCAACTGACACATGACCGCAGATGCAGATGCACATGCACCTTTAAGTTTTACTTGATTATTGGACTGATATAGAACCAACACCGAGTTGATACCCAGCATGGCCTACATCTTAGCAACCTACCTCAGCTCATGGTGCTAGGGGCTGACTGCAAGTGTCTGGTTGGTGATTGAACTAAGCTTGGGCCAAGGTTTTGACAATGCAGGTCAAATCCATGTTCACTTTCGACCTAGCCCAGCCACTTAATAATAAAAAAGAATGGAAGCTTTTACCAATAATACTAATTTCAAACCTTTTTGGTTGCGACGCTCCCTGTCCTCGCAAGATCATGTTCTTCAAATAACCTGCAAAACACATTGAAACATAAACTCCGATCTCTACCTTATGCAGAATATTCAGGCCACCGTTTATGTACCAAATATATGCTTTCCCCTTTCATTAAAGAAAACCGTCCTTCGAAAAAAAAAAGTAATCGACTTCCATTGCATCATACAAAATAGGCAGGCTTGCAAAATTGCAACCTACCTATGACTGCAAGAATGTCTGCATGTGAATGAATATATTATATAAATACGAGCAAAACAGCAAACAGTTCAACAACAAAGTTCACATTGTTCTATCTAGTGGAAATGCCCAATAAAAGTAAACAAAAAAAAAAGGGCCTTTCCTTTTAGGTTATTGAAGACCTCACTTAAGAATGCTTCCAACCCCAACAACTGAATTTTCTTTACTTTCAACAAGACCAAAACTAGTTACATCAGAGTAATACTAATTTTTAGTTGTGTTGTTCGATATAGTTAATCATGCTTTTGAGCATGGTCTGCTGTACCCCCCTACCGCCCGATACAGGTGTACCATACTATACCGGTATGCTGTCTTGTACTACACCACGTACCAACACCGTAATAAGATGGGATCAGTATGGAGTCCGGCAGCAAGACGATGAACCTTTCTTTTGAGATTGCTTTAGCAAAAAAAAAAAAAAGCCATGGATGCTCTAAATTTCAACATATTATGACATCAAATGCAACAAAAAATGGCTTTGTTTTTAGGATCTCCTAGCTTCCTGCTCCTGCCAGCAATCCCTCCTTGTTTATGCGATCATGGAACCAAATAATATCAAGAAATTCTAGCAACGAATGGAAAATTTTGGTATAGAAAAAAAAGAAACAAAGAAATTAGAAGGATGCCCGCGGTGATTGGGTAAATTCTTTCCACACCGCCCGCGGTGTAGCTCCGAAATTGAATTCAGTAGATGGAACTTGAGAAAAACAGAACATTTTCAGGTGGAACTTCAGAAGGCGTTATCCCAGTACCATAAATTCAAACAAATACAGTTCATGAACTATAAAAATATTTGGAGGTTGATGACTAAGATCAAAATAGAACCGCAAATCAAGCTACAGGCCGTCAAATATCCACATTAAAAAAAAGAAAGCATGAACGACAAGAAAAAAAAGAAAGAAAACGTTTGATGATTCGTAGTATCCGGTTGCGTTTCGACTTCGGCATCCTCCTGGCGATAGATCGAGCGGCTGCTGCAGCTTCGAAATGCCAGAGGCCTTCTGCCCTCGCTCCCTCTTCTCGGAAGGGGTTTTGTCTGGGGCCTTACCACGCGCATAAAATTAGGGCGAACAAGGAACGGGGACGGGGAAAGGGGTAATACTTTCTACACCGCGGGCGGTATAGCTCCGCGGACACCGCCCGCGGTGATCGGCTCTCGCGCGCGGCTGGAGCGAGAAAAAACAGAAAAACAAAAAAGCTCCAGTTTAAATTGTGGGCTGGGTCGATGATGACAAAATTCCGCCTTGCTGCCGGGAGGGCCCGATGATGGGGCCAAACATATAAATTTAGCTGGATAAATTTTTTGTACATTGCATTTAGAAAAAATACAACGCTCCATACCATATAGTCATCATTTTTTAATAAATATTTAATATTTATAATTTTATTTTTTTTAAATTTTGAATAATAAAAATATCAATTTTTTTTAAAAAAATTATAACATCTTATGTCTAAAATTATGATTTTTTGTACAAGACATAATAATTTTTTCAGAAGTCATAAAGGGAAAAGAACATTTTTATTATTAAAAATTTATAAAATTTTTAAATAATAAAAATATTTCTTTCTTTTTTATGATATCTTATGGTCAAATCATGATATCTTATGCAAGAAGTCATAATTTGACTGTAGAATATCATAATATGGCACGGAATGTCATAATTTTTTCAAAAATAGAAGACTATTTTCGTCATTCAACTAAACTGCATGTATTAAATATATATTAAAAATTTTTAATGATAAAAATATATTTTTTTTTATGATTTATGCAAAAAAAATTATGATATTCTATATATAAAATTATAATTTTACTATAGAATGTCAGAATATGAATATTGGATATTATAACTTTTCAAAAAAGAAAAAATATTTCCGTCATTCAAAATTTTAAATGAAAAAATGGAATGAATTAAATGCACATCGAAAAGTGATGGCTACATGATCCAATCAAATAAGATGGTATATTTTTCTACGCCGTATATAATTTCTTAACTTTGCCGATGGGGCAGAGATCCAGTCATATAAGCCATAGAATGGAGGTGTGCACCGAGACATACCGCCGGTCGTCATCATCATTATGTTGAAGTCTTGGCTAGGAAGCTGGCGTCATCTGGTAAAATCATCACTAGTTTCAGGTGGAGTTCTATGAAATCATTTTAGGGACATAACTAACGTTAGAAACTTATATAACAGATTAGGGCAGCCCCATGCATGTATTGAATATGAAAAGTCTCGAACAATACGTAGCTTGTAGCTATTAATTCAACAACATTGAGTTCTTCTGACCCTCTAGCTTATTTTGATTGATTGATTTATTTTTTCTATAGTTTAAGGACGAGATAATCAGAATCATTCTAGTTTCCCGGCCATTTTGTTTCCTGTTGTCGGTCTTCCTGTTTTTCAGCAGTCCCATTTCTGTAGCTTCTCTCCAGTAACTCATGTTTATTTCCCTTTGATCAGCAAGGAACGGCAGAGCTACGAAAACCATTGGCCCTTACCGTATCTTTTTTTTTGAAAGTATAAGTGAGAGGAGTAAGACACTACCTCCAATAGTTTATTTATTAAGTTGTAATAGATGTACGGTACAAGGAAGAGGCATCCATGTGCCCTCTCTATTCCAGCAGAGTGATGGTAATTTAAGGTGCAAATTTTCATTTGGAAATTCTGATGTCCAGCTAGTGTAGAGATAGGCCTTTGTTCAGCAATCTTTATGGCTGCCTTTACTTCGAAATCAAATATTCTCATATTTCGTCCTCTCCAAACACGCCAGTAGATAATCGAGGCAAGACTCAGCAGAGCAGTGGCTTCTTCGTTGGAGTGATCGGAGACTATCAATTTATTCCAGAAGTCGGGATAACTGAGCGGTGGTTGGGGCACCGGGAGGCGACGCAGAAGATGATCCAGATGGTCCTAGAGTACGAGCACCTCAATAGTAGATGGTGCAGTGTTTCTTCTTGTTGATGGCATGGTGGGCATGATTCAGGTCCTCTTAAAGACCTTTTTTTTGTAAGGATATCGGCTGTTAGAGCTCTATCATGGAAACTTATCTGATTAAATAATTTTACGTTTTGTGGAATGGGAGGTTTCCATGCATTTAGTCCAAATTGTGAAAAATATATAGCTTTGACGAATGGTGAATTTGCCTGTGGCACTCCATTTCCATTATCCTTGGTCGCTTACCATGTCATTGCAAGCATCTTCCGGCTTTCACCTCTGTTTGAAAAAACATCAAGAGAGCATGTATAACTTTGGCAGGCACATGACAGATCGACAGATCGACCGGTTTATGGTTCAATTATGTGCCGATCTTTGCTGCTCATCCCAGCTCTCTTTGTTATCCTACTGAAGCACTTTGGTGGCTGAGTTATCTCCAAGGAAATTCTGTAAACACTCTCTATTACCTGGCTAGTTGTTTTTCTTCACTATGGTATCTTAGGCCAATCAGACATATATGAAATTTAATTGGATTTGGCTAACAAAGGATATGATGTGGACACGGTTCAGACGTTCGGACCATGTTCCAAATGCATTCAGCACAGATGTTTGGGCCTAAAGTTTCATAAGATGATTCAGCTAAGTATTCATTAAACTCCCCTACATTTCTCTCGTGCTGCTGCTTTCAAACAGCTTCAGAGTTTTCATGTTCATTGCCGGAAGTTTGGTTGCTTTTACTTGTTAGAACTGAAATCTAACTTGTCTCCGTGTATTCTTTGTTTCTTCCACACAAGCTCTGTCATTGTACATATTTCCATTCAATAAATTTTTGGGTGACCATGCCCCTCTTTCCATCAAAAACCTTGTGTTATATCCTTTAATTAAATAAAAATTTATTAGAAATGACTCAGCTAGCGGGCATTTATCTTATTGTTGCTAAAAGCTGTGTCGATAAATTTATAAAGCTGTTATAGATAAATATGATGGACTTATGTTGGCAGATAAACAATGCCTGCTGCAAACAATAATTTTTAAAGCTATAAAGCTAGCATGACATTTCAAAACGTATGTACAGCAAAACAAAGAGGACCGTAAAAGCTAAGTGAAACACAAAAATGGTTTGGCTTCATCGGGTGCAACCTTAAAATCACTTGGTCGAACTCCCTCGCCAATGCACAACATAACAAATGATAAATATTGGAATAAAACATCAGCAGCAGCTCGCATTCTTTGCCGGTCCACAACCAAGCATAATTAGTTATATTAATTGGCACAGGATAAAGACTTTGATAAGAATTGCCTGCTAAAAGCCATGACTTGACTCCATGTAAAGGACGATCCCAAATTAATGGGACAAGTTTCACCAACCATGTTTACGTCCATTCATTAAGTAAATGACCTGCACTTGAACATCTTTATAAAACACAAACCCTTTTGAAATGGCTAAAATAAAGAACACATGAGTACCGTAAACCATTATGTCTCTCCAAGTCACGTAAAGCTTCTAAGTTTGCCTCATTGGAGATTCCGACATGATGATTTCTTTTTGTTTTTTTGATGCAAATGAGTTAGAAAATCCCAACTCAAAGGATGTTGTATTGATATATTAGGTTATATGTTAAGCTATTTACATGTAGTCGCAGTGTGTGCAGAGATTACTGATAAACGTATCCAACTATTACGTATCCTTTCAGACTTTGTGTCATAGACTCTGAAATTACTTGATCAAAGTTTAACAGGATCTTTACAGAGTCTGCTTTCTGACTTTAGTTTTTTACAGAACCCTTTGTCGGTACAGAACCATTTTATAGAACCCTTTCAGTGCTTGTTTCACGTCATTCGGTATCAGGCGTTTGAAACCCAAATATAGAGAGAATTCAGAGCTTCAAATTGTAACAATCCCTTTTTACCAATTACGTTACCTCTGGCCGTACGTTCCTCTTCTAAAATTCTTCTTGTATGACCGTCAATTTTTAAAATAGATAATTATGGCAAAAATCCAATGAGCTTATGCTGAAATTTTTCATTAGGATGTTCACTCTGGCGCACCGGACAGGGCCTTGTATGAACACTTTCATCCAAGAGATTGATGATGCCTAACATCCGAAATGATGATTATTGAAATGTGCTTGCCGAGAGAAATTGTTTATCTTGTCAACTCCAGAATCGAATATTTCAGCACAAGAGTACTAATGGTTACTGCGTAGATTGAATAAAATAAGTTCTAATTCATCGTAAAATTTAGGAATAAGCGGTGGAAGAAAAAGACATATCCTGGATAGCCACGTGCCTGGGACCGGTCACCGACCTGACGGGTGAGACATTGCAGATACGTTGTCTCTGTGAGTTATTGCACCCGTGTCCACCACGGCTGGCGACTGACAAAAATTCCGAACTGCCAGCAGTAATAAATTTGTTCTGGTCTGACTCCTTGGCTAGGTTGATTGCAGGCCTTTTGCTTCCCGTACAAAAAAAGGTCGTGGCCTCCCCAAGAACAAAACAAGAAATAGTTGGTGGTATATGCTTTCCCAGATCCGATGATCCGAAATCTGGCCACGTAGTCTTTTGATTGGTTACAACCAACACCGACAGGGAATTCAGGTTGCAGTGCATATCCAAACTCCCGAAAAATTATAAAATAATAATAATAATAATGTGAGGTCCAGGCTTCATAGTTTTGTCTCTCGGATTTCAATCTAAAAAAATACCTCAGGTAGAGAGAATAATCCTTCCCATATAGAGTCACTTCACTCGTAACTAATATAGGACATATAATGTCCTTTCTTCCACGTCGCAACACAATATATGGTTACTTTCTGCATTATTGAAGCCCTTTTCTGACTTTCTTCTTTGATTTATAAAGTTGGATTCCATCTGAACTCTAGATCCCGACCTCCTCCACACCTACTGAGGATTACCATAGTAGAGAGCCTGGCTTCTCATGGGTATGGGCTACGCTCCATCAGTTGCGATGGCTCCCAGTCAATCGGGCAAGCTGAAGGATAAAAGCTATATGTTGCATGGAGAGATCATGCTGCTGGTTCTGGTCATGCTCTTTGCTCTGTTCCTCTCCTGCCTGCTGCTCTGCCTTTACCTGAGACGCCGACGAAGGGTTCGACGAGAGCTCGGCGAGGTGGCTTCCAAAGGACCGGACCATGTGGGCTCGGCGACGTACCACAGTCCATGAGCGAGGTCCGAGCCATTGGCCTCAAGCAAGGTTTCATGGTGGAGCACCCACTAGAGTGTGCAGAGACCCCGCGGAATAATAAAACAGAAGGTGAGGAGTCTCAAAGACCATGGTGATATGTTCATTTGGAACAGGATTCGGACTGGTGTCTCTCGCGTGAATACGGGGTGTGTACTTTTTGTGATGCTGTGAGGGCTCCATTGTAACTCCTGTCTCCCATTTGAGGAACTTTTGCGGCTCCATGGCTCCAAGTTTGAAAATAACAGATCCTGTTTATCTGTGTATGAAAATTATTTAAAGCACAATTCCTCTGGATAAAGAGAGGAATTCTTCGATAGACTCAATCTACCATGTATATTGTAGACGAAGCTAATAAAAAAATACGACATCGATATATTTTGAACTAAAAAATTCTGCAACCATCTCAGCAACGATGTATCAAGAGATTAAGCAGCAGTCACGAGATGGCTGCAGAATTTTTCAGCTCAAAATACTGATATAGTATTCTTTTTCATTGGCTTTATCTATAGCACACGTGATAAATTAAGCTTATCCAAAAATTTATTATAGCTAAATCACCCACCATCATATAGTAGGTGACTTTGCACCGTTAATCTAGAGAGGATCTGAAATCAAATAAGCTCGCCACCTAGTTGCCTGGCAGAATATATTATAGCTAAGGTCAGTTCTCGCTTGGTTATTTACTATTTCTAATGGGGGATATGGAGTCTATGTGGTACATGGAGTCTATGTAAGACAAAAGAGTGTGCAAACTTTAGGGCGTGGCACCACTAGTGGAACTATTAATTAAAGAATCTAAAGTGCTCGAGTGACCACGAGAACTCAGATCTTTGCTTAGGAAATTCAAGCCTTTCCAATCTGAAGTCCAGAACCTTCTTTGGCCGGACTCATCATATTTTTGTGAGTTGTGAGACTAGCATTAGCTAGCCAACCACTTGTCGCATTACATTACTACATGGTCTCAATTATTATTAATGTGTTCTTGGTGGTTTGACACTACATTACATGCAAAAAGAAGCAAATGACTTCTTAGATAAGCTCAAATATGGGAATCTTCTTTCGTTTGCCAATGGTGAAGTGATGGTGTCTTTTTACAACCATGACTTATGTATGCTTAAATAAGATATGGATTCTTATAGATATGCTCACCTACTAGAAAGTGCATTCTGCCCGATAAAGACATTGTTATGGTGATAACGTAAATACCTTGGATCGATCATGTTGACATTATGGATACCATAGATCATCGCACAATCACAAATATTCTAAACGGCCTGAGCTATCCACGTGGTTGTCGACCCAAAATCTGGGCTAAGCCACATGTAGCTGAGTTATTTCCGTTGGCTTGCTCGTTCAATAGGTGTGTCCCCTTAGTTACTTTAGCCAGTCGGCTTCCCAATATGTGTTACGATCCATCTTGTGAATAAGCTATAATCCAGCTATGATCTAGTCATAACTAAGCTGTTACCCACTCTGCATGATTTCGTGGAAGCAGATAATGTATTCAAATCATGCCAGAAACAACCCCTCATTCTAGGAGAAAGAAGTAGGGCTATAATGCTGCAACAGCATAGATAGCAGTCCAAGATTTGCGAAACAGCACAACGTGACACTTCTTTCCTATAAATATCAAAAGCCTCGAGGATCTAGATAAGCAAGTAATCTCTCTCAAAAATCAATTATTGCTCCATCATTCTCTATTTTTCTAACTTGAGCATCGTAGGATCTTCGTCGGAGTACAATCTTTCGGTTTGGACTTGTTTTGCAGGTTATCCCAATATTTCTACGCATGATCAGGCACTTGACTTCTGACATACACCAAATCTAGCAATTTCTGATCCTTGAATGCTTGCTTGTAGGTTTGCCTTCTTGAGGATTTCTTTAAGCTTCCAGCATGAAGGTCCTTATTCTTCGGATTCAAAGATTGGCTTATTCAATTGGTAAAAATGGCATGCATATGGAAGTTCCAACTCCAAACTGGTATAATGGTCTATATTTAGTTCAAATTCTGCTTTCATTAATCATCATGATTTTATTTTTCAAGAGATAAAGAGTTGTCTAATGTAGAAGCATCCTCAATTACACAACCTATTGTCTACTTGATTTCTTTTAACAAAAAAGAAAATTATTTGATGATTAGAACAAAGAAAGCCCCATATTTTTTATTTTCCTTAAAAAAAAATAGCATGTTCTTTCTACCGTTGACGCTCACCCATGGGTTTGATCCTAAAATTGTAATACTATGGCAGGATTGTAACTTTCGTTATTCTAAATTAAAATATTTTAGGTTAGTCTGAAGGATTAAATCAATAGGCCTATTAGTTCAGTTGGTTAGAGCGTCGTGCTAATAACGCGAAGGTCGCAGGTTCGAGACCTGCATGGGCCAATAAATTTTTTTTATATATTAAAAATTTTATACAAAAATTCAATTTTCCTCTTGTAAAAATAAAAAAAAAATCAATTTTTTTTCTAGAATCAAATTTTCCTTTTGAAAAACGTTTTTTCCACCTTTAAGAAAACAAAAGAAAAATCAATTTTTACTATTTAGGTGACAATTCCAACCATGTTAACATACCCATCTCAATTCATTCAAAATATAGCTTACACGGGCCACAATTTTGATATTTCCTCGACAACCTCAAGAGAAAAATAGGGAAAAAGATGACCGACGCTAACTAGAAATGGTGGCAGTTGGGTTCATTTAGAGAGGAGAGGTCTGGACGAGAATAATTTCAGGAGAAAGATAGAATAAGAATTATTAAAAGGTGGAGTGGTTTTTGTCTGACAGAAACATGGAGAAAGAAAGAGGGGGTTATTTAGATGGATAGGAACAGAAATAGATTAGTTAAATTAGAAAATTTGAACTTAAATGCAGAAAGAAAAATTTTCTTTTCCACATTTGCGCATGCAATTAATTTTCATTTAATAAAGTTTCTTGTAACAGCTAATTAACGCCTGACACATGGTAATAAGCGACGCACATCAAGAGAGCTTAATGGAACACAATCAGCTATTTTAATCTCCCCCAAAGCGTGGATGCTAGCCTAAAGAACATATTGTCTGCAAGATTCCTCAATTATTAATTAGCAGATATGACAAGCTTGGATAAAATATCAGAGCCTTTGCCGTAGCTGTTGAACTCGACATGCAGTGATTTGAGTTACACCTGGTATGTGACATAATTTGCTGCTCCTTCCAGCCCTTTCAATGTTTGGTCCAATGGTGTTACATGTATAACATCTCACAGATCAATTTTCACATTGAAACAAGATCGCCGTTTCAGTCTAATAATTTTGATAAACATCGACCTAATTAGAAGAATAGCTAAAACCTGCAATTTCTCAAGCAAGCTCCATTCACCGTACTAAGCCACACAGGCACATTATTTCAGTGCAGTATACAACATTAGATCCAACGTTCTCATGCAGCACTAAAAAACAAGGCCAGCAAACACTAGGGAAGTGAAGGGAACCGTCAAGTTGTCATCCAGCTCGGAGCTGATGGGGAGCGACTCCACAAATGCCGCGGCTAGAGAGACAAAAAGGAAGCGCATGGCCATGCCCCAGCTTTCGTTGATAAAGCCAAATGAGTGGAAGTAATGCACGTACCTGGATGGAATCATCATAAACATATGAAAGATCTTTAAGCTTTCAGACTATAAGGAATTGCAGAGAAATAAATGAAACACATAATCCATGCTTACCCAACGGATGCTATGAAACCTGCGAATACCATTGCAAGGCTACCAGCAACGGACTTGTTAGGGTTGTAAGGAAGCTTATGGCGCCCAAATCGCCTTCCTACTATGTCTGCCATACCTGCCAGCAAATACATAATTACAAATGCTTTGGAGCTTTCAAAGAGCTTTCTTTGATCCCAGAGAAACCTAAAATCTATTTCTTCCACAAACCATGCAAATCCAGGATTTCCAAGTTTCTCATCCCAATCTAATTCAGTCAGTCTAAGCAGTCAACATACTCAAATACTAATCTGTCAAAGCATGGTAGCCAACAACAAAACAGCACTTAAAAATGAATAGCAGTATGAGTACCATCTCCAGCACACAGGTTGCAGATTGCAGCTATCGCAATAGGAGATGTTCGCCAAAATACAGAGGTAGCCAGAGTTATAGTGCAAGCATAGTAGAATGGCCCTTTCAAAAGCTCCCTACAGTAACAGAAATAAGAAGTTATGAATATGAAATGTAGAAGTGCCCCAGTTAGAAGAAGATGATCATCAACGAATACACAATTAAGCAGGCAAAAGACCTTTGGATAAGTTCATAATTAGTGAGTCACAAATTCATTGTAGCATGGAATAGCATGCCTATAAAAACTGTAACCTGTAGTCTCCATGTCTGCTTATCGACTTGACCATAGCATCATTTCTCAAAATTCCAAGTCCCATGAGCACCATCCTTATAGCATTGATCCCTGGTGCTACAGCTGCAAGAAATGGTGCCTGCCTTCCTGAACTGGAATTAGCATGGATCAAGTTATACGAAAAACAATGTCTATACGATAAAATTTTTAAAAAGTATGATTACCTGAACAAAGGCCAAAAGAGCATGAATGCCAGACCAATGCTTATATGCACAAGCTTTCGATTCAATTTCTAGAGAGAGAAAAAAGAATATTATCCCTTGAGAAGTGAATAAACAAATATTTCATATGCATCAAAGTAAAGAAATGTTTATCCACACATGTATTTCCTTTTTCAATGCATCTGCATTTGAATTGATTTTTTTCTATTTAGTTTAGATATCTAGGATGACCGTTTAACACTTCTCAATGGAGAAAAGAGCATCTGTGCTTACTTATAGATTTTTCTGGCTAGGTTCTATACAGCACAAGACAGTAGAATATGTATCTTCGTTCAAGCATGAGTAACACAGTTGGAACTTGGAATAACAAAGGATGGTTCAAAGGTTGCTGTAATGCAACTATATTATTTATAGAGACTCTACAATATATGGAATGTGTATCCTATATTTAGATTTCACGGTGACAGCATACACACTATACATTGAGGGTATTTTGATGAGTATGCAATTAGTTTTCTGTTGAACTGCATGTTTATCACGAGTCATGTTCTACATTTTTATAGGTTTAGCACTGCCTTAACATTATAGGTATAAAAAATCAATAGGTATGGTGATGGATGAGAGGCAAATATGTCTAATTTCTTAACTCTAAATGTCTAGGTATAGTTGGTCTCATCATAAAGACTTGGCAAACATGAGATAGGAGTCCAAAATCTTTTACGTTAATGTTACTCTGATCCTATAGAAGGGCAGCTTATATGTTCTATTGAAATTATATTGACAGTAAACTTCCTTTCTTTTAAGAAACCTTGTGGTTTAGTGCCAAGCTTTCTACATGATACAGTGCCATTTAGGCATTTGTCAGGAAAAAATGTGAAGGTTCCTTCTATAATATCTATTTAATCTCAGTTTATGATTTATAATATAAACAAAAGATAAAATATAGGAGGGTGTGGAGAAGAATATATCCTGAACAATCCATAGAAAACCTAAGCATCATCCAATTCCAGGACTTCATATCAGAAGTCTCTCTATCTCTACAACCGTATGATATCCCTTGCAAAATTTAACCAAAGAAAGCAACATTCAATGGTTAAATCTAGATACGGATCAAAATTTAATTATTCCTACTTTATTCAAGATTACACAAAAAATCATAATGCCTGAACCCTTTATTGGACTCATACTAGAAGACTATGAGAACCACAATATTTTAAACATTAAGGTAACCAACTAGGCTTCAATCATCAAATCTTAAAATCTGATAGTTCTTGGTAGCCATGCTTCTCCAGTTTGCACATGGCATATTAGTTGGAGCACTATTGACATTTAATAATTTGCATGTATCTCTCTTGTCCAGAGTTTGATCTAGCTTTTTGAACATTTGGAATTAATCTATTTGGTTGACCAATAAACATTTGATCCAAGAGGATCATCAGAACCATTGTGGACCAATTTGGCCACTTTTCAAGTAGGTCTGAAAGGGCTTTGATAGCAAGATCTGCCATATCCAGGACTCGATAATCATGACCTTAGAAGGACACAATTTTCAGCATGCTAGGCAGCAAAACAAAGTTCTGGACAAGCATTAGGAGGACACAATGACCCCCAAAGGATTCACTGCACCCTACTTACATGGAGGTTTGATAACATTTTGGCCTCAAAACAAGCCAGTCAAAGTATGACTTTTCTTTTTGGTGAACTTTAACCGGGCATATTTTCAATTCTGGAAAAATTAGGTAGGGGACAAACTGAATATAACAGTTGAGACCTAGCTCTAGGATCAATTTTGTTATATTATAAATTTTTTAATATTTTAGAAAACTTTTCACCTCTTTTAGTTGGATTCCAGCTCTGATTCTAAAACGGCAGGCCTTACCAGTATAAATAGATGCCCTATGTATTACTTGATGATCATTGGTGAAAGCAAAAAGGTTTAGAGCAGTACTGGTTTCATAATTTTCTTTATTATTATTATTTTCTATGAGAGGTCCGAGTTGAGTAGATCGAAGGAATTGCTTCCTTCTCTATCCAATCACATTTGATATAAGGATTTTTGGTTTATCAAAGCATTTAAGTATCATGCATCATACTCATTTTGATTGGCTCCAAATCAGATAGAGGTAGATGAAGAGCCTTAAGGGATAGTGCAAGCCCATAAAAACAGAAGAGGATCATTTATCAAACGAAGCCAAAGTGCAAAAATGACACCTCGTTCAAGATGGGGTCTCAATAAGAACATATGCATGAAAGATGAGAATGACTAAAATAAGATCAATATACATATAATATATATGAAAAGAGTAGAGTGGAACTTCCACAAAATGGTGAATTAAAAGGAAGCTTAAGAATTGCAACACATAAAGCAATTGAGAATTGGTTGAGATCAGTATACAATCTTCAAAAGGTAAGATCTTAGTGTACATGAACAGAATTTGAAAGAACGATATGAAATACATTTGAATGAAAAAAGAATGCTGCTTTGATTGCAATTAATGGCAAAAATAAGACAGGCTTGCAACCTGATGCAAACAATATAAAAATCCAGCATCTAGACCAGCCTATTTACATCCCTAAATAAACCCTTGTCTTCTCCTACCAACATGCACACTATGTACAGTGTTTCAGCCTTACCAACTTGTCAACATGTATCTTGATTTTGTTCTAAGCCTTAAACTTCAAAGAGCTATTCTAGTTCCAATTTGATGTTTGCTCATTCTGCAGGCTCATAAGAAAAAAAAGATTGGACCTAAGTTTGAACCCCAATAAAGATTTAATGCTAATGGGAGGTTACGAGTCTACATATAAGTACTTAGTGCACTTCTTATTGCTCTAAGTTACATGTTTTTAACATATTTAAAATTTTCACCCAATAAACCTTTCCCTCATAAAGTGTAAGATTTGTAAGTACTCTATCACAAGCTTATTGAAACTAAACAAAATTCATGTATAGTTTCATCAGGTTTGCTCTGAACTATTTTCTTCATTAATTTCCTTAGCAAGATAAACTTATAGTGGTTGTATCCTTCTTATGTCATAATCTTTACTCAACTGCCCTCTTGCATTATTTCCATAGCAAAATGTATAATTTTAATCATGGTATGCCATATTGGTCGATACCAATGCATACCGGATGTACCATACTATACCAGTACCAAACTGGTACACAATATAGGAGGTATGTTGTGTGTCAGTATGCCAAAACAACCCTCATACTGGGTGTATCGGTACTATACCAAGATATTACCGGCATGGAATCTGATACTGAGATTGTGAATCTTGATTTTAATGTAAGGTAATTTGTGGAATTGAGTATCTAGTTTATTTCCATAAAGGTTGCGAGGGCTTAAATAAAAGTATTAAAGAATTTCCTGGGTCCACGCTGCTGATAGATATTGAGCATTTTGTGTAATTGGGTATCTAGTTTATTTCCACAAAGGTTGCGAGGGCTTTAGTAAAAGTATTGAAGAATGTCTTGGGTCCACGCTGCTGATAGATATTGCTAAACCAATAATGAGAATATGTGGCCATTACACTGTGATCTGATTTTGGGTGTAAAAAAGAAAAAAGAAGAAAAAAAACTGCTGAGGAGGGAAAATAGAAGAAAAAAAATACAAAGTTAAAAACCTTGCCTAAGATCTGAGATGAAAAAGCCCCAAATGCTAGTGCACCCTTTCTGCTCTGTTTCTCCTTCCACCTTTCCTTCTATACACATCCTTTCCTACCAATATTTCTTCCTACAGCATATATGAAAAAGTGCATCTATCTCATTCCTAGAACCACCTTTCACTGTTTACCAAACCTTACTCATGGTGCTTTATGCACTTTAAACATCAGCACTCACTTCTTTGATACTTAGCTGCTACTTATTAGCTTATTATTCACTATACTTTGCTCTAATTTTCAAAAGATCTATGCATTAAGTCAAAACTTTTGAGCACTCTTTTGTACATATTATATCTGATTCAAAATTTTCAAGCAAAGAGTATTGAAATTCTTTTATTGTTTCATGTGGTAAAGTTTTCATACTTACCGACATAGTGGTTTTCAACTGAATACTCTTTAATCACATTTCTTCCTAAACTGAAGTGTTTCTTGGTATGCTGACTTCAACATTTCTTGCTCTGTATTCATATCAGCTGCTCCTGAATAAAATGTTTTGGGACCCGACAGAAGCAACCCTCCTTTGCCTATTCATGAGAGATTTTTCTTACAAGAATCATATATAAATTTCTTTGTTCTTCACTTTCTGTAATAGAGTTCTGCGACTTGTAAATTCCACGACACAGATCCACATCTTTCTTTCACAAAAAATCTTTAAACTTTTTTTTTTTTTTTTGATTGATCCGAGTTCGCTGGTTCAAAGTTTCATTCCTCCCTGTCTATACATCCAAGATAGGTAAATAGTGGTTTGAAGTTTTCATCTGAGAGTGAACTGAGCGTCGCATTCTTGTGCACCTCAAAGGACTCAATCTAAACCCTATCTCTTATTTATTTTAGTTTTCTGATTCAATATATACAAAATAAACCCTATGGTAAACAATAAACACTCCCAACACAATGTAAAACAAGCTCCTTGATTAAAGATCAACGAGTAAAGCAGTGCAACATGCTATATTGACATACTTTTATCATTACAATCAACATGGAGAATACTGTTCAAACACTACTCCACTTCAACTCCAGCAACCAAATACGGAAACCACCCCAAGTCCCCAAATTCTAGTAGAACGTAAAAGCCTAAAAATTTTCCTATATCCCTAGCGTAAAAAAGTTTTTTTGAACTAAATAGCCAACTAAAATCGCATCCAAGAAGAGAGAGGGCGGAGAGAGGAAAGGGCGCAGACCTGCTCGAAAAGTCCTTGCTTGGCCAACTCCTCCCAGAAGCGGAGAAGCCCCAGGGCGACCCCCGCCGTCACCGCCGACGCGCACACGTCGTGGACCAGCGGGTTTTCCGGGGACATCGATACCAGGCTGCGGAGAGCTCCGGGAGGAGCGCGGAGGCGGGCGGGGCGGAGTAGAAGAGAAGAAGAGCGACCGAAGGTGGCGGCGGCGGCGGAGGAGGCAGCCGCGGAGGGCCGGACCAAGAAGGCCGCCGATCGGACCGGGGGATGGATGGACTGGAATACGACCACTGCAACCATTTTACCTCCGTACTTCTAGGGGCGGCCTCTCTCTGCCAGTGTCATTCTGAACACCAATGTTTTGTACCCTAGAATAAGCTACTTTCAATGGGCTTAGATGTGCACCAGGTGTCTAATCCAACGAATAAGTCACCTGGACATGGAGAAGAGAACCATGGGGGAAGCCCACTAGTTAAAAACTTTACCCATCAAAAAAGGAAGACTACCAGTTAAAAATTAAAAAGCCTTTAGATTTGCAGTCTATGAAAGGGAACAGAGCCATCGGAAGGAAGATGTATATTTATTAGGGTGGAACCAATGACATGAGGAGTTGGACAACAACAAAGTGCTTTCGAGGGTAAACCAGAAACATGGAAGAAGGAAAACTGAAAAATTATTTCCTCTTTGAGTCAATCAACTTTAATATAACTAGTAAATTCGAAAACGCAAATACACATTCCATAAGAAAAATAAAATGAATAGAAAAAATATTCACAAAATACTTCATCGTAGGAAGCCAAAAAGGATATTCTCAATGAAAACAACTTAAATGAAACTTATTGGAGATAAATTCCGCTTTCACCGAAGTCCAGTCTGATGCTTAGCTTAATGCAATCGGTAATCACAAAAGAGCTTTAATCAAAAATTCTTTCTGCATCGGTCGAACCTCAGTCAAACCTCTTCAGCGGTCAGACCTTAGCCAAACTTCTTCAGCCGGCTGAACTTCTCAGCGGCCGAGTCCCAGCCAAACTCCCCCAACGATCGAGCTCCAGCCGAACTCTTCAGCAGTCGAACTTCTTTCCGATTTCTTCTTCAGTCGGATTTCTCTAGGAGCCGACCTCCTTCCGAATTACTCTTGCAGTTGGACTCCTCCAGCTTAGCCGGACTCCGAATGCATGCTTCCATTAGATGGCATGGCTGTCATTATCGATCTGACAATATCTCTCTCTCTCCATAACAAACTCCATGCAGCCCACGACCAAATGGTATGGCTGCCACTATCAGTTTGACGACACCTCTCTCTCCATAGCAAATTCCACGCGATCCACGATCAGACAGTATGGCTGCCACTATTAGTCTGGCGATACCTCTTCCTCCATAGTAAATCCCACGCGGTCCATTATCGGACGATATGGCTGTCACCATCAATCTACTATAGGCTTCGTCTATAAAAAGGGATCCTCCAGATACGTTTTCTCTAAGCTCTCTTCTCTTTTTCAAAATTCTACCAAACTTTTTTCTGAGCACTCCATTTATGTTAGCCAGAAGAGCTGACTTAATCATCGGAGGATCCTATCGGAGCCACCACCACCGACTCCGAATGGGACTTTATTTTGTAGGTCACCAGCGACGACCTCATCTTTCTCGACTCCAGCTCATTCTAGCGTCAACCAGATTCTGCAACAATAAAACTAATTAGGTAATTTTTTTGACGTGGACATCCTATTAAATTCCATTTTTTTAAGAGCATGACATTATCTTATTTTTATGAAAATCACTATGAATTGAAAGATTTTCTTTTTTTAACTCTCTTAGATCATATTATTAATAGTATAAAAATGCTTTCGTTATGACATTTTACTAGAAAATAAAAAATGTAGACTTTCTACACAAAATCTTGTTGAACAAAAATGACGTAAATATAATAGAAGATTTTAGGATAAATTATGTCTCTAGTCCTTAAATTATATCAATTTTTTTTAAATGATCTCTAAACTACAAAAAACTAATTTTTAGTCTCCTAACTTTTTGAACCATTTTAATCTTGTCCTTCGTCCATTTTTGGTGACTTTCTCTCACCGTTTACTTTTCTCGCTCTGAGCCGATGCTTACATGGCTTTTATTTTGAACAATTGACATAGACACTATTTTGTCATCTTCGTCCTCAAAATTGCTTTCCCAAACCTCTCTTCATTCTCCTCTCGGTCTAGGGCTTTTTTACAGTCAACCTCCCGAAATTCTATTTTCTTAATCTCCTTCCCTCTCGGTCTAGGGCTTTGCCGCATTCGCCTATGAATAGAAGCTCCACAGTTGGGTCCAGCGCCTTCCATCGATCCAGGACTTCTAGTGAGCGAGATAGGTTTTGCTTTTATGGCCTATGCGCCCAGATTAGAATCTCATAGACAAGAAAAAATCCAGATCGAAGGTTCTTGGATTGTCCATAATTTGGGGTATGAGTTCTCTTTAGCCCTAACTCCTTTTTTTTTTCATCTTTTTGAATCCAAAAAACTATCTCTATACAGGGGATGCTATCCTGCTGTCATTATTTTGAATGGTATGATGAAGAGATCTGCCCCCATAAAAAAGTGATGATTAATCGACTGAAAGAGGAATTGGATGCAAAGTAGGAGCAATTTGGATGCTTCCATGGCAAAGAGATGATGTTTCAACTGATTATTTTTGTTTCTTGATTAGTATTGGTCTATTGTTGGCGAAGAATCAGCTGTAGCAGTCGAGTTTGGAGAATGTTATCATTTTGTAATGTATTTTGAGACTCTAAACTAGTTACTGTTGGAGTTTCATGGATGAAACCCTATGATCATTTCTGCTATCAGGCATGTAAAGAAATCCTGTCATTTTATAATGTTGTCAGGCATGTATTTTGAGACTCTGTATTTTGGGATGTTTGTAATACAAATGAATGAAACCCTCTTTTATGTTATACATATATCATTCATTATCTTTTTTTATCCTCTGATCATTTTTATTGTCAGGCATGTAAAGAAAAATCTCTGCAGAACCATCAAATGTAGCAATGTTGGCTGATCTTTATTAGCAAATGTCTTTAAAATTCGAAGATCAAATGAAAAGATTTTGAAAAGTAGAAGGACTAACGAGATATCGATCATCCAATGAAATAGTTTATCTAAACTTTTCTAAAATATCATGTGCATGGAATGCGCAGTTAAAAGATGTGGACCATCCTTTGCAGTTGGCTAATTCGTAAATCAAACCAGAAATAATGTAATCTTTATAAAAGAGTTTATATTATTTATATAATCCAAAGACCTTGAGGATCGAATGAAAGATGTTTATATTGTTCAAGGACCTATATTATGTGCATAGAATTCATGAAAAAAGTGACCTGTATGTGCACAGAATGTTTATATTAAAAGTTGTCAGCTACATTACAACTTCAATGTACAAATCAATAAAAAAAATCAGAAACTTTGAGGACCAAGCATAGAAGAATTAGATAGTTCAAGGATTACCATTAATAGCATTAATCAATGAATATGCTGTCAGTACCCAAAATAGATATTTCAAGTGCTGTGGACCATCATTCAGTATACAACATCATTCATTACTAAATAACTCAAGATATTTCATATGATATGGACCATCATTTATAATTTATTATTTTTTTTAATAAAAATTTTTAAAAATCCAGACCTACCCCTCACAGTCCTTCTAGGTGGCATAAATCTACTCCTCCCACCTCTAACAATAGCCCTTCCAGCAACAAAACCAACCCTTGCAGATGAAGATGAAGCACCTCTCGTAGAAGATGAAGCACCTCTCATAGCAGTAGCTGAACCAGCCCTCCCAGTCCTCCCACCAGCACCACCTCTAGCCCTTCCAGTCCTCCCAGCAGTAGCAACAGATGATGAACCAGCACTATTACCACTGTTGGTGCAGAATCTGGTTGACGTCGGATCGAGCTTGAGTTGGAAAAGAAGAGATCGCCGTCGATGATCTATAAAATAAAGTTCCATCTGGAGTCGATGGTGATGGCTCCGATAGGACTCTCTGATGATCAAGTCAGCTCTTCTGACCAACAGAAATTGAGTACTTAGGCAAGAATTCAGCAGAATTTTGGGAAGAAAAAGAGAGCTTAAAAAAAATGTATATGGAGAATCTTTTTTATAGATGGAGCCTGTCATAACCATCCGATAGTGGGATCGCCTATAGCAGACTGATAAATGACAATCATAACCATCCTGATAAATGATAGTCGTAACCGTTCGGTAGTGGGATCGCTTGTTCATTGAGATTTAATAGTTGAAGTTCAGAGAAAGTAGACGTTGGTTGGTGAAGATTTTGATATATATCAATTTTAAAGAAGTTCGGAAGGAGTTCGGCTCCTATAGAAATTCGATTGAAGGAGGTATCCGAAAGGAGTTCGGCTCCTAGAGAAATCCGACTGAAGGAGAGGTCTGAAAGGAGTTCGACTCCTGGAGGAATCCGACTGAAGGAGAGGTCTGGGAGGGGTTCAACCGCTGAAGGGAGTCTGGGTGCTTGAAGGAGTTCGATTGAGGTTCGGCTGCTGGAGGAAGTCCAGGAGGGGTTCGACCGCTGGAGGAGTTCGACTGCTAAAGGAGTTCGATTGGGGTTGGGCTACTGAAAGAAAAATTTTCAATCGAAGCTCTTCCATGATTATCAATCGCATTAGGCTAAGCATCAAATTGAACTTCGATGGGAGCAGAGTTTATCCCCAACAATAGTCCCCCCACTTTCGAGTTTGAAATTCGAAAGAAGGAAGTACAAAAAGACTACTACCGAAATCCTTTTCCGGGCTCTACATCCGTTGAGGTTGAAGCTTGAGGGAGATCTTATCTCCTGTCGGAATTGAAGAAGATCTTATCTCCTGTTGAGATTGACGTTGAAACTCGGAGAAGATCTTATCTCCAACCGAGATTGAAGGAGATTTTATCTCATATTGAGGTTGATGTTGAAGCTCGAAAGAGATCTTATCTTCAACCGAGGTTGAAGAAGATCTTATCTCCTATTGAAGGATTGGAGCTCAGAAAAGATCTTATCTCTAGTCAAAGTTGAAGAAGATCTTATCTTCTGTTGAGGTTGAAGTTGAAGCTCGGAAGAGATCTTATCTTCAGTCGAGGTTGAAAAAGATCTTATCTCCTATTGACATTGAAGTTGAAGCTCGGAGCTCGAGAAAAAGATCTTATCTTCTGTTGAAGGGTTGGAGCTGGGGGGAGATTTTATCTCCAACCGAGGTTGACGTTGAAGTTGAAGCTCGAGGAGATCTTATCTCCAATCGAGGTTGAAAGAGATCTTATCTTTCGTTGACGTTGATGTTGAAGCTTGAGAGAGATTTTATCTCTAGTCGAGGTTGAAGGAGATCTTATCTCCTGTTGATGTAGAAGCTCAAGAGAGATCTTATCTCCAATTGAGATTGAAGGAGATCTTATCTCCTATTGACATAGAAGCTCAAAAAAGATCTTATCTTCAGTCGAGGTTGAAGGAGATCTTAGATCTTATCTCTGTTGACGTAGATATTGAGCTTGAGGGAGATCTTATCTCCAGCCGAGGTTGAATGAGATCTTATCTCCTATTGACGTAGACGTTGAAGCTCGGGGGAGATCTTATCTCCAGCCGAGATTGAAGGAGATCTTATCTTTTGTTGACGTTGAAGCTCGGAGAGATCTTATCTCCAGCCGAGGTTGAAGGAAGATCTTATCTCCTATTGACGTTGAAAGTTGAAGCTCAGGGAAGATCTTATCTCCAGTCGAGGTTGAAGGAGATCTTATCTCCTGTTGAGGTTGAAGTTGAAGCTCGGAGAAGATCTTATCTTCAGTCGAGGTTGAAGGATATCTTATCTCCAATTGAAAAGTTGAAGCTCGGAGGAGATCTTATCTCAGCCAAGATTGAAGGAGATCTTATCTCCTATTGACATTGAAGTTGAAGCTCGGAAGAGATCTTATCTTCAGTTGAGGTTGAAGAAAATCTTATCTCCTGTTGAAGGATTGGAGCTCGGGGAAGATCTTATCTCCAATCGAGGTTGAAGAAGATCTTATCTCCTGTTGATATTGAAGTTGAAGCTTGGGAGAGATCTTATCTCCAACTGAGGTTGAAGAAGATCTTATCTCCTATCAACAAGCTCGGGGGGCTCGTTTGTTGGTGCAGAATCTGATCGACATCGGATCGAGCTGAAGTTGAGGAAGAAGAGGTAGCTGTTGGTGACCTACAAAATAAAGTTCCACCTGAAGTCGGTGGTGGTGGCTCCGATAGAATCCTCTGATGATCAAGTCAGCTCTTCTAGCTAACAGGAATGGAGTGCTTAAGAAAGAAGTCAGCAAAATTTTAGGAAGGAAAAGAGAGCTTAGAGAAAACATATCTGGAGGGTCCCTTTTATAGATGAAGCCTGGAGCATACTGATTATGATAGCCATAGCCATCCGATAGCTGATCGCTCGAGGCCATGTAAGATTTATTATGGAGAGGAGCACCGTCTATAGCAGACTGATAGTGATAGCCATAGCCGTCCAGTAGCTGGCCACTTAGGATCGCATGAGAGGGGCACCACCTGTAGCAGACTGATAGTGATAGCCGTAGTCGTCCGATACTGAGCCACTCGAAGCCACGTGGAGGGATGAAGAGCTTTGATGTATGTCAATTTTAGAGGAGTTTGGACTCCTAAAGAAAATACGGCTAGAGGGAATTATCTGAGAGGAATACTACTTGAAATCTGGAAGTAATCCGCTGGAGAAATTTGGATGGAGTTTGACTGATGGAGAAGTCTAAAAAGACTCTGACTGGTGAAAAAGTTCGACTGATGGAGAAATTTAGAAGGAGTCTGACTGATGAGAAGTTTGGCTGAAGGAGTTCGGCTCCTAGAGGAATTCGACTAAAGAAGAAGTCCGGAGGAAGTTTGGCTCTTGAAGAAATCTAATTGAAGAAGAAGTCTGAAAGGAGTTGGGCTCCTAAAGGAATCCAACTGAAAGAGAAGTCTGAAAGAAGTTTGGCTCCTAGAGGAATTTGACTGAAGGAGAAATTCGAAAGGAGTTCGACCGCTGGAGGAGTTCGGCTGAGGTTCGACCGCTGAAGGAGTTCGACTAAGGTTCGATTGCTGAGAAGTTTAACTGGCTGAAAGAGTTTGACTAAGGTTCGATCGTTAGAGGAGTTCGGCTGGGGTCCGACCACTGAAGGAAGTCAGGGAGGGTTTGGCTGCTGGAGGAGTTTGGCTGCTAAAGAAGTTCTGTCGGGGTTCGACTGCTAGAAGAAAAAATTTCAATCGAAACTCTTCCATGATTATCAATCGCATTAGGCTAAGCATCAGACTGAACTTCAGCGGGAGTGAAATTTATCCCCAACAATAGTCCCTCCACTTCTGAGTTCGAAATTTGAAAGAAGGGAGTACAAAAAGACGACTGTCGAAGTTCTTTTCTTGGTTCTACATCCATTTATGGTTGAAACTCGAAGGAGATCTTATCTCCTACCAGGGTTGAAGGAGATCTTATCTCCTATTGAGGTTGGCGTTGAAGCTCGGTGGAGATCTTATCTCCAGCCGAGGTTGAAGGAGATCTTATCTTCTGTTGAGATTGGCATTGAAGTTCGAGGAAGATCTTATTTTCAGTCGGAATTGAAGAAGATCTTATCTCCTATTGAGATTGATGTTGAAGCTCGGGGGAGATCTTATCTCCTATTAATGTTGGCGTTGAAGCTCGGGGAAGATCTTATCTCCAATCGAGGTTGAAGAAGATCTTATCTTCTATTGAGGTTGGCGTTGAAGCTCGGAGAGATCTTATCTCCAGCCAAGGTTGAAGAAGATCTTATCTCCTATTGAAGGGTTGGAGCTCGAGGAGATCTTATCTTTAGTCGAGATTGAAGGAGATCTTATCTTCTATTGAAGGGTTGGAGTTTGGAAGAGATCTTATCTCTAGCTGAGGTTGAAGAAGATTTTATCTCCTATTAAGGTTGACGTTATTGAGATTGACGTTGAAGCTCGGGGGAGATCTTATCTCTAGCCAAGATTGAAGAAAATCTTATCTCCTGTTGACATTGAAGTTGAAGCTCGGAGGAGATCTTATCTTTAGTCGAGGTTGAAGAAGATCTTATCTTCTGTTGAAGGGTTGGAGCTCGAAGGAGATCTTATCTCCAGTCGAGGTTGAAGGAGATCTTATCTCCTGTTGAAGGATTGGAGCTTGGAGGAGATCTTATCTCCAACCAAGGTTGAAGGAGATCTTATCTTCTATTGAAGTTGACGTTGAAGCTCGGAGGAGATCTTATCTTCAGTCAAGGTTGAAGGAGATCTTATCTCTTGTTGAAGGATTGGACCTCGGAAGAGATCTTATCTCCAACCGAGGTTGAAGGAGATCTTATCTTTCGTTGACGTTGATGTTGAAGCAAGCGAGCCTGAACTCCTTCTCGAGTTTGTCATCAAAGAAGCTATGATAGAAGGACATGAAGAAGTTCTCCTTCCAGAAGGTTTTACAACTACGCCTCCCTCAATGTTCCAAAAATGCAAGTATTGATGGAGATCAAGAAGCAACTATCGAGGTCAGAAAGGATGCGCACTCATCCTGGCAAGCGCAATCTTAACAAATATTATCTCTATCATCGTGACCATGGCCACGATACTGAAGAATGCATTCAGCTCCAAGACGAGATCGAGGAGCTCATTAGGAGAGGTCGGCTGGGTCAATTTCTCAGACATCGACCTGAAGCGAGAGAAGATCAGTCGAGGGCACTACCGCAGTCTGAACCATCAAGAAGGGAGGAACAATAAGAAGATCGGCCGTCTCTCGACATCATCAACACTATCTCTAAGGGACTTCGGTGAGAAGAGGCTAGCGGCTCTAAGGGATCAGTGAAAAGACGGAGGGCTGAAGAACCCATAACCTTCATTGAGATAGATGCACGGGGAGTACCATTCCCGCACAATGATGCGGATGTAATTTCTTTAAATATAGTGGACCATGATGTATGTCGCATCCTAGTTGATAATGAAAGTTCGGCTGACATCTTATTTTATGATGCTTTTTCCAAAATGTCAAAATCTAATAGTCAGCTTGGACCAATTAACTCCCCTCTAGTAGGCTTCGCTAGTGCTGTAGTATCAATTAAAGGTGTAATGACTCTAGCTGTGGTTGTCGGGCAATATCCAGAACAATCTGGAGTGCAAGTGAATTTTCTGATAGTAAAAGCTTCCTTCACTTACAATGCAATTCTTGGCCGATCTGATTTAAATGTACTTCCTACAGTGGTGTCCACTTATTATTTGAAGATGAAGTTTTCGATAAGTTATGGAATCAGAGAGGTCAGAAGAGATCAAGCTCTAGCAAGGCACTACTACTCAATTGCCCTACGAAAGGAAGCACAGTCCGACCCTTATCCTGTTGATGGGCTAGATGTCCGTGATGACTTTGCCGAAGAACGGGATGAGCCCATAGAAGATCTTGTGACCATTCTTCTAAATGACGGAAATGCGAAGCATACGATGCAAATTGGCTCCAATTTGGAAGATGAAGTTCGAAAACAGTTCATCACCTTCTTATGGAGGAATGCCGACGTCTTCGCCTGGATTTCGATGGATATGCCTGGGATTGACGCCGATGGAACATCGGCTGGCCATTGACCCCAAGCATCGACCAGTGAAAGAGAGTTTTCGAGGCCATGCACCAGAAAGATAAAAGATAATAGCAGAAGAAGTTGACAAGCTTGTCAACGCCAGAGGAGTTTGGAAGGAGTTTGACTCCTATAGGAATCCGACAGAAGGAGAGGTCCAAAAGGAGTTCGGCTCCTATAGAAATCTGATTGAAGAAGGAATCCGAAAGAAATTTGGCTCCTGTAGAAATCCGACTGAAGGAGAGGTCTAGGAGGGGTTCGGCCGCTGGAGGGAGTCCAGATGCTTGAAGGAGTTCGGCTGGAGTTCGACCGCTGGAGGAAGTCCAAGAGGGGTTCGACCGCTGGAGGAGTTCGGCTGCTAAAAAAGTTCGATCGGGGTTTGGTTGTTGGAGGAAGAATTTTCAATCGAAGCTCTTCCATGATTACCAGTCGTATTAGGCGAAGCATTAGATTGGACTTTGGTGGGACCGAGATTTGCTTGAAGGAGCTCGGAGGGTCCTATCGAAGAAGAATCATGATCCGAATAAGAATCCTCTGCTCTTTATTTTTCCTTCTCAGGGGCGATGGGTATGCTAGCCTAAGTGCTCTTCCTTGGGATCGATTCTTGACATACCGATGGTAGATTTTCTAGCAGAATCACAGTCAAAGGCTGCTGCATGGTCTGCACCATCTCGGTGAGGCCCTGAATCCACTGCATCAGTAGGTTATACAGCTCTAGATCTACCGTGACCATCGATGGAGGAGGAGGTTGAAGCGCCGATGCTAGAGCAGGAATGGATGGGTCTAGCTCGGATCTAGCGGCAGAAGCGATAGATCTCTAGATAGTCGTCTTCTTTGGAGATATTTCTTGGAATCGAAGAAGAAGATGGAGATGGATCTTGAAGAAGAAGATCCATAGGATTCACTGAGCACTCCTTTAAGAATAAGAATACCTTAGAAATAGAGGGTCTTTCCTCTAGTGCCAATCCTGTTGGTGCAGAATCTGGTTAACAATGGATCGAGCTAGAATTGGAGAAGAAGAGGTCGCCGCTGGTGATTTGCAAAATAAAGTTCCATCTGGAGTCGGTGGTGGTGGCTTCGGTAGGATCCTCCGATGATCAAGTCAGCTCTTCTGGCCAACAGAAATGGAGTACTCAGGCAAAAATTCAGTAGAATTTTGGAAAGAAGAAGAGAGCTTAGAGAAAACATATCTAAAAGATCCCTTTTTATAGATGGAGCCTGTCGTAACTGTCCGATAGTGAGGTCGCCTATTGATAGGGACACGATGCTGTCGTTAAGACACCGTGTTTATCAATTTAAATCCGACTCTTTACTTTTTAAATTAACTAAAAATTATGAAGAAAGTGGCGAGTCGGGTCGAATCCACAGAGAGGCAATGATTTATTTCTAAAATCTTTGATTTTTTTTTTTAAGAAAAGAAAGCAAGGATTTTTTTTTTAAAAAAAAATTAAAGTTGAAAAATAGATCTATAAATAAAAATAGAATTTAAATTATGCAAAAATAAATTTGATACTAAGATCTACTATTTAGATCTTAGCAACTACTTATAGTAAAATTAAAAAGCAATAAAGAATAAATAATTTAAAGAGCTAGAATTGAAAAGAATAATGAAACTTTCTTTATTAAATTTAAAACTAAGATGCAGAATTTAAATACAAGAAATTAAAGAAAATTCAGAATTTTAATACAAAAAATTAAAGGAAAAAGACTAGATGAAGATCGCAGATCGGCGTAGGCATGAAGATGGCGTAGAAGACCGGCTCTTCTTCTCAGCAGCACCGCAGCTTTGAAGCAACCTTTAATCCATAGCTTGACTTCCACCCTATACCTTAAGCTTCACCTTGATCGGAACCCTATTAATTTCTTAGAGGCTTAGGATCCTTTTTATAGAGCTAGGAAGAGGCTAGGATATTTATTTCTAAAAGGCAATATGGGACTAATTTCCTTTGTAATCGTAAAAATATAAAGAATTCGGATAAAATTTGAATCAAAAACAACTCTGATTACGACTCTGATAAATCTGGTAAAATCCAGGCCGTTCAATAGAAATCGAACGGTTCCAAAAATCATCAAAATCGGATGCCTATCAGCCCAGATCAGCTCGGAATTAAATTCTGGCCGTCCGGATCGCGCTTGATCGAGGAAATCTGGCCGCAAATCGCGCTTCGGGAGTCCTGATCACCGCCGGGAGCGTTCTGGACCGTCGGATCGAAGCTGGAATCAGGCGCTGGATGGTGATCCGAGTAAATTGGCACCGAAAAAAATGCTGATGGCTTCAATTACTGTTCCCATGGACCGCGTGAGGCCGCACCGCACACTCGCTTCTGCTTGATGATGGCTCGGCTTGGCTTGGTGGCTCGGCTTGCGGAGCCGGCTTGAGCCGGCTTTTTTCTTTTTTTTATTTAATTTTTATTTATTTTATATTTTTTTAAAAATTCATATCTTTTTCATTTTAGCTCCGTTTTACTTGAAATTTATTTCGTTGTGATCAAAAAAATGAGCTCTTTCTATTTGAATAATAAAATTTTATTTTTTAATTTTTATTTATTTTTTATTATTTTTTAATTAATTTTTTAATTAATAAAAATATGAATTTTTCAAAAATTATATATAAATTGATTGATAATTCTTAAAAATTAATATAAATTAATTAATAAATTAATACTTTTATTGGTGAATTTATGATGCTTATCACACCCCCCAACTTAAGCTTTGCTCGTCCTCGAGTAAAGAAAGAATTTAGTTTAGATCAATTACCATATTTTGTTGAGATCTTCCTTCACAAAAATAAATCTAGAATTTAAGATCAAAAGTTTAGACAGTATCACTAACTAAGTATTGAGTTTCAGAAGTAAATTTCACGGCAGATTAATCAGAAACTTTCTTAGAGTTCATCTAAAGATTTTCAGCACTTTGTGTCGTGAATACTAACTTAGCATTTGGGTGTTGATTCAAAGGGCAAATGAATCTTCTTTTTATCACCTATTTTGGTTAGTTTTATATACTCCCAAGTTAAGTGCATGAATTAAGGTAGCTTTCACACTGTTTCTTTTTTTTTTTTTTTTTTTTTTTTAAATTGTGCTGAGCATCCTGGCCTTCCCTTCACCATTTGATGTGAACTTCTACATTTAAGGTGCAAAGTTCTAGTTTAGGGCAATCCACATATACTCTATTTTTTGCACTTTTTTTTTTTTTTTATTTTAGAAAGCAGGTAGCTCTTTCCTTAAATTCAAGTTTCTTTAATTGAAGTATATATAAACCATCAATTTTTAGTGATAATTGAATCCTCAATTTAGCCTTATAATCAAACACCTGCTGTGCTTCATTAGTGTGCATGTGCAAGTAGAAGTGCTGTTAGCCTTTAAATGACCTAAGTAGGTTGCTAATGGTCTGACCAAATAATCTGCTTCTTGACTCGCTACCATTATTAGTTAATACTTTCTAACTTTATTACTTATCCTAGTTTATTTTGCTTAAGATTCTCTTTCCCAAAATATGGTTTGTTCAAAATTTTTATTTTTATTATTATTATTTTTTAATAGTTTTATTATTATTATATATATTATTTATTTATTATTTTTATTTTTTATTTATTTTTTTAATTTTTTAATATTTTATTTATTTATTTTATTTTTATTATTATTATTAATTTTTATTTTTTATTGATTTATTTATTTATATATATATTTTTATTTTTTTTATTTTATTTTATTTTATTTTATTTTATTTTATTATTATTTTTTTATTTTTTTTTCTTTTTACCCCAACTGAATTGACATTGTCCTCAATAAAAGAGTGTAAATTATGTTTATTTATTTAGCATGGGTCTTGAAGCTTATGATCCTTCTTCCGCTTTTTGGTTCTCCAACTTAGCCTAAAAGAGAAAATAAATTAGATTCAAGAAGTATTGGGTTGCCTCCCAATAAGCGCTAAGTTTATTGTCTTCAGCCAGACAAAATGCAGTTTAATTCATTGTGGTTCTATTAATTGCACTTGATCAATATTTCGATGTAATGATATCCCTTCGATATATGGTTTAAGCCTTTGGCCATTTACCTTAAAAAAATTTTTAGTCCTGGGATCATAGAGTTTAATTGCACCATGTGGGAATACATGATTAACTATATAAGGTCCATCCCATCTGGATTTTAGTTTTCCAGGAAATAATCGAAGCCTTGAGTTAAATAACCAGACTTGTTGATTTGGCTCAAAGGTTTTTCTTGAAATATGTTTATCATGGAAGGCTTTCATTTTTTCCTTATAAATTTTTGAATTTTCATAAGCTTCTTGCCTTAATTCTTCTAATTCACTTAATTGTAACATCCGATTGGAACCAGCTTTGTTTAAATTAAAATTTAATTATTTTATTGCCCAATATGCTTTATGTTCAAGTTCTACCGGAAGGTGACATGCTTTTCCATAGATTAATCTATAGGGAGACATTCCAATGGGGGTTTTATAAGCTGTCCTATAGGCCCATAATGCATCATCCAATCGATCTGACCAATCTTTTCGATCAGGCCTAATAGTCTTTTGTAAGATATTCTTGATTTCCCTATTAGAGACTTCTACCTGACCACTTGTTTGCGGATGGTATGGTGTAGCTATCTTATGTGTCACCCCATATTTTCGTAATAAAGTTCTAAATTGATGATTTGTAAAATGGGTACCCCCGTCACTAATGATAGCACGTGGAAATCCGAACCTGGAAAAGATATTCTTCTGAATAAATTTTAGGACTACTTTATGATCATTGGTTCGAGTTGCTATTGCTTCAATCCATTTAGAAACATAATCGACAGCTACCAAAATGTATTCAAATCCATTGGAAGGTGGAAAAGGTCCCATAAAATCAATTCCCCATACATCAAAAATTTCAACCACTAAAATGGGGTTCAAAGGCATCATGTCTTTCTTTGAAATATTCCCTAAGGCTTGACACTTAAAACACTCCTGACTAAAAGTATGGGCATCCTTAAATAATGTTGGCCAATAAAAACCACTTTGTAACACTTTGGCCGCAGTTTTTCGTCCAGAAAAGTGTCCTCCACAAGCAAGAGTATGACAAA
Source organism: Cocos nucifera (assembly GCA_006176705.1). Classification (NCBI taxonomy): domain Eukaryota; kingdom Viridiplantae; phylum Streptophyta; class Magnoliopsida; order Arecales; family Arecaceae; genus Cocos; species Cocos nucifera. The sequence goes on along the minus strand of QRFJ01000003.1, from coordinate 5,048,612 downwards.
ATTGTAAGATACTCCATTGTTCAGATTCAGGAACACATCTACGAATGATTTGATCAGCACAAATTCTAAAAAGCTCAGGATCTTCCCAAAAATAATATTTGATTTGAGCAAAGAATCGATCCTTTTCATTCTTAGACCAGCCATCAGGAATTTGTCCTATGACTAAGTAATTGACAATATTTGCAAACCAAGGAGTCTTTGTATGTGAAACTGTTAACAATTGTTCATCTGAAAAAGATTCTCTGATTGATACAGGTTCATTATCTTTCACTAGGATCCTAGACAGATGGTCTGCTACAACATTTTTAGATCCCTTCTTATCTCGAATTTCAATGTCAAATTCTTGTAACAGTAAAATCCATCTAATTAATCGTGGTTTAGCATCTTTCTTTGAGAGCAGGTATCTCAAGGCTGAATGATCCGAGTAAATTATGATTTTTGATCCTAATAAATATGATCTAAACTTTTCTAGGGCAAACACAATGGCTAGCAACTCTTTTTCAGTGGTGGTATAATTCATTTGTGCTTCATTCAGAGTTCTACTAGCATAATAGATCACTACAGGACATTTGTTTACCCTTTGGCCTAGGACAGCTCCTATGGCAAAATCTGAGGCATCGCACATAATTTCAAAAGGTAGTGACCAATTAGGAGGTTGTATGATTGGAGCTTTGGTCACAGCTTCTTTTAAAATTTCATAAGCTTTAAGACAATTTTCATCAAAGTTAAAAGAAACATCCTTAGCAAGGAGATTACACAAAGGACGAGAAATTTTAGAGAACTCTTTGATGAAGCGACGATAGAATCCTACATGACCAAGAAAAGATCGAATTTGTTTGACAGAAGTGGGAGGAGGAAGTTTAGAAATTAGTTCAACTTTAGCTTTATCTACCTCAATCCCTTTCTTGGATACTATATGTCCTAAAACGATCCCTTTTTGAACCATGAAGTGGCTCTTTTCCCAGCTTAACACTAGATTAGCCTCAATACATCATTTTAATATTTTCTTCAAATTGTTGAGACAACTCTCAAAAGATTCTCCAAAGACTGAAAAGTCATCCATGAATATTTCTAAGAAATCTCCTATCATGTCTGAAAATATTGACATCAT
>QRFJ01000003.1:4875234-5046501 GCA_006176705.1 Cocos nucifera | reverse complement strand
CACTTTGTAACACTTTGGCCGCAGTTTTTCGTCCAGAAAAGTGTCCTCCACAAGCAAGAGTATGACAAAATTGTAAGATACTCCATTGTTCAGATTCAGGAACACATCTACGAATGATTTGATCAGCACAAATTCTAAAAAGCTCAGGATCTTCCCAAAAATAATATTTGATTTGAGCAAAGAATCGATCCTTTTCATTCTTAGACCAGCCATCAGGAATTTGTCCTATGACTAAGTAATTGACAATATTTGCAAACCAAGGAGTCTTTGTATGTGAAACTGTTAACAATTGTTCATCTGAAAAAGATTCTCTGATTGATACAGGTTCATTATCTTTCACTAGGATCCTAGACAGATGGTCTGCTACAACATTTTTAGATCCCTTCTTATCTCGAATTTCAATGTCAAATTCTTGTAACAGTAAAATCCATCTAATTAATCGTGGTTTAGCATCTTTCTTTGAGAGCAGGTATCTCAAGGCTGAATGATCCGAGTAAATTATGATTTTTGATCCTAATAAATATGATCTAAACTTTTCTAGGGCAAACACAATGGCTAGCAACTCTTTTTCAGTGGTGGTATAATTCATTTGTGCTTCATTCAGAGTTCTACTAGCATAATAGATCACTACAGGACATTTGTTTACCCTTTGGCCTAGGACAGCTCCTATGGCAAAATCTGAGGCATCGCACATAATTTCAAAAGGTAGTGACCAATTAGGAGGTTGTATGATTGGAGCTTTGGTCACAGCTTCTTTTAAAGATTTCATAAGCTTTAAGACAATTTTCATCAAAGTTAAAAGAAACATCCTTAGCAAGGAGATTACACAAAGGACGAGAAATTTTAGAGAACTCTTTGATGAAGCGACGATAGAATCCTACATGACCAAGAAAAGATCGAATTTGTTTGACAGAAGTGGGAGGAGGAAGTTTAGAAATTAGTTCAACTTTAGCTTTATCTACCTCAATCCCTTTCTTGGATACTATATGTCCTAAAACGATCCCTTCTTGAACCATGAAGTGGCTCTTTTCCCAGCTTAACACTAGATTAGCCTCAATACATCATTTTAATATTTTCTTCAAATTGTTGAGACAACTCTCAAAAGATTCTCCAAAGACTGAAAAGTCATCCATGAATATTTCTAAGAAATCTCCTATCATGTCTGAAAATATTGACATCATGCACCGTTGAAAAGTTGCAGGTGCATTACATAATCCGAATGGCATTCTACGGAAAGCAAAGGTTCCATAAGGACATGTAAAGGTGGTCTTTTCTTGATCTCCTGGGTAGATTGCTACCTGATTGTATCCCGAGTATCCATCTAAAAAGCAAAAGTATTGTTGGCCTGCTAGTCTTTCTAGGATTTGATCGATAAAGGGTAAGGGAAAGTGATCTTTTCGGGTGGTTGTATTGAGTTTTCTATAATCTATGCAGACACGCCACCCAGTGGAAAGTCGTGTTGGTACTAAGTTTCCATGTTCAGTGCGGACAACCGTAAGTCCAGATTTTTTTGGAACAACTTGTGTAGGACTCACCCAGTGGCTGTCAGAGATAGGATAAATAATTCCAGCATCTAACCATTTAATTACTTCTTTCTTGACTACTTCTTGCATGTTAGGGATTAAGCCTTCTTTGCATCTCTCGAGTTGGTTTGGCATTATCTTCTGTATAAATATGGTGCATGCATATTGACGGACTAATTCCTTTTAAATCGGCAACGGTCCACCCTATGGCCTCTTTATATGTTTTTAGAATATTTACCAATTGGTTTTCCTGTTCAGTAGTTAAGTTGGAAGCAATTATTACTGGTAGGGTTTTCTTTGATCCTAAAAATACATACTTAAGTGATTCAGGTAAAGGTTTTAGTTCAAGTTGTGGTGGGGCCTGAATTGAAGGACGTAGTGGTTCAATTTTTCGCTCAGGTAAGGGCTCAATTTTCACTGACCAAGGTAATGAATGTGATGGTTGAGGTAAATTAAGCAGGGTATTTACTTCCTGGGTTTGAGTTATCTTCAGTGGGTTCATCATCTTGTAGTAAATCTAAGGAGGAATTAGATTCAACTATTTCATCTATCTGATTGATTACAAAGCAGTCTTCCTCCTCTTGGGTGTACTTTGGGGTATTAAAAACATTAATTCTTACTTTTTGATTCCCAAAAGAAATATCCATAGCTCCCATTTTACAGTTGATATTGGCATTGGCGGTTGCTAAGAATGGACGTCCTAAAATTATGGGATTTTGGTTCAGCTCTTGGGATGGTTCCATGTCAAGTATGAGAAAGTCTACAGGAAAATAACATTTATCTACTCTAACTAGAACATCCTCAATTAAACCACGCGGTGTTTTTATAGATCTATCAGCTAATTGCAAAATGACTGACGTGGGTTTTAATTCTCCAATCCCAAATTTTTCATAAACCGAGGTTGGAAGGAGGTTTACACTAGCTCCTAAGTCTAGTAATGCTCGGTCAAAGGTTATACCTCCAATAACACATGAAATTAAGGGTGCACCAGGATCTTTCATCTTTTGAGGTATTGGATTTAACAGGACCGCACTTACATCCTCGGATAGCATAACTCTTTTGGTGGTTCGTGGCTCACGCTTTTGGGTACAGAGTTCTTTAAGAAATTTAGCATAGGCTGGAACATGCTGAATTGCATCGAGGAGGGGTAAATTAATATGAACTTGTTTAAATAGTTCCATTAGCTCCTTGTTGCGTGTTTCTTGCTTTTTGCGAGAAGAGCCTGCTTCTAAGGCCGAAGGGAACGGGGCTTTGGGTTTATATGTCTCAGCTAATTCATCTGTTCTCTTCTTTTCTTTATCCATCTTATCAGTGTCAGTACCAGTCTTAAGCTCAAGTTCTTCTATATGATTATCCTCTTCTTCAAATTTCTCATCTTGGCTAACATCAGTATTGGCCTCTATCACCTGGTCTTGATATGGGTCCTTAAGAATCCTACCACTTCTAAGTTCAGATATTGCTTTGGCATTTTCTAATTGGGGGTTCTTAGGTGGAATGTTAGATGGATGAGTAAATCCAGGTGGTTGATAGACATTGGATGGATTATTTTTAGGATTTGCAATTGGTTGGCTTGGTAATTGACCCGGTTCTCTCCTCATGCTAGACTCAGCTATTTGTCCTATTTGAGCTTCTAGTCTGGCGATTGATTGTTGTTGGCTTAGAATTAATTGTTGAAGTTGATTGAATTTATCGTCGGCTAGATTGGTCTGTTGAGGAGGTGGGTATGAGGGTTGATTATAATGTAGTGGTTGAGAAGACTGACTAGGCTGACCCTTATTATAGGCATAGTTCTGGTATTGGGGCCTATTTTGATAATTTTGAACTGGTGGGATTTGGGTCTGAGCCTGAGTTTGTTGTGGTTTCCAAGAGAAATTAGGATGGTTTCTCCAACCAGGATTATATGAATTTGAATATGGGTCATTAAGTGGTTTTGAGTAACCTTGAGCAGCTTGGACTTGTTCTTGGATAAGAGGTGGTAATTGTGCAACCGTGGGACATTCACTTACATGATGTGTTGGGCTAGCACAAATAGAGCAAATCACTTGATAATTAGAAGCTGGTGTGTATTGTGCAGGGGATTGTTGACCTAAGTTTAGGAATTGATCTAATTTCTATGCAATAAGGTCGACTTTATCTAATTTTTGTGCTATTATGTTCAAATCTGCCTTAGAATTGAGTTCCGAAGTTTTGATCTCATAAATTCCTGCCCGTTTTTGTTGAGAAATTGATCTTTCATAAGAAGATAATGAAGCATGGTTAATAGAGTTTTCACTTAAAGTTTCAAACAAGGTATAAGCTTCATCCTCACTTTTGCTCATGAATGCACCTCCACAGGATGCATCAACCATCTGCTTATATTGATCTCCTAAACCTTCATAGAAAGCTTGTACAATTTGCCACTTAGATAGACCATGGTGTGGGCATTTTCTAAGGAGTTCCTTAAGTCTTTCCCATGATTCATGAATTTGTTCCCCTGGAAGCTGAGCAAATCCCGTGATGGCTCGCCTCATGGTATTGGTTCGTCCTATGGGATAAAATTTCTTAAGAAATTCATGTTGCATCTCTGCCCATGTTTGAATTGTTCTTCCTAATGTGCCAAGCCAGTACTTGGCTTTATCTTTTAATGAGAAAGGGAACAAGGTCAGTCTAAGGGCATCATCAGAAAAATTCTGAATTTTTACCGTAGAGCAGATTTCTAAGAACTCATCCAGATGTTTGTAAGGGTCTTCATTGGCATTCCCATAAAAAGATGGGAGCATCTGGATTGTGGTCGACTTAATCTCATAGTGACTAGCAGGGATATCAGGTATGTGGATGCAAGTCGATGGGTTGTAGGTGGAAGGAATAAAGTATTCCTTCATCTGCCTAGGTGGTTCTTCACGATTTTCAGCCATTTGATTATCTGGTCTTAAATGAATTAGTCTTTCAATTTCAGGATCTGGTTTAACTAGGTCAGGTAAAAGTGATCTTCTACCGTGCATGTACTAGTGCAATTTGATATATGGTTCGAATTTTTTTTTTTTAAATTATTATTATTATTATTTTTTAATTTATTTATTTTTTTTTTAAGAAAAGAAGAGAGAAAGAAAGAAGAGGAAAAATCCTAAAGAATCTTAAATCTGGAGAAGATAGGGAGGAGTTAATTTTTATGTTAGATATTATTTGGCAAACAAGTTAGGCAATCAATCCTGACTAAGAGTTATCCTAGATCTAGACAGCTCCTAACTGCCAAGATCACCTTCAAGCCCTCCAAATAGAGGATTAACCAATCAACTGGCCAGGTAAGTGTAAAGTCGGTGGGAGTCCCTCCGTTGCTTGCCTTAGACACCAATTGTGCTTGGCCAGGTAAGCGAACAGAACCAATTAAGTAACCACCTTCTTTCGGGCCCAATCGTCCCTGAACCACTTTCCTAGACACCAGTCAAATTGATTAATCCTAACTTGGTTCAACTCTTAGGATTTCTTGTCCTATTGAGCTCGAATATCCTTAAAGGTTAATGTCTAATTGATTTTAAGAGTTAAGGTTTGGGTTAATGCAGGATGCTGGTTGGTTGTTTGTGGGCTAAGGAAGGGTGATCAAATCCCCACCTTATCTTGTTTAATGGGTTGTGCCCTTAATTTGGTTTAATATGAAATATGCAAAAGAAAAAAAATTCCAATCAAAGAGTTCTATGCAATTTAAACTAATTAATTAAATTATAAAAAGGCTTACCTTGACTCCAGCAATCACCAAAAATAAGAATAAAAACTAATATGATGGATGCTCTAAATAATTAGGGTTTCTAATCTTGTGATGAGATTTTTAATTAGGTTTATGTAGGTAATATTTTTAATTAATTTAAAATAAAGCAAATATTAAAAATAAAGAAAGAGATTTAGGGTTTAGGAATGATCTCACCGAATAGGATTGAGAGTTTTGTTCGTGCCCTAATCTTCCTTGTTCCTTTTTTTTTCTTTTCTGCAAAATAAATAAAAAATAATGAGTAGGCAGTAAAAAAAAATCAAAGAAATAAAAAAATTTTAATTTTTATGCCTCCCCGGCAACGGCGCCAAAAACTTGATAGGGACACGATGCTGTCGTTAAGACACCGTGTTTATCAATTTAAATCCGACTCTTTACTTTTTAAACTAACTAAAAATTATGAAGAAAGTGGCGAGTCGGGTCGAATCCACAGAGAGGCAATGATTTATTTCTAAAATCTTTGATTTTTTTTTTTTAAGAAAAGAAAGCAAGGATTTTTTTTTTAAAAAAAAAATTAAAGTTGAAAAATAGATCTATAAATAAAAATAGAATTTAAATTATGCAAAAATAAATTTGATACTAAGATCTACTATTTAGATCTTAGCAACTACTTATAGTAAAATTAAAAAGCAATAAAGAATAAATAATTTAAAGAGCTAGAATTGAAAAGAATAATGAAACTTTCTTTATTAAATTTAAAACTAAGATGCAGAATTTAAATACAAGAAATTAAAGAAAATTCAGAATTTTAATACAAGAAATTAAAGAAAAAAAGACTAGATGAAGATCGCAGATCGGCGTAGGCATGAAGATGGCGTAGAAGACCGGCTCTTCTTCTCAGCAGCACCGCAGCTTTGAAGCAACCTTTAATCCATAGCCTGGCTTCGCCCCTGTACCAAAGCTTCACTTTGATCGGAGATATTAATTTTTGATGGCCTGGGGTCCTTTTTATAGAGCTAGGAGGGCTGGATATTTTTTCTAAAGGCAATATGGGACTAATAGCCTTTGTAATCATAAAAATATAAAGAAATTCAGATAAAATTTGAATCAAAACAGCTCTGATATGACTCTGATAAATCTGATAAAATCCAGCCGTTCAATAGGAATCCAATGGTCCAAAAATCATCAAAATCGGATGCCAGATCAGCTCAGATCGGGTCGGATTAAATTCTGGCCGCTTGGATCGTGCTGGACCGTGATCGAGGAAATGCCTGTGCCGCAACCAAATCGCAATGCTTCGGGAGTCTTGATCGAGTGAAATGACCAGATTGCCCGGCTGTAGACCCTTTAAGGGTCTAGGTCCACCACGTGGCAGGCTCTGATTCGGATTTTGCTGAGCTGGCGGTCCACGCCTGGATCGTAGACCGGCTGATGGCTTCAATGACTGAGTCGGCTTTGATGGCTCGGCTTGGCTTGGTGGCTCGACTTGGCTTGGTGGCTCGGCTTGCGGAGCCGGTTGAGCCATTTTCTTTTTTTTTATTTAATTTTTATTTATTTTATATATTTTTTTAAAAATTCATATTTTTTTCATTTTAGCTCCGTTTTACTTGAAATTTATTTCGTTGTGATCAAAAAAATGAGCTCTTTCTTTTAATAATAAAATTTTATTTCTTAATTTTTATTTATTTTTTATTATTTTTTAATTAATTTTTTAATTAATAAAAATATGAATTTTTTAAAAATTATATATAAATTGATTGATAATTCTTAAAAATTAATATAAATTAATTAATAAATTAATACTTTTATTGATGAATTTATTATACTTATCACCTATAGCAGACTGATAAATGACAATCGTAACTATCCTAATAACTAATAGTCATAACCATCCGATAGTGGGATCGTCTGTTCGTTGAGATTCAATAGTCAAAGTTCAGAGAAAGTAGACGTTGGTTGGTGAAGAACTTTAACATATATCAATTTCAGAGAAGTTCGGAAGGAGTTCGACTTCTATAGGAATTCGACTAAAGAAAAGGTTCGGAAGGAGTTCGGCTCCTGTAGGAATTCGACTGAAGGAGAAGTTTGGCTCCTATAGAAATTCAACTCAAGGAGGGATCCGAAAAGAGTTTGGCTCTTAGAGAAATTCGACTGAAGAAGAAGTTCGGCTTCTGGAGAAATTTGATTGAATGAGGGGTCTGCAAGCAGTTCGACTCCTATAGAAATTCGACTAAAGGAGAGGTCCGAAAGGAGTTCGGCTCATATAGGAATCCGACTGAAGGAGAGGTCCGGGTGGGGTTTGGCCGTTAGAGGGAGTCTAGGTGCTTGATGGAGTTTGACTGAGGTTCGATCGCTGGAGGAAGTTCGAGTGGGGTTCGATCGTTGGAGAAGTTTGGCTACTAAAAGAGTTCGGTTGGGGTTCGACTGTTGGAGGAAGAATTCTCAATCGAAGCTCTTCCATGATTATCAGTTGCATTAGGCTAAGAATCAGACAAGACTTCGACAGGAGCGGAGTTTATCCCCAACAACCATTTTCAGTAGCAGTAGATGTAGAACTAGCCCTACTATCCCTGCCAAAAGCAAAATCAGCCCTCCCAACAGCAGATTCAGCCCTCCCAGCAGTAGATCTGGCTCTTCCAAGAAAAGATCCATCTTTTTCAATAGCATATCCACCTCTTCCAACAGCATGTTCACCTCTCTTGGTAGCAACAGTCCTACCAGCAATGCCTCTATCAGGATGATCTCTTTCAATTGCAGTCCTTCCGGCACCTAAAATACTATCTTTTCTAGCAGCACCACTTACTTATGCTGCCTCAGTTCCAACAGATGTAGAGCCCTGAGAAAGATAGCATGATTAGATAGTGTTAATACTTACTTTTAATGGTTTAAGTTAAATATTAAATGGTTAACGACATACTTGTATGCCATGATATTCTATTGGAAACTTGAATCTAATGAATCTTCTACTGCTCCTTTGCCTTTGGCTTCCGCTAGTTCATTTCCTAAATCTTGGGTTACCTCCAACTGGTTGTCCCCTACATATCCTGGAGTTATGTCTGATCAAATGATATTTTTCCACATCAAATTACCGTATCTGTCTTTCTTAATCTACCTTGAATGGGATTTTGTGTTTCATCTGCATTTCTTCTCCTTTGCCTTTTTGGCCAACCAGGTAGCCTCCTTATAATTGGAGGTAGTGGAGGCACAAAGTTGGTCTTAGGCCACATGTTCTGACTATTAAGTGGATGGAGGAAATGAAAATATGTTCTCAAATATGTTTTCTTATGAAAGTAATAATGCACATACTCTTTCGGCCTTTTTTTCAAAAAATATATACACTGTATGGCATGTGCAGATGGTATACTTGTCAACTGCCACTTGTAATAACTGCATTCTGTCTTATCCAAGTTTACTACATATTAATTAGCACCATGTTCGATCTCATACCTGCTGTCACCAGCCCATGTAGCCAGACAAAATCGTGACACTTCTTTATTCTTTTCTAACTTCTTCAAAATATTGGGATAAATTAGATAATCATGTTTCAATAACTATTCTCTTTTCTTGATTATCCTTGACATCATGGCCTTGCATATTATCTCTAGTATTTATACTATAGGTTTATCCCTTGACTGTAAAATGTAAGCATTGAATGTCTCAGATAAATTATTGAGGAGCATATCACATTTAGGCAAAGTACTAAATGCATGTCCTGATCAGAAACATGCAGAAATAGCCATCAGCCACTGATATACAGAAGAATCAATCTATTCTATCATATGAATGTGATACTCAAAGTCTGATTAAGTTGTAGCTTTTGTAGCATTCTAAAGAGTATCCTTGAGCATCAATCCCTTAAACTTTATCTTGAAGTTGGCAAATAAATATCATACATAGAATCCATAATCTACTCCTGAAAGTTCTTCATCAAATGTAGGTAATAAGCCCTGCAATGATGTTAAAATATGATTAGCATATAATTACAATAGCATATTGTACTAAAATTACATTGATATATTAGAATGGTACCTTCTGTTGGTCAGTAATGAATGTCCAGCCTCTATTCCTGTAGGAGCTAATATTAAGTTGGAGAAGTTCTAAGAACCAGCTCCAACTGTCTTTGGATTCGGACTCAACAACAGCTCAGGCAATTGGGTATATACCATCATTTTCATCAATCCTAATTGTATCCATTAACTATCCTAAACAAGGACCTTTGAGATGACAAGCATCTAAGGCAATTATAGGCCCGCATCCATCCAGAAAACCCTACTTACAAGTAGCAAAATAGGCATAAAATCTCTTGAATATTGGTCCACCTCCCGGTTGTTGTGTATCAATAAAAATTTTTACTGTACTACCTTCATTTATTTTTTTAATCTCTTCAGCATAATCTTACAACCTGCTATATTGCTCTGCAGTAGATCCCTATATCATCTCCATAGCCTTCTTCTTTGCCCAATATGCTTGGGATCTAGATATTTGTGCATTGAAATCTTGTCTAACCTGCATGATAACCTCACTAGGCTTCCAAGATGACTGACTCCTAAATCTTTCCAAATACTTATTGACTAGGTAACTTAACTTTATATTCCTATTCCAAGCCTCCCTAACATAAGAGTATTCACCATAGTAAGATTTAATCTACACAATTCCACCATCTTGCATCAATGAAGCATGCAATTACCAGTTGCAATTTTTTTGGCATATAGCTCTCATCCTGGTCTTGTCATTTTTCATCAATCTCATATTGTGTCCTCAAGTTATTGCATGCTCTCTTATTGCTTTTTTAAACATCTCAAAAGACTTGAATTTTATTCTGAACTTGAATAAAACATTTGCCATATCAGTTTTCTTCTTGAATACATCAAATGTAGCTCCATGCTCCTCATCATTTGAATCCCATGAATCCAAATCCTGAGACTCTGCATATTCTGAGGAAACAACCTGCTGGTTTTCTTCTTCTTCAATTCCTGGTTTAGTTGGTTCTCTCCTTGGTTTAGTTGGTTCACCCCTCGGTTTAGTTGTTTCACCCCTAGGTACATCCTCTTCAGTCATATGTCAAGGACTTGCGCCCCTTGGTTCATCTTCTTTAGCCTCACTTCCAACATAATCACTATCTTGTAGGTCATCCAAATTAATTCTTCTTTCACCTTCCTCTCCACTATCTTTACTACATTGCTCACTCCCTTACCTAATATCTTGGCTAGGTACATAAATGAGTATATACTCTAAATTTAGCAATGGCTCTGTAACTGAACAAGACTGCAGTTCATCTTGCTGCACTAGATTCAGCTTGGGCGTAGCTTCTTGACCTCCACTGGCTCCTTCATCTCCATGTTTCATATATACATGTATCATCTCATTTGCTAGAATATTTGAAATCATCTCTAACATGTCTTGATCTCTAAAGATAAATTTCAAAGCATTATTTAGATCTTTTCCTATCTTGACATAGTAAAATTGAGAGAAGTTGAAAATCCCAATATCCTCTAACATTTTCTCCAACTTCAGAATAGAAACTCTATCAGGATCGACATTATTATATATAAAAACTTGCCCCCCAACATACTATACTGTAAGCCTAAATATAAACTTCCCACCATGATGAAATGTGATAGAAAAATAATCGAAAGCCATATCCAGCAATACTCTGATAGATTATCATGATAAAAATAATGAGGATGATAATGATACATTATTATATTATAATTACAGATATAAGAAATCTCGGATGCATGTATGCACAACAAATATGAAAAAATTATTGTACTATTTTGAAACTTGAAAAATTTTTAGAGAACAAGTAAGATAGAGCATCCATCATCTTCAAAACTATTTGAAAACTTGGCAAATACATAAAGAACAAGTAAGATAGAGCACCCATCATCTTCAAAACCATTTTAAAACTTAGAAAATACATAAAGAACAACAATAAGATGGAGACTAACCTTCGTTTGATGCTCCAAGGGCTCTAAATGCAGAACAACCATCCGTCTTAATCTTCGTCGGAAGAAAGATGAAGTCAATTCCTACAAGTCTCCATCTTCGTCGAAGAAGAAAAAAAAATTCACAAAAGAGAAGGATGTAGAAAAATATTTAGGGCAGAGGCAGAAAAAAGGTTCCAAGAAGGAAAGATGAAGTACCAATTCGGAAGGAAAGCACCAGTTCGAAAAGAGAGGATTTCTTTTTTAATACCATGTCGGCATCTGTATATCTGTTCAAATGAATGGACCCACATAAGCCCTGATAACTGCCACATAGAATTTTTGGTGAGAGAAAGTCATTGAAAATGGGTGAAAGGTAAGATTAAAATGGTTCAAAAAATTAGAGGACTAAAAATTAGATTTTTGTAGTTTAGGGATCATTTTAAAAAATCAGATATAGTTTAAGAACTAGAGACATAATTTACCTAAGATTTTATAAACTACAAAGCCATCGCCATAATTTCAAAATAAAATAACATCAATAAAATAATTTAAATTTATGTTCTTGCTTTGGACTCTCAACTTGGCCACATTGTGGGTCCTTGTCGATATGGGTTGCACATTGCCACTTTGGTCCAGAGCTGATCATGGGTTGGGACATAGAAAATGCCAAACTTTAAATTGACCCAAGCCAAAGTCTGATTAACAATGATGGTTTAGGCTTGAGGCCTAGCATATAATCTACTCTACTTTGGTTATTTTGAAACTTGATTATATTTGATCTATTCTGTAATAGTTAAATAAAGCATATCTACTCTATAGAGGTTAAATTAGGTACACCGAATAGGATAAAGGTTAACTACATTATACTAAGCCCTATCAGATAAATAATATGATCATAGTCGTGATGCTATGCGAGGTAAAGTACTTTATATTTGAAGAGGCTTGACTCCCTAGGCTATCATGAGAGGAGTGGATAATCTTGATGCTTCAAGATAGTTTAGCGTGTGAGAGTGTAATAATAACAGTTTGATGATTTTAAAGTTTTGATAACAAGTATTTTAGCCTGTAATAAAGGAATTTTAGGAGAGTGGAATTTTATGTAAAAGTGGAGAGCTATTTTGCAAACAAAATGAATTGGGCTCCAAATCACGATGTGGCACCATCTTGAATCAATTTCTTGGCCAACAGGGATAGCGTGGGCAACAAAATGGGAGCATCAATTTTAAAATAGTCCACATTAATTTCAAATATGTAAAATTTGTTTAAATAGTTAAGATACTTTCAACTACATTCAAAAGTTATAAGTCTCTATAACAAAAAATATATTTAGATCTTGACTATTTTAAGACTTTAATACATTTTTAATTCTTAAATGTTCAAAATTGTTATATTAAGCATTAGTTATCAAAATATAAAATAACTTTGCATAGTTTCACCTTGGCTATGTTAATGTATGCACATTGATACATTTCAAATAGTCATCATTTAACTTTGCTTCTTCAACATCTTTTAGTTAATATAGTAATTTATGCATAACTAGACAAGAGCATGCCTTTATTTGTTTTCCCTTTTTCTACTATTTTGGTAAAGTTTAAATGAACTAGAGCATTTTCCAAAATGGGAATGCATTAGGCTGCAAATTGAAAGCATAGGGGAGTTTAGAACCAATAGTCAATTTTGCTAAAAGGTTATAACATATATTAGAGTATAGTTAGGTATTCATGTATCTACTAGGATGGGTAGGAGAGCAAGTTTACGAGGCACAACTCTTGGTAAGGGACCAGAAGAAGTAATTGGTGATGATGCTTGTGATATAGTCATAAAGATGGTATGATTGAAAATTTAGGAGGTACAATCCTAATTTGGCGATGTGGAGTCAGGGGTTCCATATCCGGACTGATCGTGGCTGCATCTTTATCTAAAAGAAGATTTGTACCCACACCCCAATAGTATTAGCTTAGATCAAATGGTTGATTAGAGATGGGACATCGATTAATGTGACTTAGGACGTCTGGATTTCTAGCTTATTTCTCTCCCATTGGCCAACCTACGTCAGCATGGAGATAGATGACCATCCATGGATCTATGACTTGATCACTGCAGACAACAGGGGATGAAGAGTACAAGATATCATCCATCTCTTTGATGGTTGATTCTTACATTCTAATTCTCGTCTATCAAAGCTAGAACTTGAGGATATGGGGTTGATCGTCTTGCCCTAAGATTTCTATGAAAGACCTCATCGAGATGTACAGGCCTGTGTCAGATAGGAGGATTTAGGCTGCTTAGATCTGAAGAGTGGCTGCTCACCTCGAGATAAAACTTTTTCTCTAAAAGATTGCTTGCAATCGACTTCCAACGTATATGTTACTCAGAGATAGTGGCATAGAGCTTCGAGGATGAGTTGATGGAGCATGCCTTTCTGCATTGTTCGAAGATGAGGTTGATTTGGAGGATGATGGGTAGTCAGCCTTTGAGGCTGAGCAACGGTCCTTAGCTAGACCCTTCTTGGACATGATTTATCGAAGTATGGCCAAGATGTCGATCTACACCTAGGGCGACAAGATGGTATACGTCGCCTATCAGATTTGGCTTTTCAAGAATAGTTTGATCTTCGAAGCCGAGGTTGTGCTTGGGCATAAAGTGCTAGAGAGAGAGCCATTTGCTTAGCTGCAGGTATAGTTGCTTCGACATTGCTAGCCCATCCCTTGACACCCTAGATTGTTGGAATTTCCATGCTGCTCTTGCAGCGATCTGAAGGGTTCTTTTCATTTCCTAGGAGCCACTCCCTCAGGA
Source organism: Cocos nucifera (assembly GCA_006176705.1). Taxonomy (NCBI): domain Eukaryota; kingdom Viridiplantae; phylum Streptophyta; class Magnoliopsida; order Arecales; family Arecaceae; genus Cocos; species Cocos nucifera. The sequence goes on along the minus strand of QRFJ01000003.1, from coordinate 5,032,570 downwards.
TTTGTCAAGATTAACTTTGATGATAATGTTAAGGATGGCAGAGGTGGTGTTGGCTATGTCATCTGGGATCCAAATGCTAGATTGCTGATGGTGGAGGGCTCACATCTTTTTGAGCCTTTCATATTGGAAGCTGAGCTTTGAGCCACTTGGACAGGCATCATTTGCGCTAGGCAAGAGCGTGGGTGGAGAGGATTTTCATAGAGGATATTTTGCCATAGTTATCGACTAGATCTGGGATAAGGTGAAGCAATTGGAGGTCCATTGACTCCTCTATAACATCTGGAGCTTCCTTCGTGATTCCATCATGGTGTCTGTTCAGCATATTTTTTGGAAAGCGAACAATATGGTAGATTGAGTTGCATCATACGTTAGCAAGCAAATCAAAGATTGGGCCTGGCAACATGGTGAGCCCTATCCATAGGCCTTGTAGAACCTTTTATTTTCTAATTTTTTGCACTATACTCACACTAGAGTGATGTGATCGCTTGCATATATCAAAAAAAATTAGGAGGCACAATCCTTAAGAATGAAGGAGTTTGTATTAGAATTTATGGTGCTTTCAAGCCTTGAAAGACTATAGAAGGAGCCAGAGTGTTCGCTCCGAAAGACTAGGATGGGTATGGTCCTAGGGTGAAAGCGGCCTGTAGCCCTGCACGGACTCGAAGTTCATATGTGAGGACCTTGAGGGGGCTTGGTAGATGCTCTGGAGATCTAAAACATAAGATGAAGTAAAGAATCAAAGCTAGAAGAAGAATCAGCTAAGATAAGGGGCTGACACTCAAGCAGGTTGGCTTGGATACACAGTCGAGTCGGCTCGAATTGAGATTGAGCCAACTTGAGATGCAGTCAAGCCAGCTATCTCAGGCAGACATAAGATAGGATTCGGATAAGATGCAGTCGAGCCAGCTCAACTTCTGATAGAGCCAGCTCGATGGTGGCGAACAGAATTGGATGAAATTTTCTGTTTGAGATCTTAAAGTCTAGTCCAATAAGGTCTTGAGATGGCTAACTCATGTATGGATCGAGTTTAGATTCAGAAAGTGAGAGCATGAGAGATATGAGTGTACATGAGCTCGGTGAGTGCTCTCATGTATTGGATTAGCTAGAAAAGTTTTTGATCGGACCTAATAGCTATGTATAAATACATAAGTTGTATTAGAATTTTAAAATATGGATTGAAATACAGATCTTTTCTTCCTCAATCTCTCTTCTCTCTTCTTTCTAGAGTTGCCATCCCAAAGGATGCCTTCCTCAAACCCAAGGAGGGAGGTGCCCCATCATAGATCCAGATTAGATGGATCGATAGTCTGCTGCCTTAAAAAATATTAAGGATCTTCTCAGGTCCATGCTAAAAATCAAGAATTTTTATAATAATTAGTATCAGAGTAGTGCCGATTATTTTAATAATTGGTATCAGGGCTAGGTGATGCGTTAACAATTAGTATCAGAGCCTGATGGTGCGTAGAAGCGAAGAAGAAGTCATACAGGATAAAATCAAAAATCTGCATAAGTATTTCATGGTATGTCTTAGATCTACCTTTGTTATTACTATGGTTTGGCCAATCAGAAGCAGCGGATTGAAGGTGGAGGCTAAGAGGATTAACGAAAAAGATTTTTTTGGGATGGAAGGTTTGAGTGCATGATTTTTTGATCAATCTTGATTGGAGAGACCGGGGGTGTATGACGGGTGATAAGGGTTCTCTAAGAAGATGAGTAGTATGGAGCTATTTGGTGGATGAAGAGAGATTTTTTCAGGGATAATGGTCGAAGGAAAGCTAAAGAAGCGACTATATGTCCTTCGATTGCAGGAAGATTGGAGATGTAGTCAGGGATGCATTCAGTGGTTCTACCAGAGCATGGATTTACGAAGCCTTGGAGGTGATAGAGATGGATGATCCATGGAGGTCCAGCAGGTCAGTGCTAGATGGCTGATCTTGGATCAGATTTCTTCTGGCAGAGCATCAGGAAGAGTCGTGATTTAGGTAGAGGATGAGTTATGTGCAGCAAGAGAGAACTTGAATACCCATGAGGAGATAGTGTCGAGATGAGGCAGGAAGCACCAGAGTGCTGTAGTAGTACTATCCTGGAGGCACAGGGGCTGAGAGAGACTCGACGGTATGTAGTCGAGGAAGATATCTCAGCAGAAAGTGTCAGGAGGCATCTTAGGAAGATCGAAAGCAGGTCTCAGAAAGAGCTAATCAGGAACCTTGGGATGAGATAAATTGGTCTGAGCTTAGAACAGGATTTGACATGCAGTTCCTTCGGACTGAAGCGATGGCTGGTACAAGGGTAGAAGAGGAGAAGGCTATGATGGAATTTTCTAGGATTCAATCACTGATTTTAAAGAGTTGAATGAGCTCTTAGGTTTCAGAGGTGTCCGTGGGTTGTGGATATATCCGAGATGGCTTTGGTAGGATCTACGAAGTGCAAAGAGTCTGAAGAAGTAGCGACTGTGTTCGAGATGTAGCGGTAGGTCCAGCAGTGCAGCATTGGATGGTTGGCCTTGGATGATTCGATTATAGAGTCAGAATCTTCTATAACATCAGGTGGACTTTGATTTCAGATAGAGCACCAGGCAAAGGTTGCTTCACCGATGGAGATGTGACATAAGTTTAGAGTAGAGGAGTGCAAAAAGACCAATATCCTAGCATCTGTTAAGATTTGATACCTCGAATTCGACTCACACCAGAGAAAAATCAAATCATCAACAGTCAAATTGGCTCAGATATGGGGTCGAGTCTGCTTGATCTGAGATCGAGCCAGCTCGGATCGGCTCTTTCAGACAGATAGAAAGCAGGAGTTTGGGCAAGATGCACTCGAGCCAGCTCAACTCCTGATAGAGTCGGCTCAACAAAGATGAATAGAATAAAATGGGGTTTTTTATTTGGACTTGAATTATGATTAATCCAAAGGATTTACAAGAGTTGGGTGTGGACCATAGGATCCAGCAGCCACGAAGGATTGCGATCATGATCTAAAGGTTGAAAAATATTTCAAGACTCCATCAAGATCATGTTCGACTCATATTAGAAAAAAGAGTCCTGTTAGAACTCTTATGAACTGCTGAGAAGAAGATTCTCATCCTATTTAAAGGACTGAGGTACTATGGAGCAGGTGGTGGTGCGTGTGGTGTGAGAGGCATGTAGAGAGGCTTAGACAGTCATCGAGAGAAGCTTGGCAGAGTGCAGAGTACGTATAGCCCACGAGAGAAAGAAATAATAGATGTTTAGCATCCAACATGGAGGCTATGATGGCAGAGCATCTTGTAGCTTCTAAGGATCTCCTTCAGATTTTAAAAGAGCTTTTGTGAGGGTAGCTTCTAGTTGAGAGAGATTTATGTACAGTGAATTAAAAGTGGGTGTTCTCCTCTTGTACTTATTTTTTTCTTCTATAGTGAAGCTTTGCATGACCCATAGAGGCGAGCCTTTGGACTGATCTATGCATTTAATTATTTTTTTATTTTATTTTTTTTTCTTTCTGTCGTAATATTTTGGTACTAGATCCTTAACAAAATGATATCAAAGTAGCTGATATCCTAATAGATTGGTATCAAAGCTAGGTAGTGCCAGAGCATAGATTATAGCAGTGGATAGAGATTGAAGAATATGGAGAAGATAAGTGCAATCAAGATGGAGATCAATAGATTTGATGAGAAGGATAATTTCTCCTTATGCCAAGCAAGGATAAAGAATATCCTCATCCAACATGGATTGATCGACGCTCTCTTGAACGACGAAATGTCAACTACCATGGAGGTGAAGGATTGAAAGAGGATCCAAATATAGACGATGAGCACGATCCGTTTGTACCTAACAGATAATGTCATGATCCATATACTTGGTGAGACTTTCTTGATGGCGTTGTGATCAAAGCTCGAGGAGTTGTACATGGCGAAGTCGCTCACCAACATGCTATTTTTTTGGAGGCAGTTCTACCAGCTATGGATGAATGAAGATCAGAGCATGCGGGAGCATCTATCCAACTTTCAGAAGATTCTCACCGATCTCCTTAGCGTTGGCAAAAAAATTGAGGAGAAGACTAGGGTGTTGGTCTTGCTAGCATCGCTTTTTTCTTCATATGAGTTCTTAGTGACTGCTCTTCTAGTAGAAAAAAGCATCATCAAGATAGACGAGGTCACTATAGTGATACTTCAGAATGAGATTCTCAGGAAGAACCCAGCTTCTAGCTTAGATGGCGGCAGCTCAACTTTAGCAATTTCTAGAGGAGTAGGAGGCAGTAGACAAAGCGATAGAGAATCGCGAGAAGGACGATCCAAGTCCAAAATGAGGGATCAAAGCAAGATCAGATGCTACAGATACAACGAATTGGGGCATTGAGTTAAGGATTGCCCATAACTCAAAGATCAGATGAGGGCTACTACAGCAATGGCCAGTAGCGAGTCAAAGAATGATGTCCTGAAAATATCTAACGAGATATCTACTTCTTTCTAGTAGTGAATTTTAGATTCTGCATGTACATATCATGTTTATTGCAGAGAGAAGTAGTTTGACTCTCTAGAGAGTAGTGAGGGTACTGTTTATCTATCGGATGAATTGAGCTGTACAATCAGAGGCATCGAAATGGTTAGCTGAAGGACACATGATGGTGCAGTGAGGAGATTGGGAGACGTTCGATGCATACCCGATTTTAGAAAAAATCTTATCTCATTGAGCAGACTAAAATCAAACGGCTACAGATGGATAGCTAATGATGAAATTCTGAAGGTCATGCATGTTGATAGGATGATATTAGAGAAAAAGAAGAGGATGAGAGGACATTACTATCTGGCAAGAAGCTCAATGTGAGGTGAAGCTTCAGAAGCTAGAGTGAGTCCAATGCGAGGTGGAGCTCCAAGTGAAGATGGATCGAACATAGGAAAGGAGATTCGAAAGGACGACATGCAATGTCGCAAGGTGAAATCTATTACTGCAAGAGGCTATCTCGAGCAGATCTCAAATCAAGAGGATTATAGTAGTTGACAGAGGTGGGATCGAGCGACCTAGCTCGACTCCCATATTTGCCCATTCATGATCAGCAGACGTGCCTCAGGACATGTAGGCAAGATGGATCACAAGCTCTCAAAGTCAGGTGGGGACCGAATGTTGAGTCGAGATGGAGATTGTTATGATTTAACATCTCGAATTTGATCCACTGCAGAGTAGAATCAAATCATCAAGCAGTCGAGCTGGCTCGAATATGAGGTCGAGTTGACTCAAGCTGAGATCGAGCTGGCTCGAACCGCAATCGAGCCAGCCCTCTCAATCAAATAGAAAGCAAGAGTTCGGGCAAGATGCAGTCGAGCCAACTCAACCCCTAACAGAGCTGGCTCGATGAAGATGAACAGAATAGAATGGAATTTTCTTTTTGGACTTAGATTGTGATTAATCCAAAGATTCTACAAGAGTTATGCATGGACCACAGGATCCAGCGGCCATGAAGGGCTGCGATCATGATCTAAAGATTGAAAAATATTTTAAGACTCCATCAAGATCATGTTCGACTCATATTAGGAGAAGGAGCTCTGTTGGGACTCCTATGAACTACTGAGAAGAAGATTCTCATCCTATTTAAAGGACTGAGGTATTATGGAGCAAGTGGTGGCTCGTGTGGTGTGAGAGACATGTAGAGAGGCTCAGGCAGCCATCGAGAGAAGCTTAGTAGAATGCTGAGTACATGCAGCCCACGAGAGCGAGAAATAATAGATACGTAGCATCTGACGTGAAGGCTATGAGGGTAGAGCATCTTATAGCTTCTAAAGATCTTCTTATGATTCTGAGAGAGCTTTTGTAAGGATAGCTTCTACGTAAGAGAGATTTGTATACGGTGAGTTGAGAGTATATGTTCTTCTCTTGTATTTATTTTTCTCTTTCATAGTGAAGCTTTGCATGCCTCATGGAAGCGAGCCTTTGAGCTGATCCACATACTTGATTATTTTCTTATTTTATTTTCTTCTTTCTTCCTATCGTAATATCCTGATACTAGATTCTTAACAAAGTGATATCAGAGTAGCTGATATTTCAACAACACCAATGCCGAAGATGCATAGTTTCAGGTGGAGCGGCACGTGCGGCAAAGACTGGTAAAGTTCTAAAGAGATCGTGTTAGGATATGCAGCGAGTGCCGATATAGGAACACTGCTGGATCTCAAGAGAAGTTCAGAACAAAGGATCCAGCTGCCAAGCAGAAGGATTCCTATAATTTTCAGGATGGTGCATAGGTGCAAGCCAAGATCTTCAGCGGTGGAGGCGGTCATCCCAAAGGCTTCAAAAGAAGCTCAGTAGCTGAAAAAAAATGGCAGTGGCAAGGTATACACAAGTAGCTGTTAAGATGTGCATCGACAGCGAGATCATGCATGAAAATATTGCTAGAATTTGCCAAAGCTTGGGGCACCAAGGTGAAGATTGTTAGGATTTGTGGTGCTCCCAAGCTTTAAAAGGCCACAAGAAGAGTCAGGGTGTTGGCTCCGAAAGATTAGGATGGGTGTGGTCCTAGAGCTAGGATAGTTGTCCTAGGATGAAGGCGGCATGTAGTCTTGCACGGACTCAAGGTTCAGGTGTGAGGACCTTAAGGGAGCTTGGTAGATGCTCTAAAAACTTGAAACACAAGACGGAGTAAAGAACTAAAGTCAGGAGAAGAATCAGCCAAGATAAGAAATTGACACACAGGTGAGCTGGCTCAGATACGCATTGAGCCGACTCAGGTTGAGACCGAGCTGACTTAGGGTACAGTCGAGCCGGCTATCTCAGGCAATAGAAGATAGGGTTTGGACGAGATGCAGTCGAGCCAGCTTGGCTCTTGATAGAGTCGGCTCGACGGTGGTGAACAGAACTAGATGGGGTTTTCTATTTGGGATCTTAAAGTCTGGTCCAATAAGATCTTAAGATGGCTAACTCATGTATGGGTTGGGTTTAAATCCAGGGGGTGAGAGTATGGGAGACATAGATGTACATGGGCTCGGTGAGTGCTTTCATGTATTGGATTAGTCGGAAGAGTTTTTGGTCTGATCTAATAGCTATGTATAAATACATAGATTGTATTAGGATTTTAGAATATGGATTGAAATACAAATCTTTTCTTCCTCAATCTCTCTTTTCTCTTCTCTCTAGAGTTGCCGCCCCAAGGGAGGCGCCCCATTATAGATCCAGATTAGATGGATTGGTAGTCTACTATCTTAGAAAATATTAAAAGTCTCCTTAAGTCCATGCTAAAGATCAGGAATTTCCATAATAATTGGTATCAGAACAATACTGATTGTTCCAACAGTTGATTTTTAGAGCTAGATGATGTCATGGTGATGTGCTAACAGTTCAGAGTGCTTTAAGATCTATACAATGTATTGAGGATAAATTTTGCTCCTATCGAAGTTCAGTCTGATGCTTAGCCTAATGCAATCGATAATCATGGAAGAGCTTCAATCAAATATTCTCCCTCCAGTGGCCAAACCCTAATCGAACCCCTTCAGTGGTCAAACCTTGGTCGAACTCCTTCAGCTGGTCGAGCCCAGCCAAACTCCCCCAATGGCCGAACTCCTTCCCGATCTCTCCTTCAGTTGGATTTCTATAGGAGCCAAACTCCTTCTAGATTTCTCCTTCAGTTGGATTTCTACAGGAGCCGAACTCCTTTCGGACTCCTCCTTCAGTCGAATTTCTATAGATGTTGAACTTCTTTCGGATCTCTCCTTCAATTAGATTTCTATAGGGGCCGAACTCCTTCCGAACTCCTCCTTCAGTCAAGTTTCTATAGGAGCTGAACTCCTTTTGGATCTCTTCTTCAATCGAATTTCTACAGGAGCCAAACTCCTTTCAGACTTCTCCTTCGATCGAACTCCTCTAGGAGTCAAACTCATTTTGGACTTCTCCTTCAGTCGAATTCCTCCAACGGATTGCTCTCAGATGATCCCCTCTAGACGTATTTCCTTCAAGAGTCTGAACTCCTCTGAAATTGATATATGTCGAAGTTCTTCACCAACCAACGTCTGCTTTTTTTAAACTATGACTATTAAATCTTGACGAACGATCGTCATCAATCTGCTATAGACGATGCTATAGATGGCGCTCCTCTCCATGATAGACTCCACCAGACCTCGAGCGACCCACTACTGGACGGTATGGCTGTCACTATCAGTCTGACGATACCTTCTTCTCCATACCGAACCTCACACAACCCCAAGCGGCCTACTACCAGACGGTATGGCCATCACCATCAATCAAGCTTCGTCTATAAAAAGGAAGCCTTCAGATACATTTTCTCTAAGCTTTCTTCTTCTTTCCAAAACTCTATCGAACTCTTTCCTAAGCACTCCATTTCTATTGGCTAGAAAAGCTGACTTGATCGTCGGAGGGTCATACCAGAGCCATCACCATCGACTCTGGATAGAATTTTATTTTGCAGATCACCGATGACGACCTCATCTTCCTCGACTCCAACTCGTTCCGACATCAACCAGATTCTACAACAACAGAATTGATGCTAGAGGAAGGAACTCTATTTTTTAGGTATCCTTGTTCTTAAAGGAGTGCTCAATCGACCCTATGGAGCTTTTTTTCTAAGATTCATCTCCATCCTCTTCCTCAATTTTGAGAAATGCCTCCAAAGAAGGTGACAGTCAGAAGATTTACCACTTCTGCCGTCAGATTCGAGCTAGATCCATCTATTCCGACTCTAGTGCTAGCACTTCAACCACCACCTCTACCGATGGCCATGGTAGATCTGAAGCAGTTTATCCTACTGATGCAGCAGATTCAGGACCTCATCGAAATGGTGCAGGCCATACGGTAGCCTTCAATGACGGTTCTGCCAAGAAACCTACCATCGAGATGTTAGGAGCCGGTCCTAAGGAGGGGCACTTGGGCTAGCATATCCGTTGCCCCAGGGAAGGAGAAACAGAGAGCAGAGAATCCTTGCTTGGATCATGGTTCTTCTCCGGAAGGGACCTTCTCCATCCACGATCGAAAGCCTTCCAAGACCAACGATCGAGTTGATGTCCTCGATCAGAGACTGTGGGGGATGGATCAATAGATTAAGGAGCTTGACCACGTCGTCTTAGCTCACCATGACAATGTCCCCATCGATCCTCCTTTCTCTCTTCGAATTATGTAAGAGCCCATTTTGCCAAACTTCAAGCTTCCCTAATTTGAAAGCTACGATGGAACCTCTGATCCAATTGATCATCTGAAAGTCTTTCGAACTATGATGCTGCTCCATGGTGCACCAGACATCATATTATGCTGACCTTTTTCATCTACCTTAAAGGGAGCAGTAAGAAATTGATACTCAATGTTGAAGCCAGGTACGATCTTCTCCTTTGATCAGATAAGCCATCAGTTTGTGGCTCACTTCATCAACAGCCGACGTCCGCATCGAGATTCAAATTTTCTGATGAACATCAAGTAGAAGAAGGAAGAATCCATCTGGGCTTATGTTATCTGATTTAATGCTGCTGCGTTAGAGGTCTAAAACCTGACCAGTCAGTTACGATGGCTACACTCAAGGATGACCTTTGGAAGAATGATTTGTTGTTCTTTCTGGAGAAAAAATACCTCAAAAATTTTATCGATCTGCTAGCTCAGGCCGAGGGATATGTCCGTGCGGAAGAAGCCTTCAAGTTAAAGGATGAAGAAGCCGTAGGAGAGTGGCAGACGGATGAGTCCAGCAAACCAGCGACTGATGGAGGGTCGAATGAAATTCGGTCGTGCTCATGGACTCCCTCCGAGCACAAGCAAGGCCAAACTCTCCCTCGAGCTCGTCATCTAAGAAGCTCTGATAGAAGGGCACGAAGAAATTTTCCTCCATGAAGGTTTTATAACTACGGCCCCCCCAATGCTCCTCAGATGTCGATCTGAAGCAAGTCAATGGTGCTACCATAGCTAGAACCACCAATGAGGGAGGAACAATAAGAAGATCGATCACCTTCTGATATCATCAATGCTATCTCTGGGAGGATTTAGTACTTTGGTGAGCCGCCATCTCTCAGTCTCAGAATCAGGGGAAGCTTACTCCGAATTGGAAAGGCCCATATAAAATAGAGGAGGTCGTCCGATCCAAAAGTTATTGCTTGAAGAAGCTTGAAGGAATAATGCTCCCACGACCTTGAGACTTAGAGAATCTGAGAATGTACTGCCGATAATTTTTCTTCAATAAAACTCCTCCACTTCAACATTATTATTTTTCGGTGCAAAAATTATCTGATGACAGAAGAGAAGCAATCAATAGTGGCCATGTTAGGAACAGAAGGAGAACCTCATCCTAACATGAGCAAGTCGAAGGCCTCATTCATTTTAGATGAGATGGGGGGGAGAGACCCTAACAACGGCCCTTATGTGGCCCCACAGTCCATTAGGAATAGAAGGAGAACCTCATCCTAATGCGAGCAAAGTCGAAGGCCTCATTCATTTTAGACGAGATGGAGGGAGAGGCCCTGATAGTGGCCCTTATGTGCTCCCACAGCCCATTAGGAACAGGAGGAGAACCTGTCCTTAACGTGAGCAAAGTCGAAGGCCTTGTTCATTTTAGATGAGATGGAAGGAGAGGCTCTGACAATGACCCTTATGTGCCCCCACAGGCCATTTGGAATAGGAGAAAAATTTCATCCTAATGCAAGCAAAGTCGAAGACCTCGTTCATCTTAGACGAGATGGAGGGAGAGGCCCTGACAATGGCCCTTATGTACCCTCACAGTCCATTAGAAATAAGAGGAGAACCTCGTCCGAACGCGAGCAAAGTCGAAGACCTCATTCATTTTAGATGGGATGAGAGGAAAAATTTCGACAACGGCCCCATTATACCCGATATCAACAGAAGATAAGATCTCCTTCAACCTCAGCTGGAGATAAGATCTCTCCTAAGCTTCAACATCTACGTCAACAGAAGATAAAATTTTCTTCAACCTCGGTTGGAGACAAGATCTTCTCCGAGCCTCAATTTCAACTTCAACAAAGGTTGGAGACAAGATCTCCTCCGAGCCTCAACTTCAACTTCAACCTTGGCTGCAGACATGATCTCTTCCAAGCTTTAACTTTAACTTCAACCTCGACTGGAGATAAAATCTTTTCTGAGCTTCAACTTCTACATCAACAGGAGAGATAAGATCTCCTTCAACCTCGGCTGGAGATAAGATCTCTTTCGAGCTTCAACGTCTACATCAACAGAAGATAAGATCTTCCTGGACCTCGACTGGAGATAAGATTTCTTCTGAGCTTCGAATTCAACGTCAACCCCGGCTGGAGATGAGATCTCCTCCGAGCTTCTACGTCAACTGAAGAAAAGATCTCTCTCAAGCTTCAACGTCTACGTCAATAAGAGATAAGATCTTCTTGGACCTCGGCTGGATATAAGATCTCCTCCGAGCTTCAACTTCGATGTCAACCCCGGCTGGAGATGAGATCTCCCCCGAGCTTCTACATCAACTGGAGAAAAGATACCCCCATGCTTCAACGTCTACATCTATAGGAGATAAGATCTCCTTCAACCTCGGTTGGAGATAAGATCTCCCCCAAGCCTTAACTTCAACTTTAACCTCAGCTGAAGATAAGATCTTCCCCAAGTCTCAACTTCAACTTTAACCTCGATTGAAGACAAGATCTCTCCCGAGCTTTAACTTCAACTTCAACCTCAGTTGGAGATAAAATCTTTTCCGAGCTTTAGCTTCTACATCAATAGGGGAGATAAGATTTCCTTCAACCTCGACTGGAGATAAGATCTTCTTCGAGCTTCAATTTCTATGTCAACAGGAGATAAGATCTTCCTAGACCTCGGCTGGAGATAAAATTTTCTCCGAGCTTCGAATTCGACGTCAACCCCGGCTGGAGATGAGATCTCTTCCGAGCTTCTACATCAACTGAAGAAAATATCTTCCCCGTGCTTCAACGTCTACGTCAATAGGAGACAAGATCTTCTTGGACCTCGACTGGAGGCAAGATCTCTCCCGAGCCTCAACTTCAACGTCAACCACGGCTGGAAATAAGATCTCCCACGAGCTTCAACCACAACATCAATAGGAGATAAGATCTCCTTGGACCTTGGCTGGAGGCAAGATATCCCTCGAGCCTCAACTTCAACATCAACCTCGATGAAAATAAGATCTTCCACGAGCTTCAATCGCAACATCAACAGGAGACAAGATCTCCTTGGACCTCGACTGGAGAAAAGATCTCCTCCAAGCTTTAACCTCAATGGATGCAAAGTTCGAAAAAAAACTTTGACAGTCATCTTTTTTGTACTCTCTTCCTTCGAATTTTGAACTCGAAAGTGGGGGGACTATTGTTGGAGATAAATCTCGCTCCCACCGAAGTCTAGTTTGATGCTTAGCCTAATGCAATCGATAATCATGGAAGAGCTTCAATCGAGAATTCTTCCTCCAATGGTCGAACCCCAGTCGAATCCCTTCAGCGGCCAAATCTTAGCCAAACTCCTTAAGCCGGTCGAACTCCTCAGCGGTCGAGCCCCATCCGAACTCCCCCAGTGGCCGAACTCCTTTTCGATCTCTCCTTCAATCGAACTTCTACAGGAGCGAAATTTCTTCCGGACTCCACCTTTAGTTGAATTTCTACAGAAGCCGAACTTCTTTCGGATCTCTCCTTCAGTCGAATTTTTATAGGAGCCGAACTCCTTCCAGACTCCTCCTTCAGTCGAACTTCTACAGGAGCCGAACTTCTTTCAGACTCCTTCAGTCAAATTTCTACAGGAGCCGAACTCCTTCTGGATCTCTCTTTCAGTCGAATTTCTATAAGAGCCGAACTTCTTTCGGACTCCTCCTTCAGTCAAGTTTCTACATGAGCCGAACTTCTTCCGAATATCTCCTTCAGTCGAATTTCTATAGGAGCCGAACTCCTTCCAAACTTTTTCTTCGATCAAACTCTTCTAGAAGTCGAACTCCTTTCGGACTTCTCCTTCAGTTGGATTCCTCTAGCAGATTGCTCCTAGATGATCTCCTTCAGATATATTCCCTTCAGGAGTCCAAACTTCTCTAAAATTGATATATATCGAAATTCTTCACCAACCAATGCCTACTTCCTCCGAACTACGATTATTAAATCTTGATGAATGGTCGCCATCAATCTGCTATAGACGATGCTATAGGCGGTGCCCCCCTCCGTGATAGACTCCATCAGACCTCGAGCGGCCCGCTATTGAACGGTATAGCTATCACTATCAGCTTGACGATACCTTCCTCTCCGTACTAAATCTCATGCAGCTCTGAGTGCCCACTACTGGATGGTATGGCCGTCACCATCAATCAAGCTCCATCTATAAAAAGAGATCCTCTAGATATATTTTTTCTAAGCTCTCTTCTTCTTTCCAAAACTCTACCAAACTCTTTCCAGAGCACTTCATTTCTGTTGGCCAGAAGAGCTGACTTGATCGTTGGAGGGTCCTGCCGGAGTCACCACCACCGACTCCGGATGGAACTTTATTTTGCAGGTCACCAACGACGATCTCATCTTCTTCGACTCCAGCTCATTCCGGCGTCAACCAGATTCTGCAACAACATAATGGATGATCCTTATCTATAGGTCATATTTTAATAATGCTTTGAGATGCGTACAAAGGATAAATAAAGGAGTTTTGAAGTGCTTTAAGATCTGTGTGGTGGTTAATCATCAATTATGGGCCATATACTAAAAGTGCTTGAAGATTTGTGCAGGTGGATGAATAAAGGGGTTTGGAGTACTCTGAGATTTTTGTCATGGGTGATCCTTAACCATGTGCCATATACTAAGATTACTTTAAGATCTGTGCAAATAGATGAATGAAGAGGTTTGGAGTGCTTTGAAATCTATGTCATGGGTGATAAAGATGCTTTGATCACATCCATGCAGGTGGATGAGGAGAGAGGTTCTGAGTGCTTTAAGGTCTTTATCGTGGGTGATCTTTAATTATAAATCCTATACTAAAGATGCTTTGAGATTTGTGTAAGTGGATAAATAGAAAGGTATGAAGTACTTTGAGATCTATGTCATGGGCAATCCTTAACTATGAGCCATATACTAGTGGTGCTTTGAGATCTATGTAGGCAGATAAATGAAGGGATTCAAAATGTTTTGAAATCTGCACTATAAATAATCATTAATTATGGACCATATACTAAAGATACTTTAGGATCTATATAGGTAGATGAATGAAGGAGTCTAGAATGCTTTGAGATTTGTGTAATTGATGATTCTTAACTATGGGTTGTATATTAAAGATTCTTTCAAATCTATGCAGGTGGATAAATGAATGGTTTAAAGTACTTTGAGAGCTATATAGTATGTGATCTTTTTTATTTTTTTGATAAAGCAGAAAGATCATACACATCTAGTATAAATACATGCAATAAAATCAAAAAATAAAATATCACATAAAGCTAGGATGGTTAGGCAAGTCTGTTCACAAAAATCCTCCGGAATACTCTGCCACATAGTTATGTAATCCTTAAGGATCATATATTGAGAATGCTTTGAAATTTATTTTGCTCAAAAGATCCTTTAAGGCTCTACCCCATTCGATATATATTAAGGATATTTTTATCCTGCAACCACTTTGTGCTATCATGTAATGTAATGGTGACTTTATTAACGAAGGGTGGGGTTGGGTGGGCGGTGGGAGGATCGCTATAAATTTCCCTAAATTATAACCAGGTAAATGAATCTCATTTATGGTGATCACCAATTGTGTCGGGAATCTTATTCCTTTTGATTCCGCCCATTTATAAAAAAATCCATGCTAGCAGGCAACAAAGCATCAGACATGGACGACCTTTCCAAAGGTTTAACTTGGTCCGGAGTAATCCTAGGTGTAACGTAACCTGATCCAATGTGAAACTTTAATTAATCTATTGTCCCAATTTAAATCCAATCTGGTTGGGATTCGAATTGAATCAGCCTTCAAGTTGGATTTCTTTCCAATTGAGAGCGGTTCAAGAGATGGGTAACCTCAATTTTTATACTTATTTGTCAACTCATTAAATAATATTTAATCAGATTTCAGGTATCCATCTCATTAAAATTATTCTTTGCCCTTCGTTTTGCCTGCCATCTAATGATTGGAGCATGTTAATTGCAAAATTTCTAAGACTACAGCGTACCAGCTTCCAGAATCCTACTCAAGACGGCGTGCTCCGCGGGATACGCCGACGTGTCCGTCGGATGGTTATGAACTCAAAGGCCATCTCATTTGTAACGATGCTTTTGGATTCATCCCAAAGAGCTGACCAACCGCTGCTAACAGCACCACCTAAACGGAAACCAGCGCCAAGCGAGAGCTAACCTCCATTCCCTCCCATCGCTCCACGTGGCACCTTCCCATAAACCTGTCACCCTACTCACACCTACTGGCAGCTACCACACAAGCACAAACGGTCAAAATCTTACCCTTTTTTTTATTTTTTTAGACCAAATCTAAGAATTAGAACCATAGGTTTCGTCGATGAAGGCCGAGACCTACCCACCTTGCCGACTCCATGGATCCCCGACCACCTCCGGTGCCGGCGGTGTTCTCCGGCTTCCTCCCCTCGGCCTCCCTCATCGAATCCCTCGTCCATGTCTCCGCCGAGGTGGCGTCGATGGAGCCCCTTCCCTTCCTCCAATCCCGCAACCTCTCGTCCACCATTCGGAGAATCAGACTCATCCTATCGTTCTTCGAGGACATCCGAGACTCCGAGACTCCCCTCCCTCCCTCCTCCATCCTCTGTCTCACCGAGCTCTTCTCCGTCATCCGTAGGACCAAGTCCCACATCGACGAGTTCACCTCCGGCAGCACCCTCTGGAATCTCGTCCAAACCGAGCTCTTTTCCCAACAGTTCCATTCATGTGCCAAAGAGATGGGCCGGGCTCTCGACATCCTCCCCTTAAGCCTTCTCCACCTCACCGTGGATATCCGCGAGCTGGTCGAGCTCCTCCACAAGCAGGCCAGGCGGGCTGAGCCGTTCGTCGATCCCCGAGAAAGAAGGCTGAGGGAAGAGCTCTTCCAAGTGATGGCCAAAGACACCGGAGACGGCGATGATCATAGCAAGAGCACGCGTAGAAGGTTTCTGGATTGGAAGAAGGTGGAGGAGATCATGAGGAGAGTTGGGTTGCGGAGTGCGTCGGACTACCAAGAAGAGATATCGAAGCTCGAGGCCGAGATCCCTAAGCAGGCGGGCACGGGTGGCCTCGTCGCCATCTCGAATATTAACAATCTCATTGCCCTCGTCTCCTACTCTAACTCGGTAATCTTTCGGGAGTTAGTCAATCAGGAAGCGGAGCAACAACAATCTACGCCGGCCATCCCTAAAGGCCTCAGCCGGTCGTCGACTTGGTTGGCGTCATCAGCTCTCTCGTTCGACTTTCCCGATGAGTTCCGGTGCCCGATCACCCTTGACTTGATGCGAGACCCTGTGATCGTTTCATCAGGTCACACCTATGACCGGAGCTCGATAGGTCGGTGGCTCAACTCCGGCCACCATTCCTGCCCGAAGAGTGGCAGGAAGCTAGTTCACATGGCCCTGATACCAAATTACGCGCTCAAGAGCTTAATAGATCAATGGTGCAGGGAGAATAACGTCCCTTCTTCGCTTTGGGATCGAGAGATTAGTAACGGTGACGACAGCAGTAACTCCCACGCCATGGATCACATCTCAGCTACGAGAGCGGCGACGGAGGCCGTCAGGATGACCGCGGAGTTCTTGGTGGGGAAACTGGCGACGGGCTCACCGGATATTCAACGGCAGGCGGCTTATGAGATACGGTTGCTAGCCAAGACCGGCATGGACAACCGCCGGATCATCGCCGAGGCCGGTGCAATTCCATTCTTGGTCACCCTACTTGCCTCTCCGGATCCTCGGACCCAGGAGGACGTGGTCACCGCCTTGTATAACCTCTCCATCCTCGTCAACAACAAGACACTCATAATGGCGGCCGGGGCGATCGACGCTATCATCACCGTCCTCCAGAAGGGAACCGCCATGGAAGCACGGGAGAACGCAGCGGCGACCATATTTAGCCTTTCCATGGTGGATGAGTACAAGGTTGCCATCGGAGCACGGCCGGGGGCGATCGCCGGGCTGGTGGGGCTCCTCAGGGAAGGGACGGCGGCAGGGAAGCGGGACGCGGCCACCGCGCTCTACAACCTTGCGTTGTACAGCGCGAACAGGGCTGGAGTGCTGGCCGCTGGGGCGGTGCCGGTGCTGGTGGACTTGCTGACGGACGACAAGGCCGGGGTGACCGATGATGTGCTCGTGCTACTGGCCCTTCTTTGTGGGTGTGAGGAGGGGATGAAGGAGATTGGGGACAGCAGGTTGGTGGTGCCCATACTTGTGGACCTCCTAAGGTTTGGGTCTCCAAAGGGGAAGGAGAACTCTATATCGGTGCTGTTGGGGTTGTGCAGAGATGGAGGGGAGGAGATGGGCAAGCGTTTGTTGATGAATCCTCGGAGTTTTCCGTCTCTCCAAAGCTTGGTTGCCACTGGATCTCCCAAGGCCAGGAGGAAGGCTGAGGCCCTCCTCAGATTGCTTAACAGATGCTGCTCGCAGTCTCACAATCCTATTGGAGGATGATTCCTCTGAGCTGAGCTCCGGATCCTCTCAAATCCTGAGTTGTTGAACTAATTGAGAGTAGGCCATCCTTCTTTTGCTGCGCTACATGGAAGCTGCTGCATCATGGCTCGTGTGCAGAATATGGACGGCCGTGATTGCGTAACACAATTCGTCTTGAAGTGCTTTATAATTCAATCTGTAAGAAGATTTGTAAATGGATGTTGTGTGCATGTGGTCTACTTTCTGTTTTCCTGTAACTAAGCATTCGGAGTTCCCTTGCATTGCAGCAGCTTGCCAGATTGTGGGGCTGATGCGATGCGAGAACGTTGCCCGCATGTCTCGTTGTATGGGTTGATTGATTGAATTCTGTAAGAAGAATGTAATGGATATTAATGTGGATATGGTAATGGATTTTTTTTTTTTTTTTTTGGGATAAACCATGGTTAAGAATTCTTTGAGAATGGCAAATGGAAAACAGTTATTAGTTATATTTTATAGCAATGGAATCCTCGTGGGCTCTAGGTTAGAATAGAATATTAAATTTGGTAAGGATAATTTATGCTAGGGTATGTTAAAGGCCAGGAGTCTTCATTGTCTCTTAAGATGAGCGGAAACTTAGTCGACTGGGTCCATTAAAGGGCGTCAGCTCGACATCGGATGGACACGGTGAAGTCAACCAAAAAGATTGTTTAATGATTCTATTGAAAATAAATTTGGAATGTAGCAAGGAGAAAGTATTTTTAAATTAATTAGGCTTATCCTTGAAGCAAAATGCGATTTTCCTCGGAGAGCCGAAATGTGACTTCCCTCGGAGAGCCAATCTCTTGGTCAGATCTAGCAGATCTATTGGCAATTTTTATAAGATTCCACGTTGGTCCAAAATCTAGAAACCAAGTGAATGGAACACTATATATATATATATATAATTTTATTCTACAAAATATAATTAACAATGACTGAAAAGTAGTTCTCAAATTATATCTACATGACCAAGAAATAGTTCCGATCGATCCAAATTTTATAAACATAATGACTACCATGAATTTGTATATACTCTTAAATTGGACACAACCAGCCATCGAAACTTGGAACATTTTTTAACTTCACCTTGAAAAAAACTAAACTCTCTGATTTCCTAAATCAATTTTGAAGCCTCTGTCGTCCGTTTCCTTTCAAAATTTCTTTATTTGGACTTGGGAGGCGAGGAGCACTTCCCCTATAGGTTGATTTTGCAAGGAATTTGGTACTGGTAACGTCGGAAGTTCGGGTTCATCAAAGGTATTGGTGTGAAATCTGGTTCACGCCAGATATAAGGCTAGAGTTGGAGAAAATGAGGCCACCGTCGGTGACCTGCAAAATAAATCTCGTCCGAAGTCGGGGGTGGTAGCTTCGACAAGATCCTCCGACGATCAAATTAGCTCTTTCGGCCAACAAAAATTGAGTGCTCAGGAAAGAAAGTAGCAGAGTGTCGAAAGAGAAAAGAGTGCCCCAGAAAAACATATCTAGAGGATCTCTTTTATAGACGGAGCCTGTAACAAACTGATGGTGACAGCCATAACTATCGAGTAGTGGGCCATTCGAGGCCACGTGGAGTTTGTTATGAAGGGTGGTGTCTGTTGTCATGACGTGCCAGTCCGTTGGAATTTAATAGTTGAAGTTCGGAGGAGGTAGGCACTGACGGCGAAGAACTTCAAGTTTCATCAATTTCAGAGGAGTTCAGACTCCTTCAGGATCATCTGTGCGTAAGTGGGTTCATGCTGTGCAGATTGCTGGATCCACGTAGACGTGGAGGCCCTTCTAGACGACTGCATGGAGTTCGGAAGTCCACTGGAGAAATTCTGAAGAAAGTCCGTTGGAAGAATCCGGAAGGAGGTCTGCTGAACGGATTCGAAAGAAGTTCGACTGACGAAAAAATCTGATTGAGGATGAAGTCTGATCGGTGGAGGAGTCCGACTGAAGGAGAAGCTCGAAAGACTCGCGATCGAAAAAGGTCAGCTGGAGGAGTGTCGAAAGGAGCCTGCCTGAGATGGAGAAATTCGTTTGAAGGAGAAGTTCGAAAGACTTGCGATTCAGGAAGGTCGACTAGAGGAATGTCGAAAGGAGCCTACCTGAGATGGAGAAGTCCATTTGAAGGAAAAGTTCGAAAGACTTGCGATCAAAAAAGGTCGGCTGGAGGAATATCAAAAGAAGCCTGCTTGGGATGAAGAAGTCCGTTTGAAGAAGAAGTTCGAAAGACTTGCGATTAGGGGAGGTCAATTGGAGAAATGTCAAAAGGAGCCTGAGATGGAGAAGTCTATTTGAAAGAGAAGTTTGAAAGACTTGCGAGCGAAAAAGGTCGACTGCTTAGGGTGGAGGAGCTCAGCCACCCCCACCATTCAAGCTTATCCGGACAAGGTCTGGAGGGATCTTGCGAATTCAGTCGAGGGTCAATCTTGGTCGTCGCTATCGGACAGGATCATTCAGCAATTAGATATCCTGCCGAACTTCGACAAGAGCAGATTCGCCCCCAACAATAGTCCCCCCACTCTCGAGTTCGAAATTCGAAGGAAGGGAGTGTAGATGCGACTGCCAATGTTCTTTTTGGCTTCCCACGTCTGTCAGGACAAGATGTTTTGATATTTATCGTACTGGTGTTGAAGCTTTTTAAATCTAAAATGAGTTTGAGAAGACGACCCTTCGTATTTTTCATCGAAACTCTGCCCCAGGTATGGTGCCATAAAGACTCCATCTGTCGCCACTTCTCTATCATGATGAGTGGAACACGTGGTGCATGCCAATCGATCGAAGTCGATCCACAATCATAACTGCCTCAGATTGTCTCTGACTATTTAAGGCCTTCTTCTCTCATCCGAAAGTCATTCTTGCCCGAGTCTTCTTCTTCCTCCGATCCCTGTTCTTCTTCCACCCAAGGGTTTTGGCTTCCTTCCTCATCTTCTTCGATTCTGGACGCCCTTTCGATTGGTTCTCATCGCACCCACTATCTTTTCGTCCTTTCCAAATAGCTTATGTCAGTTTTCTAACCTTTCTCTTAGGGTATTCATGCTTTTTTAGCTTTTTGTTTCTTCGATTTCTCTGTAGCAGTATTTATCCTATATTTTTTCTTATTTTTTATGGATTTTTTTGGGATCTTATTTGGATCTGAATGTCTTCCAAAATCTTTCACTTCATCGATTCTTGGGGCTTATCTGGACCGACCTTCCTAGACCCTGCACCGCTGACCGAGGTTGAACCTAGGAATATGTCTCACTCGTCCTTCATTCCAGACACCATCCAGTCCATTCTTACTCCGGATGATCTTTCTCTGATCCGAATTCAATATGCAATCCCTTCGGAATACGACCTCGAACTTCCTAGCTCAGATGACTGAGTCAATTCTCCTTCGGTCGGTCGATTTTATTTGTACTTAGAGATCTTGCATGTCGGGCTTCGACTTCTATTGTCCCCCTTTGTAGTTGCCCTCTTTCGATTTTTAAACATCTCCTTCGCATTCATCGTACCGAACTCTTTTTGGTTCGTCATAAGCTTTCTTTTCCTCTGCCATCTGATCGAAGTTCGACCGACTGTCTCGTTATTCCAAAACTTCTACATCTTCAAACGCCATCCTTCCGTAAAGGACTAGTGGTACTTCTTCCCCCAATTTGGCAAGAAGGGGTTACTGAAAGGTGACCCTTCTTTCATTCATAACTGAAAGAAAAAGTACTTTTTCATGTACTGTCCGACCTTGCTATTAAATCTTCCTCCTTAGAGTCACATTAGGGAGTCGGTTCGTCGAGCTCCTAACTTAGACAGAGCCAACCTTGATTCCTTCAATAAACTTAAAATATTCTGAGCTCCTCTTCTTCCCGACCTTCTAAAAGAATATATCTTGTTCAACCTGGGTTTGAGTTCCCTCGATCCTGTTGGTACATTTTTCTACTTTTCGAATTCTTCGTGTAGTTTTACATATATGTACTATCACTAATCATGATTTTTTTTTCTATTGTAGAAATGGATACTGAAGTTGCCGAAATACTCATCAAAGGACTTTACACCCAGAAAAGAAAAGGAAAAGTGCTAGATGGTAGCCCGAAGAGGACGAAGGTTGGCGCTCCAAGCTCCGCGGCACCTACCACCATTGTCGCTACTTCTGAGGTTGCCGCCAGTGTCAAGGTTGCCCCAACCACTGAGCTCGATACTGTTGGTGCGAGTTTCATGCCTCCTGCACCCTCAAGCCCTTCCAGCAGAGATCAAGCTCCAGAGCTTCCTGCGAGGGAGAGATGGGGGAAGGAAAGAAGAAAAGAAAAGTAGTCACAAAGATGCTTCGCAAGGCTCATCCTGGCAAGCCAAGCGTTGACCGCAGTGGATTAGGAGAAGACCCTTTCGATGATCCAAAGATCGTTCAAGATTTAATCAATAAATTTGCCATGCCAGAGGTGGTGGACCGCATGGCCGATCGTGACCCCCGGCAGCTCATTTGGGGTTCTCTTAGGACCATCCTTAGGGTGACTGCTCCATTGCTCAACTTTTTCTCTCCTCTTCTGCTCTTTTCTTTTCTTCTTCTTTTTTTTTTAACATCAACTGTCTATTGCAGTCGGATCACCAAATGCTCACCCTTATTAAGAGGGCATGCCACCAGAAGGTGGAAGCATGAAAGGTCCAGGAGGATCTTCGAACTGAGGTCGATCATCTTCTAAAAAAGGCCGCCGAGGTTGAACACCTTGCAAAGAAAAAGGTGGTGAAAATCGGAAGTCTCTAGGACGTACTTCGAAAAGAGGAGTTCGTCTCAGCCGGACTTAAGGCTGCACTAGCCCTGGAGAAGGAGAGGAAGAAGAAAGTCAAGATTAAAGTCGCCAAATTGAAAGCCCGAATGGCGAAGTCAATCTCAGAGGTGATGACCTAAGCTGTGAAAGAGTTCAAGGCCTCTTCCAAAATGAAGAATCTGAACGTCGAATTCGGCTAGCAGGTGTTCGTTCATCAAAGGCTTCGAGCTCTATGAAGGTAGGATAGCTCGGAGGTTTTCCAAGCTCAACCTCGAATTTCTGAAGGAGGAGGATAACATAGAAGTTGGACCGTCTAATGCCGTAGTCAATCCTTCCTCCATCGAGCCTACTTCTGGTCCATCCGAGCCTGCCGTGCAGGCGCCTGAGCCAGTTCAGAAACCCGAGGCAGCCAAGAGTGCTCCAACTTCATCTATCACCGTCCCTTTCGAGGTTGAAATCCTCAAGTAATTATATATTTTTCTTTTTTTTTTACTTTGTACTCAAAATTTTTGATTAAATAAAAGTGAATTTTCTTTTTGTTTATACCTTTGAGCATTTTTCATACTTCGAATACAGTCTTCCATCAATGCTGATCCACTGTCTTTGGGGGTTCTCCTAAAATCTTTAATAAAAAGCCTAAGGAAGAAAGTCCATCATCTAAAGAAGAAGTTGAAGAAGATGGAGGATGACCTCTAGGCTTCGCGAAAGAATGCTTCGGAGGTGACCAAAGAGGTCACTCACCTCCGAAACTTGCACATGAAGGACTCCGTGAGTTTTAGCATTTAGAAGGAGAGCTTCAAGAGGGAGCTGGTCAAACTCCGAAAGAATGCAAACGATAAATCCTGGATGTTGATGGCGAAGATTGGCTCCCTCAAGACTTAACTCAAGACGACGAAGGAGAAGATTCAACTTCTGGAGAGGAGCTCATCATGGTCCTCCAATAAGGCATGATTCAAATGGGACTGGTCGACGAGGTTCTCCATACTTCAAAAGTAGTTGCATGATGCCAAGCTCACACATGAGACTTACCGATTGAGCTGGAGTGATCGGATATCCAAGCTAGAACAAAAGCTTCGTGCCTCCAATGACAAAGTAGCCTGGCTCCAACGGTGACTTGATGATGGCTTCTGGACTGGTGCAAACAAGGAGGCCGAGGAGATCACCTCCTTAAAGAGGATCGTTGGTGAACTCTTAGAGTTGGTCGGTGCGAAAGAGGCTGAGGTGCAACGGTTGAAGCTTGAGTTGACTTGTGAGTGTCAGGCTACCAAGGATGTGGAGGCTGAGTCGAGGTCCTGAGGAGGCTGTGAGATTCAGAGAAAAACTACCGTTGAGCTGATAGAATGTTCCACGATAATATGATGAGGCAAAGGGAGCTCAAGGAGGAGGTCGATCATCTAAAGAAATTTTTGGTAATGGCCACTAGTCCGAAGTCTGAAGAGTCCGACCCTTCCTAGGATTCTGGTGGCTTTTCTCTTTCTCTCTTTTTTTTTAGTGTAATCGACCTTGTCGATCTGTTTTTGCTTGTAATGAACTTATTTTTGTAATGAAATGGTATCTTTTTTATTATTTTTGTTTCGCATGAATGCGAAGCTTGCTCATGGCTTTACTTTCTTCACTTTATTTTTTTTGGTGTTGTCTTCTAAAGAAATAATTATTGTGGATGCCTATCCGAGGTTCTTTTTGTGGATTCGAAAGTGATTTTTTTTCTTACGCCTCATACGGTCGAGTAATTATAGGAGAAATATGTGTAAGGATCGGTGACAGAGTTTCTTCCTTCTCTTTGCTTTAGGTTGGGGGTTCGTTTGGGACTACTGGACGAGCCCCCCTTCTTTTTTTTCTTGGCTTAGGTTAGCAAGGCCTTCGACTTTGCTCATATTAGGATGAGGTCCTCGTGTTATTTTTAACAGGACTATAGGAATACAAAAAAACCATTGAGAAGGCCTCTCTCCGCATCCCGGGTTAAGTAACCGAGGTCTTCGCTTTAGCTCAATGTTAGGACAAGATTTCTCTCCTATTCTTAATAGGACTATAGGAGTACAAAAGGACTGTTGAAGGAGTCTCTCTCTATATCCCAGCTTCAGTAATCGAGGTCTTCACTTTAGCTCAATGTTAGGACGAGATTTTTCTCCTATTCCTAATAAGGCTATAGGGACATAAAAGGACCGTTGAAAGGGCTTCTTCCCACATCCCGACTTAAGTAATCGAGATCTTCGCTTTAGCTCAATGTTAGGATGAGGTTCCCTTCCTATTTCTAGTAGGACTATAGGGGCACAAAAAGATCATTGAAAGGACCTCTTCCTGCATCCCGACTTAAGTAACCGAGATCTTCGCTTTAGCTCTGTTGATGCAAAAATTGGTCATCGCCGAAGTTTGCTGGAGTGGAGGCCAATGAGGTCGCCATTGGGGACCTGCAAAATAAAGTCCCATCCAGAGCCGATGGGGGGTGGCTCTGGCAGGACCCTCCGACGATCAAGTCAGCTCTGACCAACAAGAATGAAGTGCTCGGAATGAGTTCCGGAGCTTGGAGGAGAAGAGGAGAGCTTAAAGATCCGAGAGGTTAGAGTTAGCGTATCTGGAGAGTCCTTTATAGGTGGAGCTTGATTGATGGTGACGGCCATACCGCCTGGCAGAGAGCCATTGGGGCCACATGAAGTTCGGTACGGGAAGGAAGGCATCGTCAGATGGATAGTGACAGCCATACTGGCAGGTCGTGGGCCGCATGGGGCTGGTTATGGAGAGAGTGGTGTCGTCAGTAGTAGTGGCCATGCCGTCCGGGCTGCATGAGGCTAGTTACGGAGAGAGTGGTGTCACCAGTAGTGGTGTCGCCAGTAGTAGTGGCCATACTGTCGAGGTCCGACAGCCGTAGCCTGAGGAAGCAAGTGTTGGCCTATGGACTCGGGCGTATACCAATTCCAAAGAGGTTGGGACTCCAAGAGGAGTTCGACCGAAGGGGAGCTCGACTGGCTGAGGGGACGGCCGTTTGATGAGTTCGACCGAGAGACGACCGCTGAGAAATTCGGACGCTGGAGGATTCCGTTAAAGTCTGACCACTTGGAGTTCAAGGAACTCGGCCGCTAAGCAGCTCGATCGACTGAACGGATTCAAAGGAGCTCAGACGCTAGGAGTTCGAGGAGCTCGGTCGCTACGTAGTCCGGCCAACTGAACAGATTAGAAGAAGCTCGGCCATTGGGAGTTTGGCTGAAGTTCATCTGCTGAAGCTCTTCTGCGGCTACTGGTTGCATTAGACTGAGCATCAAACTAGACTTCGGTGGGAGCGGAGTTTATCCCCAACACTAGCCCCCCCACTCTCGAGTTCGAAAATCGAAGGAAGGGAGTGCAGGAAAGGCGACTGCCGAAGTCGTTTGAGCTCTATGCTGGTCTAGGTCGAAGCTTGGGGGAGATCTCATCTCCAACTGAGGTTGAGGGAGGTCTCATCCACTGTGATCGAGGTTGGAGGTTGAGCTCCTCAGGGGCGATATTATCTCCAGCAGTTGAGGTTAATACGGTCACTCGGGAGGGGTCTGATCTCTAGCTGGGGTTGCCTCCGATCTTATTTCTGATCGAGATTGGCACAGACGCTCAAAAGATTGCTTATCTCTATCCAAGGCTTCTCAGGCACTCTGGCCGAGGTTGTCTTTGGCATCTTGGCCGAGGTTGTCGTGGATCTTACCTCTATCCGAGATTTCTTAGGTGCTCTGGCCGAGGT
This sequence comes from Cocos nucifera, assembly GCA_006176705.1. Classification (NCBI taxonomy): domain Eukaryota; kingdom Viridiplantae; phylum Streptophyta; class Magnoliopsida; order Arecales; family Arecaceae; genus Cocos; species Cocos nucifera. Next base: position 5,006,635 of record QRFJ01000003.1, on the reverse strand, counting down.
TGTCCCGGGCCTTATCTATAGCCAAGGTCGTCGGTCGCTTCGAAATAGATCTTATCTCTAGCCGATGTTGATGGAGATCCTGTTTCCTACGGACTTCGAAGCTCGGACTTAGACTTTGCTCACGCTAGGATGAGGTTCTCCTCCTACTCCTAATGGATTGTGGGGGTGCATTCGGACCATCGTCCGTCTCCCCCATCTCGTCTAAGGTGGACGAGGCCTTGGACTTTGCTCGCATTAGGACAACGTTCTCCTCCTGTTCCTAACGGACTATGGGGGCACATTCGAACCATCATCCATCTCCTCCCATCTCGTTCTTTATGAACGAGGCCTTCGACTTTGCTTGCATTAGGACGAGGTTCTCCCTCCTATTCCTAACGGGCATTGCATCGTCCGTCTCCCCCCATCTCATCTAAGGTGGACGAGGTCTTGGATTTTACTCGCGTTAGGATGAGGTTCTCCTCCTATTTCTAACGGACTGTGGGGGCACATACGGACATCATCCATGCCTCTCCCTCCATCTCGTCCTTTGTGAACGAGGCTTTCGACTTTGCTCGCATTAGGATGAGGTTCTTCTCCTATTCCTAATGGGCTGTGGGGGCACATTCAGACCATCGTCCGTCTTCTTCCATCTCGTCTTTTGTGAACGAGGTCTTCGACTTTGGCTCGCGTTAGGACGAGATTCTCCTCCTATTTCTAACGGGCTATGGGGGCACATACAGACCATCGTCCGCACCTCTCCCCCCATCTCGTCCTTTGTGAACGAGGCCTTCGACTTTGCTCGCGTTAGGATGAGGTTCTCCTCCTATTCCTAATGGACTATGGGGATACATACGGACTGTCATCCATGCCTCTCCCCCCATCTCGTCCTTTGTGAACGAGGCCTTCGACTTTGCTCTCGTTAGGACGAGATTCTCTTTCTATTTTTAATGGGCTGTGGGGGTACATATGGACCATCGTCCGTGCCTCTCCCCCCATCTCGTCCTTTGTGAATGAGGCTTTCGCTCGGAAGAGATCTTATCTCTAGTCGAGGTTGTCCATGATTGCTCGAGAGAGATCTTATCTCTAGCCGAGATTGACTCGGTCGCTCGGGAGAGATCTTATCTCTAGCCGAGGTTGATGCTCGCATTAGGACGAGGTTCTCCTCTTGTTCCTAACCGAGGTTGACTCGATCGCTCAGGAGAGATCTTATCTCTAGCCAAGGTTGTCAACAGTCGCTTGGGAGAGATCTTATCTCTAGTCGAGGTTGTTGCTCGCGTTAGGATGAGGTTCTCCTCCTATTCCTAACCGAGGTTGACTCGGTTGCTCAGGAGAGATCTTATCTCTAGCCGAGGTTGTTGCTCGCGTTAGGACGAGGTTCTCCTTCTGTTTCTAACCAAGATTGACTCGGTCACTCGAGAGAGATCTTATCTCTAGCTGAGGTTAATGCTCGCGTTAGGACGAGATTCTCCTCCTGTTCCTAACGGGCTGTAGGGGCACATAAGGACCACTATCAAGGCTTCTCCTCTCATCTCATCCTTTGTGAACGAGACCTTCGCTCAGGAGAGATCTTATCTCTAGCCAAGGTTGTTGCTCATGTTAGGATGAGGTTCTCCTTCTGTTTCTAATGCGGCAATTATTGACTGCTTCTTTCCTATCATCGCATAGTTTTTACATCCAAAAATAATATTATTGAAAGGAAAGAATTTTATTGAAAGAAAGTTACTAGCAGCGCATCCCCAAATTCTGTATTTTAAGATCGTAGTAGCATTGTTCCTCCGTATTTCTTCGGCAATAAGTTCCGAGGTGGACGACCTCCTCATGCTGGCCTCCTCAATTTGGTGCAAGCTCTTATCGCTGGGAGACGACGAATCGCTGATGCACCAAGCTCCTCCCAGGGGCAATATGGATGACGCCATAAGGTGGCTGACCTTCTTGCGGTCTCTGACTATGGCAGTGCCGAGCTTCTTGCCGTCTCTGACTATGGCAGCGCCTTGGCCGATCTTTTTTTGCTTCAGACCAGTGCCGGAGGACTTTACCCAGCCGCCCCTTTCTGACGAGCTCCTCAATTTCGTCTTGGAGCTGGATGCATTCCTCGATGTCGTGGCCATGGTCGTGATGGTAGAGATAGTACTTATTTTGATCACGCTTATTTGGAGGAGACTGTAACCCTTCTGGTCTTGACAGCTGGTTTTTTACTTCGGTGAGAATCTGAGTTCGAGGAGCATTGAGGGGGGCATAGTCGCAAAACCTTTCGAGAGGAGGGCTTCTTCGTGCCCCTCTATCGGAGCTTCCTCGGTGGTGAGTTCAAGGAGTTCGGGCCTGCCTACTTTCGAAGGGAGTCCATGAGCGCGGTCGAACTTCATTCCGTTCCTTTGGAAAACCTGCGAGAGAACTTCATGCCACTTCGTCGGGGCTTCCTTGGAGTCATACTCGAGAGGGAGTCCTCACTTGCCCTGGGGCGGTTGTGAGCTCGATCGAACTTCATCTCACCTCGTGTGAAATCTTTGTAGGGAGCTTCCTTGGTGACATACTCGAGTGGGAGTTTGACCTCACTTATGCCGAACTTCATTCCGATGATGAGGTTTGAAGGGAGAGTTCGGCTCTACGTGCGCTGAACTTCATTCCGATGATGAGCTTCGAGGTGAAGTTCGGCCTCACTTGTGCCGAACTTCGCTCCACTTTTTCGCGAAAGCTTCTGTGGGAGGACTTCATGCCCCTTTGTCGGAGCTTCCTTGATGATGAGTTTCGAGGCGGAGTTCGGTCTTTTTCGCATCGAACTTCATTCCGAATCTTCATTCTGCTTTCCCATGAGACCCTCTGTGGGAGAACTCCCTGCTGCTTTTATTCGGACTTCCTTGAGGACGAGCTCGAGGGGAGCTCGGCTTTCCCCGCGTCGGACTTCATTCCGCTTTTTCACGAGACCCTCCGCGGGAGAACTTTCTTAGCGACGAGCTCGAGGGGGGAGCTCGGCTTTCTTTGCCCGGACTTCACTCCACCTCTTGCAAATTCTTTGTAGGAGGTTTTGTTGACGATGCACTCGAGGGGGAGTTCGGCCTCGCTTGCGCCGAACTTCAGTCCACCCTTCTGTGAAGCTTTCATTGGGAGGACTTCATGCTTTTTTATCGGGGGTTCTTGATGGCGAGTTCGAGGGGGAGTTCGACCTCGCATGTGTTGGGAGGTCAAGAACGCGGCCGAACTTCGTTCCGCCCTCCTTGGAGAATTTCATGCACCATATGTCGGGGCCTCCTTGATGGCAAGTTCGGCGGCAAGCTCGACGGCCTCATACACGCCGAACTTCTTTCTGCCTTCCTGGGTGAACTTCATACCCTCTTGATTGGGGTCCCTTGATGGGGAGTTCGGCGGCGAGCTCGGTGGCCTCACCCACGTCGAACATCTTTCCGCCCTCCTGGGTGAACTTCATGCCCTCTTGGTCGGGCCTTCCTTGATGGCGAGCTCGAGGTGAAGTTCGGCCTCACTTGCGCTGGGGAGGTCGTAGACGCGGCCGAACTTCATTCTGCCTCCTTGCGAAACCCTCCACGGGGGAACTTCATGTTTCTTTAGGAGAGCTTCTGCTCTCCATTTCTTCTTCCTAAGGATGATTGGTATGCCCAAATGCTCTTCCTTAAGATCGGTTCCTCACATCCTCATGGTGGGTTTGCTGACAAAGTCTCCGCTAGAGGTTGTTGCATGGCCTGTATCATCTCGGTGGGGCCGCGAACCCGATCAGCAGGTTGAACTGCTCTACATCTGCGGTGGCTTCGGATGAAGCCTGGGCTGCTGGGGCAGCAATGGGAGCAGATGGATCTGACGTGCAGGACGCCGATCGCCAATTGCCAAGTCGAAGCTCTCGTGGAGGCATTTTTTCTTCGGAAAAGAGCTCTAGTGAGGAAGAAGAGATCTCCAAAGAGAGAGAAATCATCACCGAGCACTTCTTTAAGAATAAGAGAACCTCAGAGATTCAGCCATTCCTCTAGCGCCAATCTGTTGACGCAGAAACTGATCATCGTCGGAGTTCGCTGGAGTGGAGGCCGATGAGGTCACCGTCGGGGACCTGCAAAATAAAGTCCCGTCCGGAGTCGGTGGGGGGGGTGGCTCCGACAGGATCCTTCGACGATCAAGTCAGCTCTGGCCAACAGGAATGGATTGCTCGGAATGAGTTTCGGAGCTTGGAGGAGAAGAGGAGAGCTTAAAGATTCGAGAGGTTAGAGTTAGCATATCTGGAGGGTCCTTTATAGACGGAGCTTGGTTGATGGCGATGGCCATACTGTCTGGAGAGCCGTTGGGACCGCATGGAGTTCGGTACGGGGAGGAAGGCATCGTCAGGTGTATAGTGACAGCCATACTGGCAGGTCGTGGGCTGCATGGGACTGGTTACGGAGAGAGTGGTGTCGCCAGTAGTAGTGGCCATGCCATCCGGGCTGCATGGGGCTAGTTACGGAGAGAGTGGTGTCGCCAGTAGTGGTGTCGCTAGTAGTAGTGGCCATACTGTCGAGGTCCGATAGCCGTAGCCTGACGAAGCAGGTGTTGGTCGATGGACTCAGGCGTATACCAATCCTAAAGAGGTTCGGACTCCAAGAAGAGTTCGACCGAAGGGGAGCTCGGCTGGCTGAGGGGACGGTCGTTTGACGAGTTCGGTCGAGAGGCGACCGCTGAGAAATTCGGATGCTGGGGGATTTCGTTAAAGCCCGACCGCTTGGAGTTCAAAAAGCTCGATCGCTAAGCAGCTCGACCGACTGAACGGATTCAAAGGAGCTCGGACGCTAAGAGTTCAAGGAGCTCGGCCGCTACGTAGCCCGACCGACTGAATGGGTTAGAAGAAACTCGACCGCTGGGGGTTCGATTGAAGCCCGTCTGCTGAAGCTCTTCTGCAGCTACTGATTGCATTAGGCTGAGCATCGAACTAGACTTGGGTGGGAGCGGAGTTTATCCCCAACAAGCTCAATGTTAGAATGAGATTCTCCTCCTATTTCTAATAGGACTATAAAGATACAAAAGAATCATTGAAAGGATCTCTTCCCGCATTTCGGTTTAAGTAACCGAGGTCTTCACTTTAGCTCAATATTAGGATGAGGTTTTTCTCCTATTTCTAACAGGATTATAGGAGCACAAAAGGGTCGTTGAAAGGGCCTCTTCTTGCATCCTGACTTAAGTAATCGAGGTCTTCGCTTTAGTTCAATGTTAGGATGAGGTTCCCCTTCTATTCCTGTTGGTGCAGAAATCCGTCGCCGCCAGAGGTCGCCGCAATCGAGGCCGCTGGGCGCCGCCGGGGACCTGCAAAATGAAGTCCCATCCGGAACTGGTGGGGTGGTGGCTCCGGCAGGACCCTCCGACGGTCAAGTTAGATTCCGGCCAACAATAATGGAGTGCTCGGAATGAGTTCCGGAGCTTAGAGAGTCGAGAGTTCAGAGAGCTTAGCCTTAGTCTGTCGGGAGGGGTCCTTTTATTGCGGAGCTTAGTTGATGGTGACGGCTGTGCCGTCTGGCAAAGAGTCGTCGGGCAGCATGGAGTTTGGTATGGAGAGGAAGGCGTCGTCCGGTAGATCGTGGGAGCCATACCTGGCGAGCCGTGGGCCGCATGGAGTCCGGTACGGAGAGGAAGGCGTCGTCCGGTAGATCGTGGGAGCCATACCGGCGAGCCGTGGGCCGCATGGAGTCCGGTACGGAGAGGAAGGCGTCGTCCGGTAGATCGTGGGAGCCATACCGGCGAGCCGTGGGCCGCATGGAGTCCGGTACGGAGAGGAAGGCGCCGTCCGGTCTTGCTGCAGGCGACGGTTCATCCAACGGAGTTCGGACTTGTAACAGAGTTCGGCCGAAGGGGAAGCTGGGGGAGTTCGTCTGGCTGAAGGGTCGGCCATCTGTAGAGTTCGGCCGCTGAGAGGCCCGAAAGAAGCTCGGCTGGCCAATTGAAGGACTTCGGTTGCTAGTTGGTTCGGCCAGGGCTCGCTGAGGAGTTCGGTCGCCTAGGGTCGGTCCGAAGGAGTTCGGCTGGCGGTGGGAGTTCGTCCTCTAGGCAGTTCGGCCCGGACCTTGGTGCAGGGGAGTTCGGCCTCTAGGCAGTTCGGCCCGGACCTTGGTGCAGGGGAGTTCGGCCTCTAAGCAGTTCGGCCGGACCTTGGTGCAGGGGAGTTCGGCCTCTAAGCAGTTCGGCCGTGTTAGGGGCTCGGCCTGGCGCCTGGCGCTGAAGCTCTTCAGCAGCTACTGGTTACATTGGGCTGAGCGTTGGGCCGGGCCGACAAGGCTTCGGCAGGAGCGGGATTTATCCCCAACAGTAGCCCCCCCACTCCCGAGTTCAAAAATTGAAGGAAGGGAGTACCAAAACAGGCGACTGCCGAAGTCTTCTTCCAGGCTCCGCATCTGAAGCTCGGGGAGGTCTCATCTCCAGCCAAGATTGACGCTGAAGTTGAGGCTGAGGCTTGGGGGAGACCTCATCTTCAGTCGATGTTTGGAGTTGGAATGGAACTCATTTCCGGCTAAAGTCGATGAAGCTGACGTTGAAGCCGAAGTAAGATTCGCCTCCTTCGGTCGAAGTCGGATTTGAGCTCCTCGGGGGCGACATTATCTTCGTCAGTTGAAGTCGACTCGAGGGAGACCTCCTATCTTGCAGCCGAGGTTGAAGTGCGCGCTCGGGGGAGATCTTATCTCCTACGGCCGAGCTTCCCTCGGGGGAGATCTTATCTCCTGCAGCCGAAGTGAAGTGCGCGCTCGGGGGAGATCTTATCTCCTGCAGCCGAAGTGAAGTGCGCGCTCGGGGGAGATCTTATCTCCTCTTATCTCTGCAGCCGAAGTGAAGTGCGCGCTCGGGGGAGATCTTATCTCCTGCAGCCGAGCTTCTCTCGGGGGAGATCTTATCTCCTGCAGCCGAGGTGCGCGCTCGCGTTAGGACGAGGTTCTCCTCCTGTTCCTAACCGAGGTTGTTCACGATCGCTCGGGAGAGATCTTATCTCTAGCCGAGGTTATCAACGGTTGCTCGGGAGAGATCTTATCTCTAGCCGAGGTTGATGTGCGCGCTCAGGGGAGATCTTATCTCCTGCGGCCGAGCTTCTCTCGGGGGAGATCTTATCTCCTGCAGCCGAGGTGCGCGCTCGCGTTAGGACGAGGTTCTCCTCCTGTTCCTAACCGAGGTTGTTCACGGTCGCTCGGGAGAGATCTTATCTCTAGCCGAGGTCGATGCTCGCGTCAGGATGAGGTTTTCCTCCTGTTCCTAACCGAGGTTGTTTCACGATCGCTCGGGAGAGATCTTATCTCTAGCCGAGGTTATCAACGGGTTGCTCGGGAGAGATCTTATCTCTAGCTGAGGTTGATGTGCGCGCTCGGGGGAGATCTTATCTCCTGCGGCCGAGCTTCTCTCGGGGGAGATCTTATCTCCTGCAGCCGAGGTGCGCGCTCGTGTTAGGACGAGGTTCTCCTCCTGTTCCTAACCGAGGTTGTTCACGGTCGCTCGGGAGAGATCTTATCTCTAGCCGAGGTCGATGCTCGCGTCAGGACGAGGTTTTCCTCTTGTTCCTAACCGAGGTTGTTCACGATCGCTCGGGAGAGATCTTATCTCTAGCCGAGGTTATCAACGGTTGCTCGGGAGAGATCTTATCTCTAGCCGAGGTTGATGTGCGCGCTCGGGGGAGATCTTATCTCCTGCGGCCGAGCTTCTCTCGGGGGAGATCTTATCTCCTGCAGCCGAGGTGCGCGCTCGCGTTAGGATGAGGTTCTCCTCCTGTTCCTAACCGAGGTTGTTCACGGTCGCTCGGGAGAGATCTCTTATCTCTAGCCGAGGTTGGTGCTCGTGTTAGGATGAGGTTCTCCTCCTGTTCCTAACCGAGATTGTTTCGGTCGCTCGGGAGAGATCTTATCTCTCTTAGCCGAATGAGGTTGTCAACGACTCGATTCGCTCGGGAGAGATCTTATCTCTAGCCGAGGTTGGCACTCGTGTTAGGACGAGGTTCTCCTCCTGTTCCTAACCGAGGTTGTTCCGGATCGCTCGGGAGAGATCTTATCTCTAGCCGAGGTTGTCAACGGTCGCTCGGGAGAGATCTTATCTCTAGCCGAGGTTGGCATGCTCGTGTTAGGACGAGGTTCTCCTCCTGTTCCTAACCGAGGTTGTTCCGGTCGCTCGGGAGAGATCTTATCTCTAGCCGAGGTTGTTGTGCAACGCGCTCGGGGGAGATCTTATCTCCTGCGACCGAGCTTCTCTCGAGGGAGATCTTATCTCCTGCAGCCGAGGTGCGCGCTCGCGTTAGGACGAGGTTCCCTCCTGTTCCTAACCGAGGTTGTTCACGGTCGCTCGGGAGAGATCTTATCTCTAGCCGAGGTAGGTGCTCGTGTTAGGACGAGGTTCTCCTCCTGTTCCTAACCGAGATTGTTTCGGTCGCTCGGGAGAGATCTTATCTCTAGCAGAGGTTGTCAACGGTCGCTCGGGAGAGATCTTATCTCTAGCCGAGGTTGGCACTCGTGTTAGGATGAGGTTCTCCTCCTGTTCCTAACCGAGGTTGTTCCGGTCGCTCGGGAGAGATCTTATCTCTAGCCGAGGTTGTCAACGGTCGCTCGGGAGAGATCTTATCTCTAGTCGAGGTTGGCACTCGTGTTAGGATGAGGTTCTCCTCCTGTTTCCTAACCGAGGTTGTTCCGGTCGCTCGGGAGAGATCTTATCTCTAGCCGAGGTTGTCAACGGTCGCTCGGGAGAGATCTTATCTCTAGCCGAGGTTGGCACTCGTGTTTAGGACGAGGTTCTCCTCCTGTTCCTAACCGAGGTTGTTCCGGTCGCTCGGGAGAGATCTTATCTCTAGCCGAGGTTGATGTGCGCGCTCGGAGGAGATCTTATCTCCTGCGGCCGAGCTTTCTCTTGGGGGAGATCTTATCTCCTGCAGCCGAGGTGCGCGCTTGCGTTAGGACGAGGTTCTCCTCCTGTTCCTAACCGAGGTTGTTCACGGTCGCTCGGGAGAGATCTTATCTCTAGCCGAGGTTGGTGCTCGTGTTAGGACGAGGTTCTCCTCCTGTTCCTAATCGAGATTGTTTCGGTCGCTCGGGAGAGATCTTATCTCTAGCCGAGGTTGTCAACGGTCGCTCGGGAGAGATCTTATCTCTAGCCGAGGTTGGCACTCGTGTTAGGACGAGGTTCTCCTCCTGTTCCTAACCGAGGTTGTTCCGGTCGCTCGGGAGAGATCTTATCTCTAGCCGAGGTTGTCAACGGTCGCTCGGGAGAGATCTTATCTCTAGCCGAGGTTGGTGCTCGTGTTAGGATGAGGTTCTCCTCCTGTTCCTAATCGAGATTGTTTCGGTCGCTCGGGAGAGATCTTATCTCTAGCCGAGGTTGTCAACGGTCGCTCGGGAGAGATCTTATCTCTAGCCGAGGTTGTCAACGGTCGCTCGGGAAAGATCTTATCTCTAGCCGAGGTTGAAGTGCGCGCTCGGGGGAGATCTTATCTCCTACGGCCGAGCTTCCCTCGGGGGAGATCTTATCTCCTGCAGCCGAAGTAAAGTGCGCGCTCGGGGGAGATCTTATCTCCTGTAGCCGAGCTTCCCTCGGGGGAGATCTTATCTCCTGCGGTCGAAGTTGATGCTCGTGTTAGGACGAGGTTCTCCTCCTGTTCCTAATCGAGGTTGGCCGCTTTTTCCCTGTCACTACATGGTTTTCGCATCCAGGAATAATATTATCGAAAGAAAGAAATTTTATTGAAAGAAAGTTACTAGTAGCGCATCCCCCAAATTCTGTATTTCAAGATCGTGATAACGTTGTTCCTCCGCATTTCTTCGGCAATAAATTCCGGGGTGGACGTCCTCCTCATGCTGAACTCCTCAATTTGGTGCAAGCTCTTGTTGCTGGGAGACGGCGAATCGCTGATGCACCGAGATTTTCCCAGGGGCAATGCGAACGACGCCGTAAGGTGGCCGACCTTCCTGCAGTCTCTGGCTATGGCAGCGCCCTTAGCCGATCTTTTTCTGCTTCAGGCCGGTACCGGAGGAATTTACCCAGCCGACCCATTCTGACGAGCTCCTCAATTTCGTCTCGGAGCTGGATGCATCCCTCCGTGTCGTGGCCGTGGTCGTGATGGTAGAGGCAGTACTTATTTCGATCGCGCTTGTTTGGGGGAGATCGTAATCCTTCCGATCTTGGCAGCTGGCGTTTTACTTCGGTGAGAATCTGGGTTCGAGGAGCGTTGAGGGGGGCATAGCGGCGGAACCTTCCGGGAGGAGGACTCCTTCGCGCCTTTTTATCAGGGCGAGTTCGAGGAGTTCGGGCCCACCTGCTTTCGTAGGGGGTCTGCGAGTGCAGCCGAGCCTCACCCAGCTCTTCCTCGTTCGCCAGCCGGTCCTTTCTGACGAGCTCCTCATCTTTCAATTTGAAGGCTTCTTCCGCACGGGCATATCTCTCGGCTCGAGCCAGCAGGTCGGCGAAGTCCCTGGGATACCTTTTTTCCAGAGAGAACAGCAAGTTATTTTTCTGAAGGCCGCCCTTAAGTGCGGCCATCGCGACAGACTGGTCCAGGTTCCCGGACTTCCAATGCCGCGGCGTTGAACCGGAGTGACGTAAGTCCGGATGGATTCCCCCTTGCTTCTGCCTTGACGCTCATCAGGGAATCCTGAACCTCGGCTCGGTCGTCGGCTGCTGATGAAGTGGGCCGCGAACCGACTGCTCATCTGGTCGAAAGAGAAGATCGTGTTGCCCGGCTTCAACGCCGAGTACCAAGTTCCTCGCTGCTCCCTTTAAGGTAGAACGGGAAAGGCCTCGGCACAGCACGGCATCTGAAGCGCACCGTGAAGCAGCATCATGGCCCGGAAGGCCCCCAGGTGATCAACCGGATCAGAAGTTCCATCGTAGCTTTCCAGTTGAGGGAGCTTCGAAGGTCGGTGGAACAGGTTCTTGCATGATTTTCTGCGAGAAAGGAGGGTCTGCGCAAACGTCATCACCACGCGAGGGGGGACGAAGTTCTTCAATTCGCCGGTTCATTTCCAAGAGCCTTTGGCCCAGCAGGTCCTCACGGTCTCTGATCTCCAAGGCTTTCTGGTGAGATGGGCGCGAGGCTTCACCCTTGGTCGATCCATGATCCGAACGAGGGCTCTCCCTCCTCCGCCTCTCCAATCCGGGTATCGGAGGTCGGGCTGCCCAGGCCGGTCGCTCTTGGACTGGATCATCCGACTTCGGGGAGTCCCGCGCCGGTCGGGCTGGCACTGGGACTTGTTGGTGCAGCACCGCCTGCACCGCCTCCGTGAGACCGCGAACGTGCTGGATGAGCTGGTTGAACTGCTCCGTATCCACTGCGGCTATAGACGGGGGCTGAGTCACCGGGGCCGGAGCAGGGACAGACGGACTCGGAACGGGATCGAGCCGCGGAAGCCGTCGAGCGCCGCGTCGAAGCCCTTCTGGGGGGCATTTCCTCTTTCCAGAGAAGGAATTCTGAAGAGGGAGAAGAGAGATCCGGAGCAGGGGCGGAAATCGTCGCCGAGCACTCCTTTAAGAACAAGGGAACCTCGAAGGTTCAGTCCCTTCCTCAGACGGCGCCAATCTGTTGGTGCAGAAATCCGTCGCCGCCGGAGGTCGCCGCAATCGAGGCCGCTGGGCGCCGCCGGGGACCTGCAAAACGAAGTCCCGTCCGGAACCGGTGGGGTGGTGGCTCCGGCAGGACCCTCCGACGGTCAAGTTAGTTTCCGGCCAACAGTAATGGAGTGCTCGGAATGAGTTCCGGAGCTTAGAGATGTGGAGGAGAGCTTAGAGAGTCGAGAGTTCAGAGAGCTTAGCCTTAGTATGTCGGGAGGGGTCCTTTTATAGCGGAGCTTAGTTGATGGTGACGGCTGTGCCGTCTGGCAGAGAGTCGTCGGGCAGCATGGAGTTTGGTACGGAGAGGAAGGCGTCGTCCGGTAGATCGTGGGAGCCATACCGGCGAGCCGTGGGCCGCATGGAGTCCGGTACGGAGAGGAAGGCGTCGTCCGGTAGGTCGTGGGAGCCATACCGGCGAGTAGTCGGCCGCATGGAGTCCGGTACGGAAAGGAAGGCGCCGTCCGGTCTTGCTGCAGGCGACGGTTCATCCAACGGAGTTCGGACTTGTAACAGAGTTCGGCCGAAGGGGAAGCTGGGGGAGTTCGTCTGGCTGAAGGGTCGGCCATCTGTAGAGTTCGGCCGCTGAGAGGCCCGAAGAAGCTCGGCTGGCCAATTGAAGGACTTCGGTTGCTAGTTGGTTCGGCCAGGGCTCGCTGAGGAGTTCGGTCGCCTAGGGTCGGTCCGAAGGAGTTCGGCTGGCGGTGGGAGTTCGTCCTCTAGGCAGTTCGGCCCGGACCTTGGTGCAGGGGAGTTCGGCCTCTAGGCAGTTCGGCCCGGACCTTGGTGCAGGGGAGTTCGGCCTCTAAGCGGTTCGGCCGGGACCTTGGTGCAGGGGAGTTCGGCCTCTAAGCAGTTCGGCCGTGTTAGGGGCTCGGCCTGGCGCCTGGCGCTGAAGCTCTTCAGCAGCTACTGGTTACATTGGGCTGAGCGTTGGGCCGGGCTTCGGCAAGAGTTCGGCAGGAGCGGGATTTATCCCCAACAATTCCTAACAAGACTATAGGGACACAAAAGGGCCATTGAAAAGACCTCTCTCCGCATCCCAGCTTAAGTAACCAAGGTCTTCGCTTGAGCTCAATGTTAGGATGAAGTTCTCCTTCTATTCCTAATAGGGCTAGCTTTGTTTAATGACAAAGCTCGGAAGGCTATTTTCTGTCATCATAGTTTTGCACCAAGATCGAAGATATTAAAATAAGAAGATTTTATTGAAATGAGATTATTGATAGTGCATGCGTAAGTTCTCCAAGTTCCATGGGCGTAGAAAATTAGTGCCTCCGAGCTCCTTCAAGTAGTAAGTTTCAGGCCGGATGACCTCTTTGACTTCATAAGGACCTTCCTAGTTTGGGGCAAGCTTTTCTTAATTTTGAGGTTGTGAAACGACTGCTTGTCGAATGTGAGGTTCTTCTCATTTTGAATGCGTAAGTTTTTCCACTTTGAATATTTTGCCTTTGACTTTGGAGTTATAGTAGCGGGCCACTCTTCATCTATAAGCAGCCATCCGAACTTGGGCATTTTCTCATTTTTTCTCCAATAGATCAAGGTTTGCTCTGAGATTCTGCAAACATTACTCGCTGAAGGCTACAACCCGTGCCGATGGTAGCTTGAGCTCTATCGGGATGACTGCTTCCATTCCGAAAGTCAAAGCGAACGTAATTTCTCCAGTTGGTAGCTTCTAAATAGTTTAGTATACCCATAGGACATGGTAAAGCTCGTCCACCCAAGTCTCCTTTGCTCTTTCAAGCCTTATCTTAATGCCTTGCAATAAGGTTTTGTTTGTTACCTCGGCTTCATCATTCGCTTGCGAATGAGCTACTGACGTGAAGTTATAGAAAATGTTCAAACATTTATAAAACTCAACGAACTTCTTCCCAGCAAATTATCGCCCATTGTCTGTAATGAGGGTTTGGGGTAGGCCAAATCTACAAACAATCAACTTCTAGACAAAATCTTGCACTTTAGCTTCAGTAATCTTTGCCATGGGTTCAATCTCGACCCATTTGGTGAAATAGTCAATCGCAGCCAAGAGAAACTTTCGTTGTCTAGGTGCCGTCGAGAAGGGGCCAAGTATATCCATTCTTCATTGTGCAAATGGCCAAGGGGCACTTAGTGAGATAAGCTCGGAGGTTGGCTATCTTTGTATATTTGCATTTTTTTAATACCGATCGTACTTTCTAACATATTCAATGCAATCATGGTGCATAGTCGGTCAATAATAATCTTACCGAAGTAGCTAATGAGATAGAAATCTGGCATCCAGATGGTTTCCATAGATTCCTTCATGCATCTTTTATAATGCAAAATCGACCTCGAAAGATCGAAAACATCTTAAAAGTGGCAAAGAATATGATCTCTTATACAATTTATCTTCATAAAGTACAAACCGGGAGGCCTAGTTTCTCAACTTTCGAACTTCCTTTGGATCGTGAGGGAGAGTTCCACCTCTGAGATAAGCAGTCAATGGATCAATCCAGCAGAACTCATGGTCAATCTGCATGGTAGTCAGTGGCTCTTTCGAACTGGAGCATTTTAGTACTTCAAAGTATACTTTCTTCGAAAGTTCATTGGGGACAAGTATAGCCAATTTGAATAGAAGATCGGCTTTGGCATTTTTTGCCCTTAGGATCTGCTGGATATTGAAACTATTGAATGCTGGGGTCAAGCTCTTCACTTTCTCAAGGTATCATCTCATATTTTTCTTCCGAGCCTTGTAATCACTGCTGACTTATCCCACTACCAACTACGAATCACTGTAAGCTCGAATCCGATCTGCTTCTAATTTTTTTGCTATCTTCAGTCCCACTATCAGAGCTTCATATTCTGCTCCATTGTTTGTTGTAGAAAACTCAAAATGCAGTGCATACTCGATAATAATCCCTTTCGAGTTGACCAAGATTAGTCTAGCTCCTACATCGGAAGCATTAGAAGAGCCATCCATATATAGGGCCCAAAAATCTTCGAGAAGGTCCGCTCTTTCTTTGGGAAAGTTTGGTTGCAGCTATAGAATATTGGCCTCATTCTGCTCAGGTTCAGCATCATCTGGGATCGTGCATTCAACTATAAAATCGATCAGTATCTAAGCTTTGATCGACGGTCGAGATTGATAGTTGATGTCGAACTCTATGAGCTCAATTGCCCACTTTACGATTCTCCTAAATGCGTATGTTCGATGAAGAATTGCCTTGATTAGCTTATCAGTGAGGAGTATTATTATGTGCCCCTAAAAGTAGGACCAAAATCTTCTGACTGCAATCAGAAAAGCGTAAGTTAATTTTTTCAATTTAGTATACCTGGTCTCTGCATCCCTCAAGACTCGACTTATATAGTAGATCGATCACTGCATTTTCATCTCTTTTTTGACTAAAACCGCCATGAGGGCTGTTGGAGAGACTGCCAAGTATAGAAATAATCCTTCTCTAAGTTCGAGCTTAGCCGGCAGAGGAGGCAAGCCAAGGTAGCTTTTGAGTTCTTCGAATACTTCCTGACATTCCATAGTTCAGTAGAATTTCTTCGATTGTTTGAGGACCTGAAAAAAAGGCATGCACCGCTCAGCCAACTTCGAGACAAAGCAATTCAAAGATGCCACTTTTTCAGTTAGGCGCTGAACTTTTTTTATTGATTTTGGGACAGTCATTTCCTAGATGGCTTGGATATTCTCTGGGTTGGCCTCGATTCTCCGCATCAAAATCATAAACCCCAAGAATTTTTTCAAGATTACTCCAAAGATGCACTTGGTCGGATTCAACTTTATTTTATATCTTCGGAGAGTATTGCAGGTCTCTTTAAGGTCAGCTACATGACTGATCGAAGTTCGACTCTTGACAAGCATGTTGTCTACATAGACCTCCATGTTGCGGTCGATCTGCTATCTGAAAATCTTATTGACCAAACGCTGATATGTTGCACCTGCATTTTTGAGCCTGAAGGGCATAACCCTATAATAATAAAGACCACGATCAGTAATAAAAGTAGTTTTTTCCTCATCCTCCAGTGCCATCTAGATTTGATTATAACTAGAGAAGGCATCCATGAAGGTGAGAAGCTTATGGTCTGAAGTTGCATCCACCAGTTGATCAATTCTAGATATGGGATAACTATCTTTTGGACAGGCTTTGTTTAGCTTTTTGAAGTCTATGCACATTCTCCATTTGCCATTGGCCTTCTTGACTAGGACCATATTGGAGATGCAACTTGGATAGTTGACTTTCCGAATGAATCCAACTTCAAAAAGTTTGTCCACTTCATCAGCTATCGCCTTCCATCTTTTTGGTGCATGACTTCGAACTTTTTCTTTCACTGGTCTGCATTTTGGATCAACAACCACTCGATGCTCCATGACCTCGGCGTCAATTCCTGGCATGTCTGCGGGGACCCAGGCAAAGACATCGACATTCTTCCTTAAGAAGGCAACAAGCTCCTTCTGAACCTCTCCATCCAAGCTAGAGCCGATCTGCACCGTGTGTTCTATGTTCTCATCATCTAGAGAGATAGCTACTAGGTCCTTCATGGGTTCGTACCGCTCCTCAGTAAGGTCATCGTGAACATCCAGCCCATCGACTGGGCAAAGGCCGGGTTGGCCACTTTTTTGCAGGACGATGGAGTAGCAATGCCTTGCCAGAGCTTGATCTTCTCTGACCTCCCCAATCTTATGACTTGTTGGAAACTTCATCTTTAGATAATGAGTGGATACTACTGCCCGAAGTGCATTCAGATCAAGTCAGCCGAGAATAGCGTTGTAAGCAGAGGAAGCTTTTACTACCAAAAAGTCGACCTACGCTCTGGTCCGTTTAGGATATTGTCCTGCAGCCACAATTAGTGTTATTATTTTCTCAACTGGCACAACA
Organism: Cocos nucifera; assembly: GCA_006176705.1. Classification (NCBI taxonomy): domain Eukaryota; kingdom Viridiplantae; phylum Streptophyta; class Magnoliopsida; order Arecales; family Arecaceae; genus Cocos; species Cocos nucifera. The sequence goes on along the minus strand of QRFJ01000003.1, from coordinate 4,990,292 downwards.
TCACCAGTGAAACCCACCAATAGAGAACTCATAGGTCCTAGGTGGTTATTAGGTATAGACACTTTAGAGAAAGCATCGTAAAATAAGACATCAGTAGAACTTTCATTATCTATCAGAACGTGACGTACATCATAGTCAGCGATATTTAAAGAGATTACAACCATGTCGTTATGCAAAAACTGAACTTCTTGAGCATCTTCATCAATGAAAGTTATTGGTTCTTCAGTCCTCTGCTTCTTCACTTCTTCTGTCGATCCACCAGCCTCTCCTCATCGAAGCCCCTCAGAAATGATGTTGATGATGCTGAGGGGTGGCCGATCTTCTTGCTGCTCTTATCTCCTTAATGGTTTGGGTTGGGGCAGCGGTCTTGGCCGATCTTTCCTTACTTCAGATCGACGTCGCAGGAATCGATCAAGCCGATCTTGCCTGATGAGCTTCTCGATCTCATCTTGGAGCTGGATGCATTCCTCAGTATCGTAACCATGGTCACGATGGTAGAGACAGTACTTATTAGGATTTTGCTTATCGAAATAAGATTGCATTTTCTTCGACCTCGATAGGTGCTCCTTGATCTCCATCAAGACTTGAATCTTCAGAGTATTGAGGGGAGCATATGTGTGGAACCTTCTGAGGGGAGAGTTTTGTCATGCCCTTTGATCAGGGCTTCTCTGACGATGAGCTCGAGAAAGAGTTTGGGCTCATTTATGCTCGGGAGGAGTTGTGTCATGCCCTTTGAATCACCCACCTACCACTCTCTCACAGCTTCTTCATCCTTCACCTTGAAGGCCTCTTCCATCCGGATGTAACCATCAGCCCGAGCCAGCATATCAGCAAAATTTTTAAGGTACTTCTTCTCCAGAGAGAATAGTAGATCATTCTTTTAGAGATCGTCCTTTAGTACGATCATTGCAACGGGCTGATCCAAGTTTTTTCTTTTTATAGCGGGAGCTTAGTGTGGTGACGCTTGCTCTGGCAGAGACGATCGCGTGCAGCATTGGATTTGTGTACGGAGAGGAGCGTCGTCCGGTTAAGATCTGGACGCATATCGACGAGCGTGGCCGCATGGTCCGTACGGGAGGGAAGCTGTCGTTCGGTAGTCGGGAGCCCATACCGGCCGAGATAGCTCGCCGCATGGAGCGTGACGGAAGAAAGCGCGTCACGGTCTTCTGCAAGGCGACGGTTATCCAACGAAGTTCGACTTGTAACAGAGTTCGGCCGAAGGGGAAGCTGGGGAGTTCGTCTGTTGCTGAAGGCTCGGCCATGTAAGTTCGGCCGCTGAGAGGCCCGAAGAGCTGCGGTCTGGCCATTGAAGGACTGTCGTTGCTAGTTGGTATCAGGCCAGGGCTCGCTGAGGAGTTCGGTTCGCCTAGGGCGGTCGAAGGAGTTCGGCTGCGGGGAGTTCGTCCTCTAGGCAGTTCGTGCCCGGACCCTTGGTGCAGGGGAGTTCGGCCTTAGGCAGTTTCGGACCGACCTTGGTGCAGGGCGAGTTCGGCTCTAGCGCGTTCGGCCGGGACAGGTGCAGGGGAGTTCGGCCTCACTACAGCAGTTCGGCGTTTTAGGGATCGGCTCGCCCTGGCGCTGAAGCTCTCAGCAGCTACTGGTACCATTGGGCTGACGTGGGCGCGGCTTCTGCAAAGAGTTCCGGGGAGCGGATTAATCCCCAACATTCCTAACAAACTATAGGCAACAAAGCCATGAAAGACCTCTCTCCGCATTCCAGGCTTAAGTAACAAGTTCTTCGCTTGAGCTTCAATGTTAGGATGAAGTTCTCCTTCATTCCTAATAGGGCTAGCTTTGTTTAATGACAAACTCGGAAGCTATATTTCTTCATCATAGAAATTTTGCACCAGATCGAAGATATAAAATAAGAGATTTATGAAATGAATTATGATAGTTGCATTGGTAAGTTCTCCAAGTCATGGGCGGTAGAAATTAGTGCCTCCGAGCTCCTTCAAGTAGTAAGTTTCAGGCCGGAATGACTCCTTTACTTCATAAGGACTTCCTAGTTTGGCAGCCTTTTCTTAATTTGAGTGTAAACGGGACGCTTGTCGAATGTGAGGTTCTTCTCATTTGACATGCGGTAAGTTTTTTTCACTTTAATATTTGCCTTTGACTTTGGAGTTATATGTAGCGGCCAACTTCTTATCTATATAGCAAGCCATCCGAACTTGGCATTTTCTCATTTTTCTCCAATAGATCAGGTTTGCCGTTGAGATCTGCAACATTACCGCTAAGCTACAAACCGTGCCGATGGTAGCTGAGCTTCTATCGGATACTGCTTCCTTCCGGAAAGTCAGGAAACGTAATTTCTCCGGTTGGTAAGCTGTTCTAAATTAGTTAGTAGTACCCTATAGGACATGTTAAAGCTCGTCCACCCAAGTTATCCTTTGCTTTTCAAGCCTTATATTAATGCCTGCCAATAAGTTTTGTTTGTTACTTCGGCTTCCATTCGCTTGCGAATAGCTAACTGACGTGAAGTTATATAAAATGTTTCAAACATTTTAAACTCAACGACAATTCTTCCGCAGCAAATTATCGCCCATGTCTTTAATGAGGTTTGGGGTAGGCAATCTAAAACAATTCAACTTCTAGACCAAATTTTGCCTTGCTTCAGTCAATTCTTTGCATGGGTTCAATTCTCGACCCATTTGGTAGAAATATTCAATCGGCAGCCAAGAGAAACTTTCGTTGTCTAGGTGCCGTCGAGAGGGGCCAAGATATATCCATTCTTCATTTGTGCAAATGGCCAAGGGCACTTAGTTGAGATAAGTCGGAGCGTGGCATATTTAGTATGCATTTTATTTAATACGATCGTACTTTCAACATATTCAATCAATCATGGTGCTGATTCGTCATATAATCTTACCGAAGTAAGCTAATGAGATAGAAATTCTGGCATTCCAGATGGTTTCCATTAGATTCCTTCTGCATCTTTTATATGCAAATCGACCTCGAAGATCGAAATCTTAAAGTTGGCAGTAGAATATGAATCTTTATACAAATTTTCTTCATAAGTAACAAAACCGGGACCTAGATTTTCCTCAAACACTTTCGAACTTCCTTTGGATCGTGAGGGAGAGTTCACCTCTGGATTAAGCAAGTCACTGATCAATCAGACAGATAGCTATGGTCATCTGCAAATGTAGTCCAGTTGGCTCTTTCCGTGACTGGAGCATTTTTAGTACTTCAAAGTATTTACTTTCTTCGAAGTTCATTGGGGACAAGTATGCCATTTGATAGAAGATGGCGTGACGGGGGGGAACCGTAGGCGGGGGACGGAGCACAGGGGGGGGAGGGGCGTTTTTGGGTGGTGGTTTTTTGTTGTGGGGGGGGTGGGGGGGGTGGGGGTGGGGGGGGGGGAGGTGTGGGGTGGGGTGGGGGCCGGGAAGGTTTTAACTTTCAGTTTTTTTTTGGGGGTCGGTGGGTTGGGGGTGGGGGTGGGGGTGGGGTGGTTTGGGGGGTGTGTGGTGGGGGTGGGTGTGGTGGGTGGTGGGGCCGCGGGTGGCCCCCCCCCCACCCCCCCCCCCCCCCCCCCCGTGGGGGGGGTGGGAAGAGGGCCCCCTTTTGGTGTGGGGGGGAGTTTTTTTGTGTTTGGTTTGGGGAGTAGTTTTGTAAGGGGGAGGGGGGTGCCAATCCAAAAGGTATCAGACGTGTGGACGAAAACTTGTTTTTCCCGGTGGGTTTTGGGGGGGGGCCCCCCCAAGCAGCTTTGGAGGGGGGGGGGGGCGGAAGTGCGGGGTCGGTGGGTGGGGAGCACCCTCCCTGGGCCCCGGGAACAATCGCCCCGGGAAATTACTTTGCGGTGGGGGTTTGCTGGCGGAGGGCGGTTGACAGTGGCAGAGTGTAATCTTCTAGTTCGTATACTCCTATGAGGCACACAAAAAAAAAAAAACCATTTTTTTTAACCTACCCGCAAGAGGTCTCTACGGACCGGACTACTGGACAGTCGCCTCACCCCGACAACATAACGATCAACTCTTCTTTTTTTTTTTTTTCTTTTTTTTTTTTTTTTTTTTTTTTTGGTGCGTACGTATCATTTTTTTTTAGGGGGGGGGGGGGGCCCCCCCCCCCCTTTGGGGGTGGGGGGGGGGGGGGGGGGGGGGGGGGGGGGGGTTTTCCCCCCCCCCGGCCACCCGATAAAGCTTCTCACTTTCTCAAGGTTATCAGTCTCATATTTCTTCGAGGCCTTGTATCATGCTGCTTTATCCAATACCAACTACGATCCCTGCTAAGCTCGAATCCTCGATCTGCTGTCTTAATTTTTTTTGCTATCTTCAGTACCCACTATCAGAGCTTTCATTATTCTTGCTCCATTTGTTTGTTGTAGAAACTCAAAAATGCAGTGCATACTCGATTAATCCCTTTCGAGTGACCAAGATTAGTCTAGCTCCTACATCGGAAGCATTGACAGAGTCCATCCTATTATAGGGCCGAAAAATCTTCGAGAGGTTCGCTCTTTTCTTTGGGAAAGTTTTGGTTGCAGCTATAGGATATTGGCCTTCATTTCTTGCTAGGTTCAGCATCATTGGGATCGTGCATTCAACTATAAAATCGATCAGTACTAAGCTTGATCGAACGGTCGAGATTGATAGTTGATGTCGACTCTTATGAGCCAATTGCCCACTTTACGATTCTCCTAAATGGTATTGTCGTGGAAGAATTGCCTTGATAGGCTTATCAGTGTGGATATTTTATGTGCCCCTAAAAGTAGACCAACAATCTTCTGACTGCAATCAGAAAAGCGAGTTACTCCTCCTGTTCCTAACCGAGGTTGTTTCGGTCGCTCGGGAGAGATCTTATCTCTAGCCGAGGTTGTCCGGTCGCTCGGGAGAGATCTTATCTCTAGCCGAGGTTGTCAACGGTCGCTCGGGAGAGATCTTATCTCTAGCCGAGGTTGAAGTGCGCGCTCGGGGGAGATCTTATCTCCTACGGCCGAGCTTCCCTCGGGGGAGATCTTATCTCCTGCAGCCGAAGTGAAGTGCGCGCTCGGGGGAGATCTTATCTCCTGTAGCCGAGCTTCCCTCGGGGGAGATCTTATCTCCTGCGGTCGAAGTTGATGCTCGTGTTAGGACGAGGTTCTCCTCCTGTTCCTAACCGAGGTTGGCCGCTTTTTCCCTGTCACTACATGGTTTTCGCATCCAGGAATAATATTATCGAAAGAAAGAAATTTTATTGAAAGGAAGTTACTAGTAGCGCATCCCCCAAATTCTGTATTTCAAGATCGTGATAACGTTGTTCCTCCGCATTTCTTCGGCAATAAGTTCCGGGGTGGACGACCTCCTCATGCTGAACTCCTCAATTTGGTGCAAGCTCTTGTTGCTGGGAGACGGCGAATCGCTGATGCACCGAGATCTTTCCCAGGGGCAATGTGAACGACGCCGTAAGGTGGCCGACCTTCTTGCAGTCTCTGGCTACGGCAGCGCCCTTAGCCGATCTTTTTCTGCTTCAGGCCGGTACCGGAGGAATTTACCCAGCCGACCCGTTCTGACGAGCTCCTCAATTTCGTCTCGGAGCTGGATGCATCCCTCCGTGTCGTGGCCGTGGTCGTGATGGTAGAGGCAGTACTTATTTCGATCGCGCTTGTTTGGGGGAGATCGTAATCCTTCCGGTCTTGGCAGCTGGTGTTTTACTTCGGTGAGAATCTGGGTTCGAGGAGCGTTGAGGGGGGCATAGCGGCGGAACCTTCCGGGAGGTGGACTCCTTCGCGCCTCTTTATCAGGGCGAGTTCGAGGAGTTCGGGCCCGCCTGCTTTCGTAGGGGGTCTGCGAGTGCAGCCGAGCTTCACCCAGCTCTTCCTCGTCCGCCAGCCGGTCCTTTCTGACGAGCTCCTCATCTTTCAATTTGAAGGCTTCTTCCGCACGGGCATATCTCTCGGCTCGAGCCAGCAGGTCGGCGAAGTCCCTGGGATACCTTTTTTCCAGAGAGAACAGCAAGTTATTTTTCTGAAGGCCGCCCTTAAGTGCGGCCATCGCGACAGACTGGTCCAGGTCCCGGACTTCCAATGCCGCGGCGTTGAATCGAGTGACGTAAGTCCGGATGGATTCCCCTTGCTTCTGCTTGACGCTCATCAGGGAATCTGAACCTCGGCTCGGTCGTCGGCTGCTGATGAAGTGGGCCGCGAACCGACTGCTCATCTGGTCGAAAGAGAAGATCGTGTTGGGCTTCAACGCCGAGTACCAGTTCCTCGCTGCTCCCTTTAAGGTAGACGGGAAGGCTCGGCACAGCACGGCATCTGAAGCGCCGTGAAGCAGCATCATGGCCCGGAAGGCCCCCAGGTGATCAACCGGATCAGAAGTTCCATCGTAGCTTTCCAGTTGAGGGAGCTCGAAGGTCGGTGGAACAGGTTCTTGCATGATTTTCTGCGAGAAAGGAGGGTCTGCACAAACGTCATCACCACGCGAGGGGGGACGAAGTTCTTCAATTCGCCGGTTCATTTCCAAGAGCCTTTGGCCCAGCAGGTCCTCACGGTCTCTGATCTCCAAGGCTTTCTGGTGAGATGGGCGCGAGGCTTCACCCTTGGTCGATCCATGATCCGAACAAGGGCTCTCCCTCCTCCGCCTCTCCAATCCGGGTATCGGAGGTCGGGCTGCCCAGGCCGGTCGCTCTTGGACTGGATCATCCGACTTCGGAGAGTCCCGCGCCGGTCGGGCTGGCACTGGGACTTGTTGGTGCAGCACCGCCTGCACCGCCTCCGTGAGACCGCGAACGTGCTGGATGAGCTGGTTGAACTGCTCCGTATCCACTGCGGCTATAGACGGGGGCTGAGTCACCGGGGCCGGAGCAGGGACAGACGGACTCGGAGGGGATCGAGCCGCGGAAGCCGTCGAGCGCCGCGTCGAAGCCCTTCTGGGGGGCATTTCCTCTTTCCAGAGAAGGAATTCTGAAGAGGGAGAAGAGAGATCCGGAGCAGGGGCGGAAAATCGTCGCCGAGCACTCCTTTAAGAACAAGGGAACCTCGAAGGTTCAGTCCCTTCCTCTAGCGCCAATCTGTTGGTGCAGAAATCCGTCGCCGCCGGAGGTCGCCGCAATCGAGGCCGCTGGGCGCCGCCGGGGACCTGCAAAACGAAGTCCCGTCCGGAACCGGTGGGGTGGTGGCTCCGGCAGGACCCTCCGACGGTCAAGTTAGTTTCCGGCCAACAGTAATGGAGTGCTCGGAATGAGTTCCGGAGCTTAGAGATGTGGAGGAGAGCTTAGAGAGTCGAGAGTTCAGAGAGCTTAGCCTTAGTATGTCGGGAGGGGTCCTTTTATAGCGGAGCTTAGTTGATGGTGACGGCTGTGCCGTCTGGCAGAGAGTCGTCGGGCAGCATGGAGTTTGGTACGGAGAGGAAGGCGTCGTCCGGTAGATCGTGGGAGCCATACCGGCGAGTCCGTGGGCCGCATGGAGTCCGGTACGGAGAGGAAGGCGTCGTCCGGTAGGTCGTGGGAGCCATACCGGCGAGTAGTCGGCCGCATGGAGTCCGGTACGGAAAGGAAGGCGCCGTCCGGTCTTGCTGCAGGCGACGGTTCATCCAACGGAGTTCGGACTTGTAACAGAGTTCGGCCGAAGGGGAAGCTGGGGGAGTTCGTCTGGCTGAAGGGTCGGCCATCTGTAGAGTTCGGCCGCTGAGAGGCCCGAAGAAGCTCGGCTGGCCAATTGAAGGACTTCGGTTGCTAGTTGGTTCGGCCAGGGCTCGCTGAGGAGTTCGGTCGCCTAGGGTCGGTCCGAAGGAGTTCGGCTGCATGGGCTCGCCTGGAGTCGGTCCGAAGGAGTTCGGCCGTGGGCCGAAGGAGTTCGGCCGAGTTCGGCCGTCCGAAGGAGTTCGGCTAGGCAGTTCGGCCCGGACCTTGGTGCAGGGGAGTTCGGCCTCTAGGCAGTTCGGCCCGGACCTTGGTGCAGGGGAGTTCGGCCTCTAAGCGGTTCGGCCGAGACCTTGGTGCAGGGGAGTTCGGCCTCTAAGCAGTTCGGCCGTGTTAGGGGCTCGGCCTGGCGCCTGGCGCTGAAGCTCTTCAGCAGGCTACTGGTTACATTGGGCTGAGCGTTGGGCCGGGCTTCGGCAAGAGTTCGGCAGGAGCGGGATTTATCCCCAACAATTCCTAACAAGACTATAGGGACACAAAAGGGCCATTGAAAAGACCTCTCTCCGCATCCCAGCTTAAGTAACCAAGGTCTTCGCTTGAGCTCAATGTTAGGATGAAGTTCTCCTTCTATTCCTAATAGGGCTAGCTTTGTTTAATGACAAAGCTCGGAAGGCTATTTTCTGTCATCATAGTTTTGCACCAAGATCGAAGATATTAAAATAAGAAGATTTTATTGAAATGAGATTATTGATAGTGCATGCGTAAGTTCTCCAAGTTCCATGGGCGTAGAAAATTAGTGCCTCCGAGCTCCTTCAAGTAGTAAGTTTCAGGCCGGATGACCTCTTTGACTTCATAAGGACCTTCCTAGTTTGGGGCAAGCTTTTCTTAATTTTGAGGTTGTGAAACGACTGCTTGTCGAATGTGAGGTTCTTCTCATTTTGAATGCGTAAGTTTTTCCACTTTGAATATTTTGCCTTTGACTTTGGAGTTATAGTAGCGGGCCACTCTTCATCTATAAGCAGCCATCCGAACTTGGGCATTTTCTCATTTTTTCTCCAATAGATCAAGGTTTGCTCTGAGATTCTGCAAACATTACTCGCTGAAGGCTACAACCCGTGCCGATGGTAGCTTGAGCTCTATCGGGATGACTGCTTCCATTCCGAAAGTCAAAGCGAACGTAATTTCTCCAGTTGGTAGCTTCTAAATAGTTTAGTATACCCATAGGACATGGTAAAGCTCGTCCACCCAAGTCTCCTTTGCTCTTTCAAGCCTTATCTTAATGCCTTGCAATAAGGTTTTGTTTGTTACCTCGGCTTCATCATTCGCTTGCGAATGAGCTACTGACGTGAAGTTATAGAAAATGTTCAAACATTTATAAAACTCAACGAACTTCTTCCCAGCAAATTATCGCCCATTGTCTGTAATGAGGGTTTGGGGTAGGCCAAATCTACAAACAATCAACTTCTAGACAAAATCTTGCACTTTAGCTTCAGTAATCTTTGCCATGGGTTCAATCTCGACCCATTTGGTGAAATAGTCAATCGCAGCCAAGAGAAACTTTCGTTGTCTAGGTGCCGTCGAGAAGGGGCCAAGTATATCCATTCTTCATTGTGCAAATGGCCAAGGGGCACTTAGTGAGATAAGCTCGGAGGTTGGCTATCTTTGTATATTTGCATTTTTTTAATACCGATCGTACTTTCTAACATATTCAATGCAATCATGGTGCATAGTCGGTCAATAATAATCTTACCGAAGTAGCTAATGAGATAGAAATCTGGCATCCAGATGGTTTCCATAGATTCCTTCATGCATCTTTTATAATGCAAAATCGACCTCGAAAGATCGAAAACATCTTAAAAGTGGCAAAGAATATGATCTCTTATACAATTTATCTTCATAAAGTACAAACCGGGAGGCCTAGTTTCTCAACTTTCGAACTTCCTTTGGATCGTGAGGGAGAGTTCCACCTCTGAGATAAGCAGTCAATGGATCAATCCAGCAGAACTCATGGTCAATCTGCATGGTAGTCAGTGGCTCTTTCGAACTGGAGCATTTTAGTACTTCAAAGTATACTTTCTTCGAAAGTTCATTGGGGACAAGTATAGCCAATTTGAATAGAAGATCGGCTTTGGCATTTTTTGCCCTTAGGATCTGCTGGATATTGAAACTATTGAATGCTGGGGTCAAGCTCTTCACTTTCTCAAGGTATCATCTCATATTTTTCTTCCGAGCCTTGTAATCACTGCTGACTTATCCCACTACCAACTACGAATCACTGTAAGCTCGAATCCGATCTGCTTCTAATTTTTTTGCTATCTTCAGTCCCACTATCAGAGCTTCATATTCTGCTCCATTGTTTGTTGTAGAAAACTCAAAATGCAGTGCATACTCGATAATAATCCCTTTCGAGTTGACCAAGATTAGTCTAGCTCCTACATCGGAAGCATTAGAAGAGCCATCCATATATAGGGCCCAAAAATCTTCGAGAAGGTCCGCTCTTTCTTTGGGAAAGTTTGGTTGCAGCTATAGAATATTGGCCTCATTCTGCTCAGGTTCAGCATCATCTGGGATCGTGCATTCAACTATAAAATCGATCAGTATCTAAGCTTTGATCGACGGTCGAGATTGATAGTTGATGTCGAACTCTATGAGCTCAATTGCCCACTTTACGATTCTCCTAAATGCGTATGTTCGATGAAGAATTGCCTTGATTAGCTTATCAGTGAGGAGTATTATTATGTGCCCCTAAAAGTAGGACCAAAATCTTCTGACTGCAATCAGAAAAGCGTAAGTTAATTTTTTCAATTTAGTATACCTGGTCTCTGCATCCCTCAAGACTCGACTTATATAGTAGATCGATCACTGCATTTTCATCTCTTTTTTGACTAAAACCGCCATGAGGGCTGTTGGAGAGACTGCCAAGTATAGAAATAATCCTTCTCTAAGTTCGAGCTTAGCCGGCAGAGGAGGCAAGCCAAGGTAGCTTTTGAGTTCTTCGAATACTTCCTGACATTCCATAGTTCAGTAGAATTTCTTCGATTGTTTGAGGACCTGAAAAAAAGGCATGCACCGCTCAGCCAACTTCGAGACAAAGCAATTCAAAGATGCCACTTTTTCAGTTAGGCGCTGAACTTTTTTTATTGATTTTGGGACAGTCATTTCCTAGATGGCTTGGATATTCTCTGGGTTGGCCTCGATTCTCCGCATCAAAATCATAAACCCCAAGAATTTTTTCAAGATTACTCCAAAGATGCACTTGGTCGGATTCAACTTTATTTTATATCTTCGGAGAGTATTGCAGGTCTCTTTAAGGTCAGCTACATGACTGATCGAAGTTCGACTCTTGACAAGCATGTTGTCTACATAGACCTCCATGTTGCGGTCGATCTGCTATCTGAAAATCTTATTGACCAAACGCTGATATGTTGCACCTGCATTTTTGAGCCTGAAGGGCATAACCCTATAATAATAAAGACCACGATCAGTAATAAAAGTAGTTTTTTCCTCATCCTCCAGTGCCATCTAGATTTGATTATAACTAGAGAAGGCATCCATGAAGGTGAGAAGCTTATGGTCTGAAGTTGCATCCACCAGTTGATCAATTCTAGATATGGGATAACTATCTTTTGGACAGGCTTTGTTTAGCTTTTTGAAGTCTATGCACATTCTCCATTTGCCATTGGCCTTCTTGACTAGGACCATATTGGAGATGCAACTTGGATAGTTGACTTTCCGAATGAATCCAACTTCAAAAAGTTTGTCCACTTCATCAGCTATCGCCTTCCATCTTTTTGGTGCATGACTTCGAACTTTTTCTTTCACTGGTCTGCATTTTGGATCAACAACCACTCGATGCTCCATGACCTCGGCGTCAATTCCTGGCATGTCTGCGGGGACCCAGGCAAAGACATCGACATTCTTCCTTAAGAAGGCAACAAGCTCCTTCTGAACCTCTCCATCCAAGCTAGAGCCGATCTGCACCGTGTGTTCTATGTTCTCATCATCTAGAGAGATAGCTACTAGGTCCTTCATGGGTTCGTACCGCTCCTCAGTAAGGTCATCGTGAACATCCAGCCCATCGACTGGGCAAAGGCCGGGTTGGCCACTTTTTTGCAGGACGATGGAGTAGCAATGCCTTGCCAGAGCTTGATCTTCTCTGACCTCCCCAATCTTATGACTTGTTGGAAACTTCATCTTTAGATAATGAGTGGATACTACTGCCCGAAGTGCATTCAGATCAAGTCAGCCGAGAATAGCGTTGTAAGCAGAGGAAGCTTTTACTACCAAAAAGTCGACCTACGCTCTGGTCCGTTTAGGATATTGTCCTGCAGCCACAATTAGTGTTATTATTTTCTCAACTGGCACAACATCACCAGTGAAACCCACCAATAGAGAACTCATAGGTCCTAGGTGGTTATTAGGTATAGACACTTTAGAGAAAGCATCGTAAAATAAGACATCAGTAGAACTTTCATTATCTATCAGAACGTGACGTACATCATAGTCAGCGATATTTAAAGAGATTACAACCATGTCGTTATGCAAAAACTGAACTTCTTGAGCATCTTCATCAATGAAAGTTATTGGTTCTTCAGTCCTCTGCTTCTTCACTTCTTCTGTCGATCCACCAGCCTCTCCTCATCGAAGCCCCTCAGAAATGATGTTGATGATGCTGAGGGGTGGCCGATCTTCTTGCTGCTCTTATCTCCTTAATGGTTTGGGTTGGGGCAGCGGTCTTGGCCGATCTTTCCTTACTTCAGATCGACGTCGCAGGAATCGATCAAGCCGATCTTGCCTGATGAGCTTCTCGATCTCATCTTGGAGCTGGATGCATTCCTCAGTATCGTAACCATGGTCACGATGGTAGAGACAGTACTTATTAGGATTTTGCTTATCGAAATAAGATTGCATTTTCTTCGACCTCGATAGGTGCTCCTTGATCTCCATCAAGACTTGAATCTTCAGAGTATTGAGGGGAGCATATGTGTGGAACCTTCTGAGGGGAGAGTTTTGTCATGCCCTTTGATCAGGGCTTCTCTGACGATGAGCTCGAGAAAGAGTTTGGGCTCATTTATGCTCGGGAGGAGTTGTGTCATGCCCTTTGAATCACCCACCTACCACTCTCTCACAGCTTCTTCATCCTTCACCTTGAAGGCCTCTTCCATCCGGATGTAACCATCAGCCCGAGCCAGCATATCAGCAAAATTTTTAAGGTACTTCTTCTCCAGAGAGAATAGTAGATCATTCTTTTAGAGATCGTCCTTTAGTACGATCATTGCAACGGGCTGATCCAAGTTTTGGATCTTCAGATCAGCGATATTGAAATGATTGACATAGGCCTGAATGGACTCTCCTTTCTTCTGCTTGATATGGATGAGAAAATCCGAGCCTCATCGAGGATGCCGACTACTAATGAAATGAGCCGCAAACGGATGGCTCATCTGGTCGAAAGAGAAGATCGTATCCGGCTTCAATGTCGAGTACCAATTTCTTACTGCTTTCTTCAGAGTAGATGGAAAAGCTCAACATAAGACGGCATCTAGTACGCCGTGGAGCAGCATCATAATTTGAAAGACTTTCATATGGTCGATTGAATCAGTGGTCCCATCGTAGCTCTTGAATTAAGAAAACTTGAAGTTCAGTCGAATCGATTCCTGCATGATTTAATGAGAGAAAGAAGAGTCGGTGCAGATATCATTATCATGAGAGAAGAGAGCATGGCAGAGTTTCTCAATCCATCGATTCATTTCTTATAGCTTTTGGTCCAGGAGATCTTCGCGGTCATGAATCTCCAAAATTTTCTGACTAAATAGGATCAGAGTCCCTCCAGGGATAGAGTCATGATTAGAGCAGGGGCTCCCTGCCCTCTGCTTCACTTTCTTAGAGGTGATCGAGCAACTTGCCCAAGTCGGTCATCCCCAAACTAGGTCCTAGGGTTTCAAAGAAGCCTGCTCCGATCGGACCAGCACCGGAGGTCGATGCTACTGCATGGCCTGTACTGCTTTAGTGAGGCCCCTAACCTATTGAACCAACAGGTTAAATTACTCTGCATCCACCATCACCGCCAGTGGAGCTTGAGATGCCGGGGATGAGATGAGGGCGGGCAGATCTGGATGAGATCTGGCTGCGGAAGCGATCGACTACCGGATGGAAGCCTTTCTGAGAGGCATCCTCGTGAGATTGACTGAGGAAGAGAAACTCCGAGGGGAAGGAGAGAGATCTCTGTTGAGCACTCCTTTAGGAATAAGAGCACCTCAAGAGAAAGAGGATCTCTTCCTTCAGCTCCAATTCTGTTGGTATGAAATCTGATTGATGTTAGATACGAGGCTGGAGTTGGAGAAGACGAGGTCGCCGCCGGTGATCTGCAAAATAAGTCACGTCTGGAGTTGGAGGTGGTGGCTTTGGCAAGATCTTCGAACAATCAAGTCAGCTCTTTCAGCCAATAAAAATGGAGTGCTTAGAAAAGAAAATGACAAAGTATCGAGAGAGAGAGAGAAAAGTGCCCTGAAAAAATGTATCTAGAGGATCTCTTTTATAGATGGAGCCTGTAACAAACTGATGGTGACAGCCGTAACTATCGAATAGTGGACCATTCGGGGCCACGTGGAGTTTATTATGAAGAGTAGTATCTGTTGTCATGACATGCCAGTCCGTTGAGATTTAATAGTTGAAGTTCGGAGGAGGTAGGCGCTGACGGCGAAAAGTTTCAAGTTTCATCAATTTTAGAGGAGTTCGGACTCCTTCAGTATCGTCTGTGCTTAAGTGGGTTCATGTTGTGCAGATTGCTGAATCCGAGTAAGCATGGAGACCCTTCTAGGCGACTGCATGGAGTTCGGCAGAAAGGGATTCGAAAGTCCGCTGGAGGAATCCGAAAGGAGGTCTACTGGATGGATTCGGAAGAAGTTTGACTGATGAAAAAATTCAATTGATGATAAAGTCCGAAAAGAGTCTGACTGGTGGAGGAGTCCGACTGAAGGAAAAGTTTAAAAGACTTGCGATCGGGGAAGGTCGGCTGGAAGAATGTCGAAAAAAGCCTGCCTGGGATGGAGAAATCCGTTTGAAGGAGAAGTTCGAAAGACTTGCGATCGGGAAAGGTCGGCTGGAGGAATGTTGAAAGAAGCCTGCCTGGGATGAAGAAGTCCATTTAAAGGAGAAGTTTGAAAGACTTGCGATCGGGGAAGGCCGGCTGTTGGAATGTCGAAAGAAGCCTACCTGGGATGGAGAAGTCCATTTGAAGGAGAAATTCGGAAGACTTGCGATCGGAGAAGATCGGCTGGAGAAATGTCGAAAGGAGCCTGCCTGGGATGGAGAAGTTCATTTGAAGGAGAAGTTCAGAAGACTTACGATCAGAGAAGGTCGGCTGTCTAGGATAGAGGAGCTCGACCATTCCCGTCATTCAAGCTCATCCGAGCAAGGTCCGAAGGGATCTTGCAAATTCGGTCGAGGATTAATCTTTATCATCGCTAGCAGATGGGATCATTCAGCAATTAAATATCCGATCGAACTTCGGTAGGAATGGATTCGCCCCCAACAAAAGGCAAAGTGTTTCCATCTTCATGAATATTATAGACTTAAACATACCTTATAATAATACCCCAGCGTTGAGGCAATGAAAGAATTCTGGCAATCAAAATTTTCTCAGATAACATCAGATCATACGGCATGTCACTAGACATGGTCTCTGGCTTCAGCTTATAATCAGGGATTGGAAGCCTTGTCTCATCATTGGGACATGCAATTCCCGTGATGATTCCGGGGAAAAGAGGAATTGATGGTTGGCGGTGACCTCATCACCTCACAATTTTGTCCAGATCAGGCACGTCTTCATCAGTTTTCATATGATCTGTTAACTGATAGATAAAAATCCGACAATTTTCAGCAATTGTAACACTGATTTTTAAACGTGAACCAAAGGGGTGTATTTAGCGGCAAATGGAATAGTGTGAAAGCGGGAAAACCTCCAAATATGGTTTAAAATGTAACGCAAGCATGATTCTGCTACTGTAACATCAAAAAGTAGCGAATAAGAAGCACACCCAAGCTAGCAAATCTCAGGAGAAAAAAAAAAGAGGGTAAGAAATAAACACAAGAAAGGTGCAGATGCTGATTATGAATGTTCGTATTTGAAGAACATTGAACTGTTCAGTTCGGTACATGGACAATCTGATGTAGTTTATATCTCAGAGTCAAGATGATAATACCAAACACGCTTGAAACAAACCTTCGACTAAAAATACATTTACATTGCTGACTCGTGAGGATGTTGTCCTTAAAGGAGACACAACGGCACTAATGGAACCTGTACTTCTATCTGAAACTTCAACCTGAGACCACAGATTTTAACCTCAAAATAGCACAATTAGTTCTAACATTATATCGCAATTTTTCAATATAAATGGAGATGTAGGAATACCTGGATTATTTTGATAGATCGCTGTGCCATGGGGCAATAGTACACAGCTAAACATGATGAAATCCATCAGGCAAAAATTTCATGTTATGAACACAAAAATATGCATCTTTAAAAATTGGCTGAATTTATTAACCTTATCAAATAACGTCATCAGGCTTATACATTTTTATTACAAGAGGTATAAATAAGGACACATTCTGTCACGAGAAAGCTCTAAAGTACCCTACTGCAAAAATTACATTCGTGTATAATTAATGTTACACTGATCAAGAATGGAACTTGCTTGAGGTGAGAAAGTGACCTCTGCATCAATCCGTGAGCCGCAAGGAGTAATAAATTAATGGTTCATAAGACACTATAACTCTATCATTTCCAAGTGAATGTGCGTGCCCTCTATCTTGTACTTCCAGAACCAGCTCCCATTATCCATGAGGTCCTCTCTGATGGGTTCTAACTTAACAATATTACCTGAATTCAAAGTAAAATTGCAGGCTAAATGATCAGCAATTCATAGAGAGTCTTAAGAAGAAAAAACAATATATGCAAAATATTAGGCAAGAAATTTAACATTTCAAGAAAATCCTTTATGGGTTACACCGCAATAGCAATGTTCTCCAGTAAATTATTCTTGCCATTTTCACTGGATGGATGACTCTCCTAATTATTTACAGATGGTATACCATTCAACAATTCAAGACTATGATTCATTCATGAATTATTTATTCAAGGAAAATTTTGAATTATCAGCATTTCATGTTTGAAAAGAACTATGACCCAAACACTTGATAGTATGATGGTACGGGCAGCCTTATGTACCGTGACGGCTAGATTTGTTAAACAGATGAAGTGAAGCACCTTACTGACAAAGTGCAATTTAACTCACATACCTGTACCATCTGAGTTAATGCACATTCTGTAACCACTTGGAACCTCAAATACATGGCTACCCTGGATAGAGGAAGAAGGTAAGTATTCTAATTTAAGACAATAATCCAAATGGATTCTGCTGATGTTCTGCTTGTTGCACCTGCAAGACTACATCTGTTGCCTCAAATTCTGCATTTCCATGCAAAATAATCTTCAGACACTCCAATCTCTGGACATCATGCTTCCAATAGACACTGTTTGGAGATGTCCAGTCAATTCCTTTATTTTGGACCTTGACATTCTGCAGTTTGCATCTCCCACATCTTCGACAAGTAAATTTGATATATCAATATAAAATGTTCAGGTTGAAGTACTTACAGTGTTAAATTGAACTGTGATGGTATAATACCTGTCTCCATACTGCAGTACTGGTTCGCCATTTCGACTCATCCTAATTGAGCCCATAATGTTCTCGGCAACAATAATAAGGCTTCCTTCAAGCTGAGGTTTGAAAAGGAAATTTCATTTCAGGATGCACAAAGAGTAACTAGACCAAATGATACATGGTGATGACTACCTGAACGTCTCTCCACAAAAATTCTGCTACCTCTATTTGTAATTCAGAACCTTTAGAAATCAAGCCACCAAAGAACTGTGAATATTGAAAAACCAAGATAATAGCTTATAATATCCAGGTATGAAGACTTGTTTTCTAAAAAGAGAAAACATGTCTTTTAGAACTTTTTAATGTTCATTGACCACATAATCAAGGAATCCATGACAATAAAGGGACAACTTGATTACCGCTACCGCTCATGGCTAAGAAACAAAAGCATATGCTCAGCGAACCTATTCAACATGCTTCAGATCCTAACAAATTCTAGCCAAAGAATTGAATGCAACTTGCATGGTAATCAGAATGGCCTATTCCCAATTACTGCAATGCAGAGAGTAGAGGTTTGTAGCAACATTAGCGAAAATCAAAGCATAAGTTCAAGCCTTGCAAATCAGTTTATAACTAAGAATAAACTCCAGAAGTTCCAGAACTGATATCATCTATTATGTATTTCTATCTTGAATTCTATAAAGCATTTCCTTCATTCAAGCTTACTATGATAGATATGACCATCTCCGTAATGCTTGTATAGTGAGGACCACAAGCATAATCTAAAAGGCAAACATAACGGACAGGCATGTCAAATGAAATGTTACACAAACTCTAAGCACAAGATGAAAAGAATGTAGAGAAATCTATTCAATCAAACTCTAATAAAATAGAATTTTACTGAGAAGTGACAGAAAATGGTAAGGAGAACTTCAGTGTCTATGATCATTGCAGGGTAAGTCTTCATGCATATGGAACAGGGCTACAGCCTAGACGTTGCACCCTTCTTCTGTTTAGGGAGGTCTCATGTTGAACTTTTGGGAGATGACTCCCAAGTACTTGACATAGACTGCAGTTACATTATTTCTATGAAATGATTGGCGCTTCCACCATGACTCGAAAAGAAAGAAATATGGGGCTATACTGACTGATTCTTAGTTTTCCACCATATTAGAATGGACAGACTTCTGATATTTCTGGGTTCGGGGTTCACATTTTTAAACTGATTAAAGCGTATCAACCGGTAAGTTACAAAGGAAAACACAACTTTTTTGGATCAATTTAAGCACCATGAATTACTGTATTTTGACACCTTGAAGACATTTCCTTTCACCTCCAATCACCTTCCAACACCTTCCTAGACCAAAGCAGTTCCAATAGGCATAACTCAACCTCCATAATACCATAATCCATGCTTGTTTTCCTTTTTCAGAACCCAACATTCTATATCATATAGTAAACTCTAGTAGTTTACTCATTAACATTAAAACAGGAACTACTACCATATAAAGGGCATACATGGAGAAAAGTTCACCAAAAAAAAAAAAAATCTTATAGACATAAAATTAACAAACAAACATTGAGCATACCTTTTGTCTGGTAATCTCCCAAAGTGGACCTAAACCAGGATGAAGAAATATGAGAAAAGGGGGTCCTGAACGCAAGTATTTGTTGTTGTCTTCAACCTAACAAGTTTGAGAAGATATTAAAATGTTAAAAACACCACAAGAAAACTCAATAAAATTATAATAGATATTTGCACGAAGAAATGAGAAATCTAGATGTTAGAATGAGGTGGCATCTTGCGTATCAAGAAGCTCACATGAACTAAACTCATTCAGCATATGTCATGGAAATTATGCCCATGCAACAAAATGCCCAGAGACTAATTTATCTCAAGAACATAACACAAGATGGTGCCCTGATAATACTTGGCAAAAAAAAAAAAAATGGGTATATAATTGAGAAGGGAACAGGTATTAATTTCAGAGACAGATTTGTCCTTAAAAACAAAATATAGTGAACTCATTCTGATGAGGGAGGAATGCACAAAAGAAGATGTTCTTTAATTGATAACAATATAATAAAAACTGGGAAAGGAGTATCTACTACATTACAAAGTTATAAAGAAAGATAACCACAGGAAACTAAATAGTTTAGTTTTAAGAATAGCAAAATTACAGGATATACCTTAGGAATTTTTATATGGCAATACGAAAGAAGATCATAGGCATTCCGCATGACATCCAAAAGTGAACCATCTGGCGTCTGCATATCAAAACAAGACAGAAATTTTTAACTACAAATATAACAAAAAAAATAGTAATTTAATAAACGAAAATAAAAACTCAGACAAAACCAAAAATAGGAGTACCAATATTGTTTTACAAAGGGGTAATTGACATCCGCCCCCCAGATTGATTGACTGAAAATTTATTCCCACCCCTTGATTTCAATTGCCATTTTGTGTTTAGTCCCAGGACTTGCAACATGCAGTATTGCACATGAAGCAAATATAACCATGCAGAGAAACAGGAGTAACTGTGTGCAAAACACTAGCCTGTGTACAGGGAGTCGACATACTGTGCAAGCCCTAAACAAAGAATGGCAATCAAAAAAAGACAGGTGCTAGGGAAAATAAATTATGCTTTTTATGCATAGGCGAAGCTACCATTGGCAATTGGATCAGGTCGGATGGGAAATGGATTGGGCCAAAAATCTGTCAACCTGAACCTAACCTTTGTATTAAACTGGTCAAAAATCCAGAACGGAACCCGACCTTGTTATTAAACAAGTAAACCGACCTTATCCGCATAATGGGTTAAGTGGGGGCTTTAAATGGGTTAAAAAGTTATGCGGGTCAGGTTAAATGAGTTTGAAATGGGTTAAGTAGGTTTTAAATGGGTTAAACAAATCTTAAAACTATTTTAACAAGTCCAGTCATGACCCAACTTAATTATTAAATGGGGCAAAACAGGTTAAATGGGTCAAAGGTCTACATCTAAACTTGACCCATTCAATAAATAGGTTTAGGCAGGTGGACTTGTTTATGACCAGAACACATTCATGCCAAACCCAAAGCCTGCCTAAAGTGGGTTGGTTGCAGTCGGGTTGATGGGTTTGGTCATAAATTGCCACCCCTAGGTGAAGCCCTAGAAGTTAAAAGCTACCACTGCAACATTGCTTAAAGTGTCCTTTAGGCTTACTGCTTTTGTGCACATTAATCAATGTCAGACAGAAGGCAGCTTGGAAACATATTAACATTATACAACACCAGAAAGCACAAATATAAGAGGCCACTACTAGGCATGGAATATCTGTCAATCAAATCCATTCACCATATTCATGCGGGTATCCCTTCAATCCAAAAAAATGCTTAGTTATCCAAACTATAATGTGGCCTGTAAGTCCTTGGGTTCTGTTACCCATTACAGTTGATAACTGATGTAGGATGCTAGAAATAGGCATGAATGAACTACCCATCGAAATGAAAATGACAAAAGAATTCTTTTCTAGAAATAAAACCATGCCTTTCTAATTGTCAAATAACATTATGCTAGCAATAGAAATAAAACTATATCATATACCATATTTACAAAAAAGCTGTTGCAACTTGAAACCAAACTCATGTCATATGCAATTGCTAGCATATGAAAAGACTGCTCGAGTTACAAGAATATTCTGCATCTTTAATAATGATCTGCTACAATTTAAAGGAGTTTAGGACATTTAGAGAATGATCATTTGGGTGCTAACTGCTAAGAGTATATAGGCCCTGCAAGGAAAGGCTCACCAATTGTATGAACTTCGAAATTAAGTTTAGAATACACAAACCTGACAAGAGCAGGGCCGCACTGATTTTTATGAAAAAGTAGAAAAAATGGAGGAGAGACCCATGAAACCAGAATAAAGTTGTGAAGAAGATTTGAAAGAGAGTTCCACCACTAAAGAAGATAGCTCTTCACAGCAGACAAAAATGGCAAAACAGATTTCACAATTTTGCCAGAATATGTCAAACAAACACCACTTAGAAGGGATAAGGCTTGTTCAAGTCATCTGTGTATATATATATTTATACATACGTACGTACGTACGTGTATATATATATAAATGGTACATTGATAAACCACTACAAGTCTTAATCACATAAACCTTAGAGAAAAGAGTTTGCGAGCAAACAAAAAATCATCATTCATATTTTTGAAATGCTTTCATGCATGGTCTAGGGAAAGAGTCCACAGGCCTGATGCAATGATTTCTCTGTCTGTTTCCTTTTCCTTTTAGCTGATGAAGTGACCCTTTTTCTTTCATTGTATACAATGAACGTGTCCAGTTCATCTGTAAACATAAGGCAAAAGGAAACTTGGAAAAATCAAAAACAGCAGAAGCTGGACAAAATTTCAACAGTCTTATTAAGGTACCACAAGCATAATAGCTTCATACTTTCTATGCCTTCACTGCATCTAGAGTTATACATGTTCAAAAAGTTGTCTGCAATGCTTTGCATTGTACATTCTAGCCTGCCACCATAAGCACTGCCATGTGGAAAAGAAAGGCTTTGTAAATGCAATAAAACTGAAGTCATTAGAAAACACTAATGAGCAATAACTGTATTTGCCTAAATAAGAAAGCTCTAGCATGGGAATGCAATCATTGCAAACATGTACATTTGAATACTAAACTTCTGTATGGTATATATAACAATTTTATTTTATTTTTTAAAAATAGTCTCCAATGTCCAGCAAGCAAGACTAAAAACCCAACCTAAAGCTACTTTATAGTATGAATAGTGTTGGAAGCCCTCACGAAAATCCTAAATTATGTCAAACCCTAATGAATCGACAAGCTATTTTTCAGTCATATACGACCAGAGTTTCAAATAAAGGCCCAATAAAGGAAAACAGAAAATATAGTATGTCAAGTAAAACCAAAGTTTCAGTAATAGTTTTTATCATATTTCAGGTACATGAACAAAAAAATACATGCAGAAGGCAAAGACATATAGATCTGTCAATCCAAAAATTTATGAAGGCAAGGAAGGAGAAACCATTTAACTGACCTATCAGAGTTCTATATAGATATGTATGGGCATGATCTAGACCCTCTAGATTTAACGTGCATGTAGTTATTATGACAAACACATCTCAGCACAAGTCTTCTTAGATGTGGACTTCTCTTCTTCTTCAACTAAAAAAAATAAAAAATACACATACATGATATCAACTTCATATTGCAAGGCTATAAAGGAAAACATTTTAAAAAAAAAAAAAGGATCAGGGTTTGATAGCTAAGAGTCATACTAACATGCAAGTCTTTGTGATAGTGTGCAGTTGGATTTATTGCTGGTAGCACGTCATGAGTCAATATGCAATGATCAATGATGTTGCTCATTGTCTGAGACATATGGATACATGATTTTACAAGATAAAACAATCTTCATCACACTACAGAGACTTCAGCATGTACATGCCAATCACACACCAACACTTTGAAACCAAGATCACTGTTTCTTAAATGTCAATACACCATAAAAAAGATTTGCTAGGAATGTCACCCGTAAATGAATGAAAGCTCAATGGCCATGGATGTTTTTTGATGGTGAGAAGTTGTTCAATTTCTAGAATATATACATTTTCCAAGATTTTTTTTTTTCGCTTCACAAATAGTGAAAGAAGCTTGTAAAATAGACGAACATGTTATCAGAAGCAGATATTACAAATATATGAGTTCTTCCAAATGTGCATTGTATGTTTCTATTTTCTACCATGGTTTCCAATGCCGGACAGTGGTGGCAGGCAAATACAATGACAGGCCAGTACAAGTGCCAACAATGCATGGGAACATAACATATGAGATCATTTTTCAACTTGCTTAGTTAAAATAAGGGTTCTGAAGTATCTTTTTTCTTCTTTTTTTTTTCCTTTTCCCTTGTTTTTCTGGGTTGAGGGTGGACGGCATGGCACAGCACATTTGCATCAGGTCAATGCCATACAGCACTGCATGGCACAGTATGGCACCTCAGGCCAACAACACTTAAACAGTTAAACCCCTGTTCCACACATATTTTCACTTGGAAAAATTGAAGTGTGATGTACACATCTGTTGAATGGGAAAGCCTAATCTCGTCAACTATTTAATTACAAATCTGAGAAACTATTTTTCAGATCAGGATAAAAATGTCAGACAAAAACTGCCTCAACCCATTCTTTCAAGCATGGAGGGGGATGGGAGAAATTTAAGTTTTATAATAATAAATATACAACTCATTAACAAAGATGATTAGCAGCTGCAAATATGCGAACGACCAAGAGCATAGCTGTGAAATAGAATTAAAAGTAACAAATGGCAGATATAAGTTTCTGGATAAACATGTACCTACGCTGAATTCCAAGATGATCAACATAAGAAACAGGCTTTTTTAAGTTTAACACCATGCCTGGTAAGCAACTTGCATCTTGACTAGATCCAACTTTCTCAGCAGCACATAAATCAACATAAAGAATGTTTGTATTTGCAGGAAACTCGGCCTGCAAGCTTAAACTCAAAACAGGAGCAAATTCAAAAACAAAGAAAAAGAAGAGAAAAAAAAGTATATGACATGTGCGGTGAAAATCAAATTACTTCATTATAAAGGTAGACATGACAAAACCACAGAAAATGACAAAAAAGAACTAGAACAAGAACTACATAAGTATGAAAAGAATTAGCTACAAGCATAATATTGAAAATGATGGTCCATCTATAAGTCAAGGTTGAATATCTATGAGGACAGACCTTGCTTGCTGGAATCAGGAATAGGTGTGGATGCAGGAAGGGGGTAATCTAAAGGGAACTTGAAGTAAGGAAGCACTTAGGAAGCGGGTGCAAGTTTGAGTTTTGGAGCATATGTATATCCTAGGCATAAGTTTCCTGCTAACAAGGGACAAATCAAGAATACAGCAGTGAATAAGTTCCCTTGAAGATATTGAACACCCAAGCAAGCCGATAACCAAGATATTAACATTAATAACATTAGTCCAAAGATTCAGGTCCCAGCAGGACATCCCGTGCGACACCGGGACGGGGTACCATCCCATGTGTCGAGACAGGAACATACTGCCAGCATCCCAACATCCCGATCAAAATATCTTGAGACATCCACTGTCCCAAGTGTCGGGATGGGGCTGAATGGCGGCACATCCCATTCCATAGAAAAATTGTGACAGCCCCGTCCCACAGGATTTAAAACCTTGAACATCACCATCAACAATTGTCAGTGCCAAAAACTGTTTCGATAATACCAGTTTCATAGCAGAGGTTCTGCATAAACTCCTGAATTTCACCTTTCAGTTTCATCTTTTCTATCACCAGAAGGTTACTTATAAAGTATTCATCCCCTGGTAATAAATTTTTATGTGTAAAAATAAGCATCAAAAATAAGTGCTCAATTTGCAGGCATGGCACATGAATGTGATGTAAATAAATGCAAATGCAATCATAAGTATGATTTGAGATTTCAAGCACGAGTTAGAGATCAAGAGGGTCCGATGCAGTGGCCCAGTAAAAAAACCTGGAACAAGGGCCTGGGTCCCTATATGGAATCTTGGAGTTCAAGATCCCTATAATCTAATAAGCAAAATATGATTTCAATTTAAAAAATAGCCAGTGTTCAGCTATAAACATAATAAAAAAAATTCAGATAACAATGCATGTAGTTCTTTGATACAAAAGAAAAGGCATGAAAAAACATGCCATATATAATGCACATGAAAAATTGGCCCATGTACAATTCAAATGCCACCAAGCTGAACTTTCAGCCAAAGATTTTAGAACTTTTGTAACCAATCTATAACTCTAAAAAATTACATACAACATACTATCTTGACACTCATAGCAATGCTTTCTACAACATCAAGAAATCATTTTGGACAACTGGACAAAAAGCGATTACCAGTTGCCTAAGCATCTAAAGATGGAGTAGACAACTATCAAAGCAAACTTGGGGGGAAGCACCTGGGTAGCATATACCATTTCAATTACCTGGGTGAGCAACTGAGGTGGCTAGGCAGCTATCGATAACAGCACATACATAAACTAAGGGACTGTTTAGTATTGCTTCTATTTTCTGTTTTTATTTTCAAAAATTCAGGAAGAAACTGAACCAGACTGATCAAAATGAATAATGAAATCATTTTGTTTTTTTTAACTTGTTTGCAAAACCTTTAGAGCTTTTAGCAGAAAAAATTATTGATTTCAAAAAATGAAATTAAAAGCAGGGAATGCTGTGCAAATACTAAATCAACCATCAATCTCCATGTGGTTTTTCACTTATGTGTCAGGGAACAAGAACACAAAACATCAATAATACCAAATAGGCCCTAAACTAATTGCATCCCAGAACAAAGATGACAAATATCCTTTCTGAAGAACACAACCTAACAAAAAACCCATTCGGCATAAGCGCAGGAAATTTTAGTAATATGATTCAGAGGATCTTCCTTATCAAAGAAAACTTAAAATGATAAAAAATTATGAGGAATAAATATGAGATTTACTATTAAGGGGCTGTTTGTTTGCCTGCAATTCAATTGCATGCAATTCAAATATGGATTGTAGTTGACATTGAAATTGCAAAGACTGCTTCTATTTGGTTGTTTGTAATTGAAGACTACAAAATCAGTTGCAGCTATTTGGTTGCATCATACTGAAAGAGATATGGTAACCCTGCAAATGATCTAGTAAATTGACCCCTTTGGAAATGGTAAACTGTTAACTTTTGCTATTACATTATAATAATTATTAAATAAGTATATTATGATCATAATAACAACATTATAACAACAATTATGGTTTCCTATTATAACATAATAATTATCATATTAATTTTACAATTTCAAAAGAAAACAACATTATTATTAAATTATTATTGGATTATTATGGCCATAATTACTATAGCAATTACATCATTTTAAAATAATTTTATATATCATAGATATATATATTAATAATATATTACTAAAACAATAACTAAAATTTATTATATAATTTTCATTATTATTTATATGTTATAGACCATAAAAAGAATACTAATAATAATAATAATAATAATAATAATTTAAAAAGAATATTATGGTCAAAATAATAGTAATGTCATTAAGATTAACTATAATTATTATAACAATATAATATTATAAAATTTATTTGATACTCTAATAATTATATATTATTTTAATAATAAATTTTTATCTTATAAAATATTGATTAAATATTTATTAGAACAATTGATATATATTTAATATGTCAAAATTATATGATATTAAATTTTAATGGTTGGAGAGCGATGAGGGAACTCCTTTGAGAGCTACTTCAAATTGCAAAAAATCTTGTAATTGAATCTGCACCCAATTTTGCCTACAGTTCCAATTCTAAAATTTAGACTCTTTTTTGTAGTTCAAGTGCGCCTGTAATTGCAAACATCCAAACAATTATTTTGAATGCTTGCATTTTAATTGCAGCATTCACAACTCTAACATGCCCAATTATAGGCAAACAAAAAAGGGCGCCCTGGTACATGAGGCGCCTACTACTGCAGGATTTGGAGAAGGTCAGATGTACACAAACTTAACCCCACATGTAGAGAGGCTGTTTTAGTATGTTGAACCTATGACACCTAAGTCATAATGGAGCAACCTTACCATTACACCAAAGGCGCACCGGCAAACAAACAACCCCTAGATAACAATAGTTCTAGAAATCAAAACCAATCATTGCAAGGAATAAGATATTTCATGCAGAGGTAGACCATAATGGATTCTTTTGCCACTACAAAATGACTTTAGAACCTTAAGTAACAGATAGCATGCATACCTGCCAAGAGAAATAGGCATATCCCTAATGCCATATTTCTCAAATTCAGTGTATTCAATACATGTAACACCATAAGCCCATTGCCCATCCATGTTTTGCTTCTCAAGAAGCACATTTATTCCCTCTGTAGCTCCTAAATTTCTCTGACAGGATGCAAAACCTAATTTCTGCAACACTTGAAACATCAGGCAAGAAGTGCTTGTATGATGGTTCTCATTTATAACAAGCAGAACATAAAATCTACACAAGACAACGTAAGTAGCAAAATCATAGGTTTCAGAGATAAAATAGTGATTGAGATGCTATTCATCACTTCATTCAGAGAAAAGATCTTAATTATATTGACAGAGTATGAAAATTTATGGTCTATAGTATTATGAAAATGTATCAACCTCACTGGTGGTAACAAGTGAAAGAGAATCCAGCTTCCAAACACTCACATAAGATACTTAATTTTAAATTTATGTAGGTATATATATAAAGATAGTTTAGAAAGATCAAACGTAGCCAACTAAAGCCAACCATAAACTGTACCTTCTTGTGGCGCAAGCCTAGTCCAGCCAATGCCAAAAGGGTCAGATCTGTTGCAGCCACAACATTACTGCAAAATCACCAAAGTAGTTATGGTTATGCCATAAATGTACTGATTACTAATAACAACTATGCCAGGGTGCATCAAAAGAATAACAGTTCTCTTTAGCAAAAGCACAAAGAGATAACCTGACTTGTCGTACAGTTGCACCTTTTCTTCCATGACCATAGAACCAATTGAATATGCCTTTGTCATGTGCAAGTTTCCAGATTGCACCATGACCTCCAGGTTTGCATACTGGGATGAGTGGGCTGCTTGTCAACCACCGACCATTTTGAGCAGCCACAACTGGTACCAAAGGCTTGGGGGGTGGGGTGCACAAAAGTAAGGAATTGTTGAGAAAGATTTAACAGAATAGGCATATCTTGGCTCAAACAATAAACGGACACCAAAAGTGCAATGAATCAAAAGCGTAGTTTTTTTCCAGAAATGAGGAGATTAGAGAGTATAATTAAATTATACCTGCTCAAAAAGTTGAAAATTTTGTCGGCCTCTCCCAAACCATTCAAGTCTTTCACAGAGTGCAGTTATATGCTGATGGTTATTCTTCACCGAGCTTGTCATGATTGCAACAGGGGTTATACATTGCTTCCCATAGATCTTGAAATGGAGGAACTCTCTAGCCTACCATTCAGTATAGAGATTAACTAGCTTTATACTGAATTACTGATGCAATTCAGTTCAAAGGCTGTAAATTATGTGCTATGTTCTGAAAAAGAATGTACACAGATTGGTATAAACAATTAATAAAATAGTGCAATAGACTATTGGTTCCACATAAGTAGATTTTAAAACTTTTAATAACATTAAAATTAAAATATGGAACAAGAATTAGGTAAATTCTATAATGTTAACGGCCTTCCACATAAATATCAGAAAAATAATGTCATTACTTTTGTTTTCTATATTATGTAAATCATAAATATAGTGGTCCCAGCATGACAATTAATGAAAGCAAAGCCTATCAGTTATACAAAACACCACCTTGCCACCAATTTTGTATGATACGGAGTTCATGCCAACTCTTGGATAGTGCATATCTAATACGTGAGATGTATATATCCATTGTCTACAAGAAATAAGATTTAAACAACATTTGAATAGATCAGTATTCCAATCATATCAAACTCCATGATTCACATTGTAGAATTTCCTATTTTAATTAAAAAAACATTTTTGTGAGATGAAAATGATCAGGAGAAAGAAGATGGAGGAAACAGGGTCAGATGTTGTCTGAAAAGAGGGCAGTTAAGGACATAGCCACAAGTATAATCAACACTCGAAAATAATTGCATTTTAAGGAAATCATAATGTACCATGAACACATTAAGATAGAAGCATCTAAATGCACCCTGAAGTTGTAATCCTTCAAACTACCAACATGTAAGGGCACTTAACTATGCTGCCTCATAACCTGGAAATTCTTCTGAGACATATCATATTAGAAGAGGACTTTAAATAATACATGTTCAGATAAATTTCCAAACCCTTTTTTAAATATTAAATCTACTAGTATATATGCCTTTTTATAAAAGAAGATTAACAAAGCCAAACCGAGATAGACTAATGTTCTGCATGTGCAATGCAGGAATCAAACAAAAGTCCCTTGACGGAGTTGATGAAAAAGAAACCAGGTTTACTGCAATTAACAAAAATAAGAAGAAAAAGGATAGAGACCCCCTCAGTAATAGCATATTCAGAGAGGGGGAGAGGAAAAGCCACAATAAAATGGATTGCGATGAGAAACTGAGAAATAAAAAAACTAAAAAGTTGTGCACGGATAGAGTCGAAGTTTTGGTTGAAGTCGATTCCTGGAGTAGACATTTATAGTATTGGAGATAGTCTAACCTAACAAAATTTAATATATCATTGGGTAGGTTAGGTTTCTTATTTCACCTCTCATTACATAGTTCCCTAAACTATTTTGGGTTTACATTTTCTTCATCATTGTTTATATAATATATACAACTTTAATTCATATTACAGTATATCTTAATCTTCCTTAAATAGTGTAGAGGCCATATGTATGTTTTGTTTTGATGGTATAGTAGAGTCCCCATACTGTCTTCCCTAACTAGCACGGCCACCATCAGAAATACTCTATGTAGGTCCAAAGCCTGATATTCCAGTAAGCACCAAGTAACTAATCAAGTACTTAAAAAATAAGACAATAACAGAAATATCTTTTCTAAACTTGTGAAAAATAAAATCAGTCTAAGTTCCCAAGCTTGAGCAGATATAATGCAACTGCAACAATACAGCATATAAATCAATACCATGTAAGTGGTAGTACCTAGAATGCTTAATTTATTACAAAGTGACTAATGTGATGAGATATATAAATTCTAACAAACAAAGTTCTACTACCTGTAGATCTCTTATTAAACCTTCCAACAAACTTCGTCCGCAATAAGGAAGCATTGCAGCTGGAAGGCATTCACCTGTGTCAGCATCAACCAAATCAAGACGATCCCCAGCACCACCAAGAGGATAAATTTCACTTAGTTCTGGCAATCCCTAAAAGAGAAGGAAACTTCATTAGCCACCTTAAAGATGCCATTGAGAAATTAAGGGAAAAAAAAGGCATGTAACCAAAAGTAGAGGAGTTTTATTCAGCTATACGAATTATATCAAGCTAACCTCAATTCCCCACAAAGCAGCTTGAGATGCATATTCCGCATTTTCCAAAAGATCAAGCCCGGTAGGAACATGAATCTCCACAAATTCGCTTTTCCATGACTTATATAAGTGAGATGACCCATTCAAAGTCTTCCTATCAACTTTTGGGGGTGAAAGAAGCTGTAATGCCATAATCTGATACCTGTGAAAGGAAAGCAGAGCATAAATATTTTCAAAATTCTAACATAAATGTTTTATATCTCATTTCCTCAAAATAACAGGGGTAGCAAAGATATTCCCATCTCCTATACTAGAAATGTTCCCAGATTATATTTAATCATGTTTTGATCCATCAAGCTCCAACCAAATACATATTATAGCATACAGCATGCATGTTAAGGTATATTAGGAGAAGGAATGAATTATCTAACTACTTAATCCAAGCTGTGTAGATGCAGTTTAATTCAATATTACTCTGTTGTAATAAACAAATAATCAACTGGAAAGACGAGCATGGATAAAACTGGTCAGGAATGTCTGATGTTTTAAATAAACTTACACTACCTTTTGCAGTGTAGTAGATTTTTTAAAGTATAATAAGGGGAGTAGGAGAACCATGAAAAGCATCTTTCCTAGTCTCAATCAAGCATAAGAGCAACCTAGTTGACATTTCACAAATCTGACACTAACAACATTGAAACTTCTAGCATTGTCATGGCATAAGTTCAGGACCAAAGTCCATCAACCGTTCTTGTCCAAGAGCAATCCTTCAAAATGAGAACAATATTTATGCCTTGAACTTCCATCTAAGTATTCTTTCATCTCCATCCTTCTCTAGTAATTAATCTAGGCAACTGTCTCCTGTGAAAGGCTATTCCATGCCAAATTCCACACATGCTCAAGCTATCCTAAAATGGCTTTCCTCAACTCTACCTCTTTTAAAAAAGATCCTAACTTCAATTAATGCACTTCTCTAGTCTTTCTTTCCAAGTCCTACAAAACAAGCAGAGCAAAGACAAGAATGCAAAAAATGGAAAAAAAAAATAGAAAACAGAAAACAAAGAAATATAGCACAACTCAAAAGAAGGTTCTTAAAATGACTTTGATCAAAAAAAAAAAAAAAGGATCTAAAGTAACGAATCTCCGAATTAAGTCAGCATGAGGCTGAATAATATAAAATAAGCTGAGTATCCTAATTTACCTCTCCATCCTTTACAACTTGATGGACATTCCACTAAGCAACAATCTTTCTATGGACATTCCCCATTTATCTCTCTATCCTTGCATATAGTAT
The DNA here is from genome assembly GCA_006176705.1 of Cocos nucifera. Taxonomy (NCBI): domain Eukaryota; kingdom Viridiplantae; phylum Streptophyta; class Magnoliopsida; order Arecales; family Arecaceae; genus Cocos; species Cocos nucifera. Next base: position 4,958,719 of record QRFJ01000003.1, on the reverse strand, counting down.
ACATTGATGGGCACTCTGCTAAATGACAAATTCTCATCATCATCATCATATATCTCTCTATCCACATTTCTAATAGAATATGCTAGAAATTTCACTATACAACAATCTTTTACCCTATTTTTGGTTGGGATCATGAGAAGGAGGATAGATGAGGTTGGAAGGATTGATGGCCTACATCCACTGTTTGGCTCAAAAAGTTGTAGGGAGGATGGATGAAAAAGTAGGATTCTTCATCCACCTAGGCCCACTAATTTGCATCCTCCCAAATTATTGATAGATGAAATTTTGCATTGACAAAATTATCCCTTATTAATTTTTTGATAAAACTATAATATTTCTTCACTTTTTCATTCATATTATTTTTATATATACTATTAATCATATACTATTAAATTTTATTACTAATTATTTTCATTTTAGTACATGATTTTGATAATTATAATTAAATAACTAAAATTATCTTCAATTTCTCTATTCTTATTTACTATTTTTAATTAATTATTTCTATAGTATTAATTAATTATTAAATCAAATTATAAATTAAAATAGTTATTTATATTATTAATGAAATTAATTATTAAATTAAATTATAAATTAACTAGTTATTTATATAATTAATTCATTAATAATTTAATTATAAAATTATTTATTAAATTAAACTAAACTAAAATTAAATATTTATATTTTTTTATATATTTATAGATTATAATGATTATAAATTTATATATTGTTTACTTATTTAGTATAAATTAGTGTAATAAATTGATAATAGTAATATTTTTTTTTAAAGGATAATTTAGTAAAAATGTTATATAAATACCATCCATCCTTCTTTTCATTCTTCCTATACCAAACAGAGGAGAGAATCACTTTTATCCATCCTTCCATGTTTAACCAAACATATGAAAAGATAGATGGATCATCCATTCATCCTCTTCTCTATCCATCCTTCTTCTTCCATCCATCCTTTCTTCAATCTATCCTTCGTACCAAACAGAGCATTAATGTGCACGTAATCAGGAGGACATAATCAAGACAAAGTTTAGAATATTGGTAAGTACTTTCAATTTTTGGTTTCCAAGGAAACTGCCTGGAAAACTTATTTTTCTAGAAAATATAATTTTGGGTATATTTATTTCAACAGAAAGCTTACAAATTTTGAAAGATTATTTCTAATAAAAAGTACTGTAGTTTTGTTATCTCTCTTTCTCTCATATCTCCTTTTATCTCCCGCTACTTTCGCCCTTTTTTTCTTTTGGTAAAACTGGAATTTTATTTATACCAATCCAGAGAAAATGCATCCATGTGAAATAAAATATATGAAAAATCAATAGAAATGTCTGACACAGCAGTCCACAAAGTAGTTCCAGTATGATCAGCCACATATGTAGCCATCCAATCTGCAGGCTATTAGCTTCTCTTAAATTATGTGTCACCTCATAAGAAAATAGAGGTGAAGCCATTCTCCAACAGTCATGTGATAATGGACTTTCTCCTTTCAATTACCAAGTCCGTGGTTTCCATCACAAGTCCAAGGTAAACAGAACCCTTAAGTATATAAACTAGGGCCTAAATTAGGCTATTTTTTAATGCTAAAATATCAAACTAATTCCTTTCATTCTCCTTTTAATTTTCATTATCAATGAGGTGGATTTTATATGGAAAAAAAAGGAAAAATAGAGCAAGCAGAGCAAGTTATTAAGTAATGAACACTCACCCGATGATCCCTCCAATGCAATCATGGAACTGTTCGACCTCACTCAAAGTCTTCAGAAGCTTCTTCAGCGGCTCGATATCTCCAACTCCACCGTCACCAACTCGATCATCATCAACCCACTCACCGTCCAAATTCCCCTTCTCTATAAGACCGGCCAATGCAAAGAACGCTCTTTTCAACGCGCTCCTCTCCACCCGATTATCCCCGCCACCGCCCGGATCCACCTCCCACCCAAGCACATGTCCCTGGCCGGCCGCAACCAGACACTTGAGAAGGAACACCTCTGCCGGCTCCAGAAAAACCAAAACCTTAGAAATGCCTCCCCTCCGAGCGGCAAAGATATCCCTAACCCTAGAATCTGCGTCAAGAACGCGAAGCTTCTCGTTCAAGCTCTTCGCCTCCCGGAGGCGGGCCCGGATGGCATCGAGGCGGGCGATCTCCTCCCCGAAGTCGAAGTCCGGCGCTGTGGCGTTCTCGACGGGAGCAGTAGAAACTCTATGGATGCAAGAAGGAGCCGAAGGAGAGGAGGAGGCGAAGGAGAGGGAGCAGGAGGAGTTGCGAAAGGCAAGTGATTGGGGACGAAAGGAGAAGAGGAAAGGGAGAGAGGGAGAGGAGATCGGAATCGAGGAAGAGAGTGAGGCATCGCGGAGAAGAGGAGAGGAGTTCGCCGCCATGGGAGTGTGGGGAACAAGGTCGGGGAGAGGGGAGAAGGGGAAGGTGGGTTTAAATTAAGAAGGGACGTAAGAGTCGGAGAGGGGAGGGATAGAGCCGGGATAAGAGAGAGATGCTTTTGTTCCGACGGCATATGCTTCGCCGAGTCATCCTCTCTCAAGTGGAAGTTTTTGGCTCTTCTTTTTAGCAGAAGCAAATTGCCGCGATGGCGGCCCCACATACATCCCCGTTGGGTTCGTCCGACCAGGTGCCGGCGTGGCATGGTAGAATGCAAAATTTTATCTCAAAAGCTTCCCGTCTCGTGAATTGACCCAACCATCTCCTGCCACGTTGGAAAGGAAAATTGAGGGGGTATCCGCAGGCGCAGGACAAGCAGGCCAGCCCTGGGACCAAAACGGGTCCATTTCTGCTTCAGGAGTGAATGCCATGTGGCAGAGAGATTTACCGTATTGGGCCCCACCAATGCCCTTTCTATTGGCAAAATTAAGGAATATTTATTGAAACAAAAATATTTTTTTAGATATTTCTCTACAGATATATGGTTAATGCATATTAAGGAATATTTATTCATACAAAAATATTTTTTTTGTACATATACGTAATTGCATCTCTCGAAGGGTCGCTACTTTGTACAAGCATCCTTTGTTTTTTATATTGGCAATATTGCAACTTGCATTAAATTTTTTATTCTCCCTTCCGTTTTCTCCCTTTATTTCACTTCATAAAGCAGACATGCTTCGTTCTATTTTGTTTTTCTATTGTTATATCATGCAATATGGTTTTCGTGCGCATGCTATTTCACTTGGCTAACAAGACTTTTTGGCACTTTTTTTTTCCAACTTTGTATCTAGCTATGAAATCAATGGTAGGAATCCAAAGCTAAACCAATGACTTGTTTATAATCTGATAACGGTGCTAACATGCTGGCTAGTGTTCTATTTGGGTTGGTAGGGCAAGCTGCCTGGCTTAGCTAATAATGAGATATCAGTTAGAACAATCCTGGCCAACTTTCATCTTTGACATCTTGAATCACAATCTTGGTGTTGATGTACCATAAATTTGCATGAATTTTAAGCTTAATCACAAAAATACTTATTTTTTGATTAAAAAATTGTTATCTAATCTCTCTCTCTCTCTCTCTCTCCACACAAAAACTGCCGTTTAATGTCAAAAGGCTAATGGAATTTAGTAATAACAAATTTTGGACTGATTTGGCTACATGAGAAGAGTCTATCTAACTTAATATCTATGACTAAGTGATAGATAAAAATTTGGAAAGCAAAAATCCATCCCCACTTTATTTATGTACAATGTTATTGCAGCCCATTTTAGACATTCATCTGTGTTGGCTTTAAGATTTTTTAACTCCATCACCATCACATATCAAATGCTCCCTGTTTTTAATGGAAACATGTGTATTGCGCATGCAAGATTCTACTATATATTAAAATTTAATTATTACATAAATCCAAAATTAGAATTAACATAAAAAGGCTTTTTAATTGTTCCCCATATATTTGGCTGTAACTAAGAATATCCACATTTAGAGCTGAAGAATGAAATTTTGGTTAGTTGATGTCGACAAAAATGCTGGGGTTGCTAGGCAAATATCTCATCCTTTGAAGAAAATTAAGAGAATCCCATCTCTCAGAACTGGTGTGGAATTAGCTGGTGTTGCCATCAAAATCCAAGTTAAAGAGGTTGGATAAAGTTTTGAGCCAAAGAGATCGGAGGAGTGGTCGAAAGAACTAGCGAACAGCAAAATTGGCTATAGCTGAGCTTGGATGAAGAAATTGGCTCTTAGCTTGAAGTCCAATATGAAAACAATGAAAAAATAATACCGGAGGTTGCTGAACTTTGCCTGATGAAGAACCTTCCAATATCTAAGTCAGACGAGTATTTTAGCAGATAGCGGAGGCTTAAGAAAACAAAAATAGTATATATACAAAAGTATCTAGGATCCCTTGAGCATTGTTTATATAGGACGAGCGTTGGCATCTAATACCGAGCAAGATGAATGCATGCATTAATTGCTCGGTGACCGTCCACAACTGCATGGAGGTTGCATTCATGGATCTAAGCTGCAACTACCATCCGTTGAAAAAGTTCTAAATATCTTAATGATATGTTCAAAGGTTACATAAGGAGCTGCCATTGGTCAGTTAGATGATGTCTCAGTTGGTTTTGACTATTTGTTGGGGGATTTGAAGAGAATGGAAAAGAAATCCTTTTCCCAAAGAGAGCTTGCTAGGCTGCAATGATATGGTTTAAGATCCTAGCTATGGTGAACGACTGGAAGCTGCTGTACAAGCCGAAGGATAGCCCTTTAAAAAAAAGAAAAAGAAAAAGAAAAAAACCAGAAGGATAAAGTATCTTCCTTTCCTTTCTTTTTTTTTTTTTTAGCTTTTGTAATCTCTCTCTCGTAGACCGTGGACTGAGCCCTCCTCTGTGTAATGCCGGGCCGGCATCAGTGTGGTGGGGTACACGGCCTTGGTCCAAGATTTCATTAAGGCTCAATGGAGCTAGCTCGGCCCATCTCATTCTCGCTACCGGTGCCACAGGCCCACAATGTTAGATTCCAGCTACAATTATTCCAGGCTTCAAATTATCTCAAATGCCACGAAATTTTGGATTGAGAAGCGTCGCACTCAGTATTCGATAACTATTACTAGGCGCTAAAGCCGTATGCAAATTTTAGAGACACACCTTAACACGATCCAATGTATCACACCTTATCCCAACCATCCATCTCCTTATCTCCAAAACTTACAAACCAATACGAACTTCTAGAATTAAAGTCCCATGCCGACTATTGTTCTTCTCTCCATCGGCAACGATGGTAGCACAAGATGGAACGAGACACATTATAACGATCTAAGGTATACCACCTAGTACATGATCCACCATCCGGCCCATCCCAGCCGTTCATCCAAAATTTTAAGCCAATGCAAACTTTTGCGATAGAGTCCCATCCACCCAAGATGTTCTCCGCGCGGATCCTCTGCACCATCTCCTTCTATATTAATACCAAGAAAACGTTAGCCAAAGGAAACCACTGCGAGCACCGAAAGCCATGGAGAACCGAGAGATCGCCATCTCCTTCCTACTCTTCTCCACCCTCCTCTCTCTCTTCCACCCCTTCGCCGCAGAAGAGCCGTCGAAGAACATCTCAGCCGTCTTCGCCTTCGGCGACTCAACGCTGGACGCCGGCAACAACAACGATATCCCGACCCTCGTCCGAGCTGACCATCCACCCTACGGCCGTGACTTCCCCGGCCAAGTTCCCACCGGAAGGTTCTCCAACGGCAAGCTCATCACCGACTTCCTCGTGTCCTCCTTGGGCCTCAGTGATGTCCTACCATCCCACTCCGACCGCAGTCTCGCCATGGCCAACCTAACCACCGGTGTTAGCTTCGCCTCGGGGGGCTCTGGGTTGGATGACCTCACCGCGACCACGTCAGGCGTGACGACCATCGGGAGACAGGTGGCGAACTTTGCGGAGTACATCGGAAGGCTGGAGGTGGCGGTAGGGAACGACGAGGCGAGTAGGATGGTAAGGGACGCAATGTTTGTTATTGGTGCTGGATCTAATGATATGATGATGAACTACTACATACTTCCAGCCAGAAGAATGACCTTCGCTACTGTCTCTAGTTACCATACGTTCCTCCTATCTCAGCTTCAGAAACTTGTCATGGTATTCCACTTTCCTCCTCTGCTTGCATTTTTTTTTTTTTTTTTTTTTTGTTGGCGGGGGGGAGGTGGGGGGGCTAAACTCCTCTTCCTGCTTTAGCTGTCTATTTATTTATCTATTTATCATGTTAAGTTTTGATCTCAGAAAATTTTACATTTATTTATTCATTTATTATTATCTATTTAGCATGTTAAGTTTCGATATGCTCATAAAATTTTTTGGTTAGCAATTAAAAAATTATTTATTTTATTTTTTAATTTTTAAAAATAAAAATTAAAAATCAAAAAGTAATATTTGGTAACATCATAAAAGATAAAAAATAAAAATAATTATTTTATATATAAAGTAAAAAATTTTATTTTTTAAAACTTATTTTTTTATTTTTTTTAAAACAAAGTGGTTACCAAAGATACTTTTTATTTTTTTTACTCAATAACAAAAATTAAAAATATATATTTTTTAGATCTTAAAATTATAAATTAAAAAGTATAACCAAATGCATCCTTACTCTCAGGCATAGCATGGATATTTTACTTGTTTCTATTTTATTTTTTATTTTTCTCCGGATTATGCTTTTATTTTATTTTTCTTGTCCTGAGCCTTTACAGGACGTTATAGTTTCTTTACTTCTGTCAATAAATTATGGATTTTTCCTCAATTTAAATCAAAAAAAAAAAAAGGAACGCAGACTACTCAAGCCTTCATCTACCATCTTTGAGCTAGCCTTCGTTCATGTTGAAGCTTTTCCATATGCTGATAATGACCGGCTTCATACATACTTATTTTTTAATAAAATAAATCCCCTTAGTAACGTTGTAGCTGGAGTACTTCATCAAAAAAAAAAAAAAAAAAAAAAGGTCGTAGCTAGAGTAAGAGAAACAAGAAGTATATCATGCAGCACCAGCCCAACTCATATATATATATATATATATATATATATACTTTAAGGTAGGAGTTAATTCGGTCCTATCTTTGAGTTATCTTGGTGAAGCTTGGTCGGTTTTGTTAGATTCATACTCAAGAATTGGGGTCTCGATTTGGGACCTAAATACATTTGGTTTCCCAATCATATTAAATTTAGGTAAATAGAAGTCGATCTATCTTTGTGAGGTGCCAATTTTGTTGGTGTTCTGCAACATGCTTACTTTTTTCAGTGCACTTGTTAGCTAAAGTTACTCCTTATATCATTTAGCATCTTTTAGATGTTCGACTAATTAATGCTTGCCAATTAACAATGCCCAGCGACCTGGTTCAAAACAGCTTCAAAACTCGAAATTATGTTTGTTATTTTTCTGTAATTTATTTTGCATCCTTTGGAATAAATCTCAGTATATTTTGAACTAATAGAAACATAATGCAGCAATTATCCAACATGGGTGCAAGAAAATTCGCAATAGCAGGCCTTCCACCGCTTGGTTGCCTTCCGTTACAAATCACAATGGAAGCCATGCGATCAATTAGTCCACCCACATTACAGCGCACCTGTATCAACCAACAGAATATTGATGCCATGGCATACAACACATTGCTCCAAGACACCATCCGCAGGTGGAACAATACATTACCCAACTCTAAATTTGTCTATGTGGACATATACAATCCATTGATGGACATGGTCACAAATCCTCTGAAATATGGTAAGATTGCAAACTAGATTTATCAGTTGCTTGCTTAATTTTATAAAAGTATCATTAGAACTTTTTTGTATTATTTCGACTTTAGTATTATCAAAAACATTAATAATTCCATAGATTGGCTCTGATGGTTGTGTCATCAAGAGCACAGAGTAAGATGAAAAATTGACTTTTTTTTTTTTTTTTTCAATTTGGTTACTTTGCTTATTCTGATGTTAGTTTAACTAACTACAACCAGTTGAAATTAAGGTGTGTTTAAAGTACTAAAATACATGGGTGCATGCAGCACTAATAGCATCTGTCGGAACCTTTTATAAGAAATATTAGAAAAGCACAACTCAATAAGAACGCAAAAAATAAGTTCTATTGAAAACTGGGCTAACATGGCTTTAATTACTGAAACTTTGATTTCAGTTTTATTGCCATGAAAGGCGACTCATGAATAACACATTATTATTGGTATCTCTAAATGATCCTGCTGACATTATTCTTTATGTTTGGATATAGGTTTTACTGAGACAAGTTTGGGTTGCTGTGGAACTGGTTCCATGGAGATGGGACCATTATGCAACCCCGTTGTTCCAAGTTGTCCCTTTCCCAACAGATTTATGTTTTGGGACTCCGTCCATCCATCACAGGCAACATACCAAGCTCTCGCCGAACAATTCATGGAAACTGTGATGCCAAAATTTCAGAAGTAAATTTACTTTGGGCAAAACAAATCAAGTAAAACTATGCCTGGAGAGATCTCTGTATACAGTGATTGATTTCTTATAGTTTAGGCCTTCATGAGAAACATGTTAGCATTTTAGTCCTCGGTTCTAAATTAACTTCGGACAATTTAGCCTTTTTCTTTAGTTAAATCATAATAGAATAAATAATGGGACATATATACTTAATGATTAAATAATTTATGAGGACTCAGGTGGCTTGTGTTTATTTTCACATCGATTATACATATTAGATAAATCTTGAGTACTTATACAGAACCAAAAAATTGATCTTTTTGGATGAGATCTTGCATTGTTATAAATAGAAGATCCTAAATTTATGGAGATTGATCATGAATCTGTTATGGTATTTACGGTACTTATAAATAAATTTGTATGAATTTAAATTCTTAGCTCGATGAAAATATCAAAATTTAAATAGAAGAATATGTAAAAATTTGTATAATAGATCGTATATTTAGTCTTACATTATCTATCTAAATAGATCTTAGATATTTATATAAAATCAAAAATTTTAAATAATACGTGATGGCTAATCCTTTAGATAAGAAGCCTGTAACTTTCATTTGCTTTACCCGACGATAACTACCTCATGCGAAAATGTTTCCTCCGCTGGTCCACCTGCTTGACTCGTACAAAAATAGGCTAAGAGAGGAGAATTCAAGCATCACTAATGCCTTGGATGTCAAAAAAAAAAAAAACACATATGGGTAAATGTCAAACCTTGAAGGCTGGCCATTTAATCTTAGAAGGAAGAGCCAGGAGAAAACAAGGAACCAGCAATGATACGGTCAATGAAGCCTCACCTTTTCAACATTCATAATACATCATTCTATCACGCCAGACAAAGCCAACAAACCAAGTGGCAGACTTGCAGTCAAACAGCATGTGCATCCAGCCATTTTTTTCTCCAAACATTCCATGGGTTTTCCTGGGTTGGAAAGGAGGACGCATATTAGAACCTATTAGGGTCTGATATGTGCCCCCTTAATATAAGTAGAAAAATATTAAGTGAAGGAAAGGAGCAGCACTGTTGGTCATGACCTTCCCCTTGGGACAAGTACCACAACATCTCACCACATTGCACTCATATAGTCAGATCTAGAGTACTTGTCCCTCTTGTATTCTCCTCATCACTGCCAACTTCCTCCTCCCACATGCCATGATTTGAGGCCTTTTCCACATCTCTAGAACATCTTTCCATCCTTGAAGAACCGAACAAGGAGAGAGATAAGCTAATATCCAGTTCTTCTTCCCACCTCCTTTGTTTCTTCTCCTGCCTCGGTCCTATGTTTAGAGAGAGATTCAGATCAGGCCCCTGATCATTAGCCAATCCTCTTTCCTGCAACTCGGTTATCAAGTATTCTTCCCTTTCTTCTGCTCGATATTGTGTAGTTCCTACCCTGCAATTATGGATCAATTGGGACTCCCCAGTCGCTTCGCGAAGGTCTTGGATGGCTTGATGATTCAAAGATGAAGTGTTTATGTGGAAATCCTGATTGCTCTTCAGTCTGTCACTTCCTCTAAAGATCATCTCGGTTATGGGACCATGAGATAATCTTGATCCCACGGTAGAATTCATGGCCCTGCTCAGGACTGGATCGTGAGTAGTCCAGTTTCTATGGCCAACCCATGAAGAGCCATCGGATCTGATGGGAGGTCACAAGAAGTTGCCATGGAATGGTTACATAAATTATGAAAAAGTACTAATAAAGTACATCCATATATTTGAATGACTTCATGAACCTTGAGTTAGGAATGGACCTTTGATGACAACCTTGTAGCATGGAAAGATGGCCGAGATTGTATTTATGCTGCTCCGTTCCTTTCATCACACTCCTAGGATCAGCTATAACTGCAATTAGGGGCAAAGATCCAGAAACAGGAGAATTAGTTCGATAAATCAAATCATGGAATCTATATATTCGGATTCTCTTGAAGTAGTAGGTTTTGGGAAATTAGCAAACCTTGACCTGACTCATCGATCTTCTTGCTCCTATACATCTGATGACCCCAAGGAATTAAAAAAAGATTTTTTTTTTCAGTTTACAGGAAAAGAAATAGTGCCAAAAATAAGCTCTAATAGTTCCCTTGTAAGAAAGGTTGATAGAATTACTTGTAGATGACTCTTGACATGAGATATGCTAAGGCCTTTAACTTTCATCAATTCAAGGACCATCTTCGGTGTCGCTCCTGCACCTCGAAGGGGACGAACAAATAAAAGAAACAAGAAAAACTAATTGTTATCCTCATCATACTGATATATTGAAAGAGTTTTGATCCTCTTACGATCTTGGCCACCGAGTCTCTCGACGGCATGAACGAAACAAAGGTGGAGTTCCGGCGTCCACCGAAGCCTTGGGTTCTTGGATCTGACGTACTGCCTCACAGTCCCCGAGCTCGGCTTCCGCTCGCTCTCCTCCTCGGTGCTATTGCTCGAGCTCCCTCCAATATTTCTCAAGTTATCCTCGCCGTCTTCCTCAACCTCATCAACTTTGGAAGGGCTTCTCCTCGAGCTCTCAGAACTCATGCTTCTAAGCACCACCACCACCACCTTAGGTCCCCTTGGGACTTATAGGCAAAGAAAATAACCAAAGAACTATACTCTAACCTTCTTCCTCAGTTGTCTTCATTCTCTCAAAAATTAATTAACCGAAGAGCCCCCACCGCATCGACCCCTGCCGCCACCCTATCAAGGAAGCCGGATGGGTTGAGTTTATCAACCCACCATCATGTCACCCTCTCTGACGTAGGTGGTGAGAAAGAAACAAAGTTAGAAGCCAAATCTCTCTCTCTCGGAGTGATAAGGTTCCAGCATGCACATGCATGGGCATGTGGTGAAGTAGCGTTATTCTACATTCATATGGATACATATGCATGCATGGATGATTTTGGATGGCAGGGAGGGAAACATGCAAGAAGGAAAGGGGCGGGAGGGGCATAAGGGACAAGCAAACAGAAGCCATAATGTTAGGGGGCACCTTTGTTTTGTTCACACGAGAAGCTCCTCTCTCACTTGGCAGGAGGAGATTGGTTGATTCATCGGAATCGATAGTATACAAAAAAGAATGGTTGATTCAAAGTTGCCAAGTCGGACCAAGAAAGAGTTTGTGGGAATTAACGGGCGCCTCAAAGCCAACAGCAAAGCGGTGGGAAGCCGAGGATGGGAGAGTTCACGGTACTACTTATTTTTTGATGCTAGCTGTCGGTGATGCCGACCGAAAGCTAGATAAATGTCACCACCCAACCTTACTTCACGTCGGGAATCACGGAATTGTTCCAGGTTGCCACCAAAAATAATGCAAGGCATGTAAACCCTTCTCAAAAAATAGATTTAGATTTTTTTATCCTTTTAAGGGTACAACTCTAGGAGTGCAACGGATAACAACTACCTGCACCATATCCTTGAAATCTCACCCAAAAAAAGTAAGCTAGATAGAACTTTCTAAGAGTAGTACAAGTGCTAGGTTGCAACCCTGTTTGTAATTGTGATTAGATCTTTATATTTCACTTCCTATAGTATATAGAGGACAATGTTTTGTTTGATGAGTTGGAAAAATATATGAAATGCAACTAGAATCAGGTGGGTCAGATTACATCCTATGCCAACTTTGGCTTAATTAAAACCAGCTTGACCAAAACAAGCCTATGGGGTAGAGTCCAAGTCTAAACTCAACGTTTTAAAGGGTCAAATATAGAATAAATGACTGTATGACTTGACCTTGGAAAAAAAGGGACAGAAAGATCCTAGACAAGCTAGCACCGCCGGAACAATCAAGTAAGACAATATATGGTCATTATTATGTGTCTGTACCGCTGCCTTGACTGGAAAAATGAACTCTTAGTTCTTAATTACCACATCATGGTTTAGTAAGCAAACATAATGTATGTCTTGCTAAGTGAAAAACGATTATAGTTAGGTTTAATAGATAGACTTCATCTGTTCGATGTTTCCTATAGCTCATGCGATCTATCCCATCTTTTCTCGGAAAAAAATAAGTTCGCAAATATATAAATAAATAAATAAATAAAAAAGAGAAAGAACATTATTATTGGGACCACATCTTCAACTGGCTCATAGTACAAACACCGTAAATCCATTTCTTATCTTTCAATAAATTACCAGATGGCATCTGCCTCCCATTATCATAATTTTTTTTTTTAAAAAAAAAAAGCTATATTTATTGAATTAGAAATGTCTATTAAGTGCACCGAACCCAGAAATGTCTATATTTATTCAATCAACCCATGTATGGTAGCAAAACAAGCAAGTCACACATCAATTTCATTATACTATATTGCAAGACAATTGTTTCTGTGCACATAGCATTATTTTTTTAAAAATGGAACATCTCGGAAAGGATAGGAAATTCCATCACAAAACCAAAAATTGGGTTGCGAACACCAAATCCAGAGTAGATCCCAGTCACCCTCCTCCCTTCTTTCCAAGCCACTCTGAAGAATTTTTGGACCCAGTCCAATTCCATGCATCATCCATGCCGGTTTTAGTTCAGTTGTGCACGGTATTTTTGGTATGGCATCAGCATGATTGAATATAGGCAAGTTTTCCAATCGCTTGACTTGCATGGTTTTGTTGTCCTTCAAACCTAACCTAGAGCTAATCATGCATGCATTAATTTGTCTCTCACTAGATTAGAAGATCTTGGAAGTCACAGAACCGAGCAAGAGTCAATGTTCCCTTCATTGACTAAGGGCACCGGTTCATGTATAGGGCATGGGCAGGGCCATAAATGGATCGGTCCAGCTGAACCAGATCGACCTTGCACCAGTCTATAGGGCTGATGGACACTTTTATTGGACTAGTAAATTGATGACTTGTCAAGGCCATAATATTCCGCTAATGCATCTAAATTAGGACATATGTGAATTTTTTATTAGCTTTGCCTATGGTAGGATGAATCTACCTAATAATTTCTTCCAAACTAGAGTAACTTTCATTTATTTTTTATTTTTTTTAAAGGACCACGATGCATTTTATGATTTTTTATTTTGAATGATTATATTAGGACAATAAGCTTCAAAGAGGCATTTATTTAGCTTCTCTCTCTCTTGCATGCCCATGCGATGGTGGGGGCATCACCAGTCACCAATCATTTAATAATTTCAGAGAAATGATGAAAGAGCTACTTCTTCACACCCCCTCCATGAAATGAAAGCTAATAGTTTTGTATCATTTTCTAAAAAATTATTTGATGAGGTATAAACAAGAATTTATAAAACCAAGCTTCCCTTATAATTTGAGAGTTGTAATTCCTTCCATTCACAAAAAAAAAAAAAAAAAAAAAAGAAAGAAAGAAAGAAAGAAAGAAAAAGAAAGAAAAGTTGTAATTCCTCTAGAATGTGGGTTTATGCGCGAAAGGCTAGGAGATAACGTTCAAATTAAACCATGTATCATCTTCAAACCATGTGCCCCCTCGTGCCATCATAGTTTAAGGTAAAGAAAGATAATAAAGATGCGAGAGAGAGAGAGAGAGAGAGAGAGAGAGAGAGAGAGAGAGAGAGAGAGATTATACCGGAAAGAAATGACGTGCAATTTTGAATAGTTGAAACTTGAAAGTCATCATAGAATCTGAAGCCCATGTCAGTTGATCCTTAAATAAAACCCCCCACTATCATTGCTACAATGGCTGGTCCATTATATTAATTAACAATTGTCATAATATAGTATCCACTCTACCAACTAATATTCTTCTTTTTTTAAATTTTTTAGCAACTAATATTCTCCAACATTGCTCTTTATTCAAATTGTGGTGGAGCCTTCCACCTTGTGTTTGACAAAAAGAAATACTCTTGACACACACTCTCTTTCCAAAACTAAAACCAGACCGGACATTAAAAAATGCCATAATATCTCGTATCCATCAATGACTTATATCTTAGCATAACGTTAATGTTAATATGCTGTCTCTATATGCGTCAGTAAGTACCTATATAATCGGATCAGTGAGATCCTTTATTTTCTTCTATGCACCCTTGGTGATGGTGATATACTTAATTTGTCCCCACCTATGGAGAGACTAGTGAGTTTCTCCATCACTTCAGAGCCAACCTCCAAAAAAGCTAAAAGTTAATATCTAATTATGTTTAGTTTATACTAATCCATATAACAAACTTTCCAACTTATATTACAAGTGGGACCTCATCCACCCCGGTTGCACAAAGCCAAGGAACTGACATGGGATTCCAGTCGCTGCTACCAAAAGTATTCCATGTGGCAAATTCACCCATCATCTCTTCACTTAACTTGAACCTTAGCCAATTGCCTTCAATGCATTGGTTGTTTAGGGAGTCGGTGATGCTTGCTTCTATGCTTCGATCCATCCAAGTGAATCCAATTTAGAAGTCACCATTCAAGCAAAATGAGATGAACTATTGTCTAAGTTGGGCATGACAAATTTCTACTTGTCTAATCAATAGCCTCCTTTTGAACTGTCAAAAATATCGGCTAACTGGAATTGGAAGAAACCTTTTATGACACATGGGGGCGGACGCTGTGAGGGAGTTGGCTTCCATAGAAAAGCACATATTCCATAGGATAGCTCAGATCAAATTGTCAGCACTAGGCCATGGCTTTTGTCCTTGAAGTCTTTAATCTTGGTTGGTGTGAGGTAGTGAGAGTACTAATTTGTTTTATTTCCACTTTAGTTGAGTCTGAAGGGAAAACTCATGCATGTGCATCCCCCTATAGTCATGAGTTTGTGAGTGCTATAATTGCGATATTCTCTAAATTGTCTGAAAAGTTCTACACTCCAAACGAAGCCATTCATGGAGCAATGAATAATCCTGAAATAATTGAGCCATTATATATGCTTTACACATAGCTCATGATTTCTTAAGTTTACAATACTTAAAAAATATATTTTTGAATGATCGATCGGATCATTGATGTTATCTATTTGTTGTTTCTGATTTCCTCATTTTTTTTAAGGAAAAGAATGGGATGGCATACATATACAAGAGCTCCGGGTTCCATATTTTGTTGTCGTCAACCTTTTGTTTATAAAATTTTTCCCGGCCCCTTTCTTTCACGTTTGATGGTGTTTTGATATGTTTGCACTGTTTGAGCAAAAATTGCACACATGCCCCTCGACATGCCATTATTGGGCATGTGTCATGCATGCACGTGCATGATAGACAACCAGCCTGTACTTCAGCACGAATATTTTAGTACTTTAGCAAACTCTTATCAAACTAAAATCAACATACAAACTCTTAACTGACTCTTAATGATAGAGGCTAGTACCTCTCCTCTCTTTTTTTTTTTTTTTTTTTTTTTTTTTTTTTGCGGATATTTTACCTGTTGGGAACCATCTATAAGTACCAATTTTGGAGCGCCTAAATCGTCTATCCAGGAGCTCATGACTATATGTAGCACCACTCATTTCTCAGCACAAAAAACTGCCACATCCTTGCGAGTCCTCTATATATCTCACCTTACAGTGGAAGTACATCATCAGCTATTTTAGTAAGAGCATGGAACATTTGTGATACAAAAATGTTATGCAGCTTTCCACAACTTCCATCAGAAGACGGATAGCCATCAAACAAAATAATCAATGAGTATCTACAGTGTCATACATGATGCACATTGTTGGACAGCCATCCATCGTTTAATTGCAGCTATCAAGGATTGCACGTCACTTTGTGGTGTGGACCACACTCTGTAGGGGATCCTTTGGTTGCCTTAATATGCCCTACTAGCCTAAGAAGGCATAATGAGGTCTGTTGAGATAGATAGATAGATAGATAGAGAGAGAGAGAGAGAGAGAGAGAGAGAGAGAGAGAGAGAGAGAAAGAGAGAGAGAGTATGATCACGGGATAAGTACTTCTCTATAGTTTCAGGTAGGAAATCCAAGAGGGCAGATCCTGCAAGCTGCATTAAATACGTAATTGTTCCAAGCGGGCAAGAGAAAATATTCCAAGGTGAGGGAGGTGGATTTAAAATGCTCTGGTGGTTCCGGCCCCGTGAGGATTTTTAATACCGAGTTTCGTGCGACAAGGTTCACTCGCACACTCAACCCGGGAAGTCAACCCACCAATGTTCATGCAGTAATGTATCTTTCAAGGCCACACTAGAATCCTGTGAATGAGAAAGGATGTCTCTCCCCATCATGTCATGGGCCTCATATCATTTATCCATGCATGCATGTCGACCATATACGATCCACGCCACCATGCCTTCATGCGTCCCCTTATCATGTCATGGCGGCCTCTCACTTGGCCCCTACCATGAAGCGTGTAATTAAGAGCACAAAATGATTTGTTACATTTCTTTCCATACAAGTTGACAGTAAAATCTACTACGAGCCGTACCAAAATTAGGACTTTTTAACATCACTCCATGGACTTGTGTATAAGGATAAAAGCTTCTTGTTCAGCTCTTTAATTTAAAAAAAAATTATCAAATAATCTTTATATTAACTTAAAATTATTTTTTAGATAAAATAAAATCTTTCTCGACCATAAAAAAATTATTTTTCAGTCCCTATCATCCATTTAAACCATCCACTACCCATAAAATGATAGAACTATCCTTAAATGGACAGTGGCCATGTAGAACACACAGCGGCACAAGGACGAAATAGTCATGGACATGCGAAGAAAAGAATAGCGCAGCCGGAGGTCGAAGGTGCAATAGGCGGGGGGACGGGGGACGTAGCGCCGATAGGGTGGGAGAATGCAGTCGAAGGCACGTAGAGGAGAGGGGAGCGCTGTCTAAGGGCCGGGGACCGATGCCAAAGATGCGACGAGTGAGGCGCGAGGGGCCACGGCACCGAGGGGCGAGGGGGAGAGACGAGATCGAAGGTGCATGAAGGAGAGGGGAGCGAGGTCGGAGGGTCGATGAAGGAGGCATGACGAGCGGAGGGGCGAGGGGCTACGAGGGGAGGTGAAGCGGAAGGCCACGACGCTGGCGAGGGGAGGGGAGGGGAGCATGGAGCAGAAGGAAGGGAGTGGCGTGCGGGAAAAGAAGATGGAAGGAAAAAAAATTAAAAAAATAAAATAAAAAAATAAATATAAATATAAATATAATAATAAATATTAAATATTAAAAAATAATATAATTTTTTAATAATAATAATAGCCATTGAAATCCTTAATTTTGATAAAAAATAAAAATTAAAAATTAAAGTAATAAAAATAATAATAAATATTAAATAATAAAAAATTAATTTTTTTTCATAATAATAATAATAATAATAATAATAATAATAATAATAGCTACCGCATCATCAATTTTGATAAAAATATAAAAAAAATAAAAATAAAATAATAAAATTATAATAATTATTAAATAATAATAATAATATATATTTATATAATAAAAATAATAAAAAATTATTAATAAGTATTAACTAATAATAATAGCCATCGAATTATCAATTTTGATAATAAATATTTTTTATTATTAAAAAATAAATAAATTATTAAAAAAATAAATAAAAAATTTTAAAAAATTAAAACCGGATAATTAATTTAAACCATTGCATAACCAAAGAACCATTTTATGCAACCTAAATATAAACCCATGTAATTTAAGTACATATCTATATAAGCTGAATATAAACACATATAACCAAAGCTTATGGTAATAGTTCCATACCCACTTCAGGGAAGCAAGCTATTTCTGTTCGTTTCTAAAAGTGTAAGTTGCATTTTAGTCCTATTAAATATTTATTTTAAGCATTCATCCTTAGCATTAATGCAAAACAGATTTACCTGACAGGAATTAAATAAAACTGCAGTAATTGAAGAGGCAAAGAGTAAATTATAAACTAAGGTGCAGCGTGAAATCATAATTACATGAACTAAAATGACCGTGAAGTTAAATGAATAGCTATTAGAGAACCAGAAGAGTCTAATTCAATGCAGCAAGAAAATATAACCGCAAAAACTAAAAGACGGAATAGCAGCCTGAGGGAAACAATCGTATTTTGATCACCCATTGAACCTTTTGATCATAGAGTTATTACCTCAACAACGAGGATAAAATATTGGGGGAAAAAAGAAAAAGAAAAGAAAATTCGCACATTGAGTGGCTGAAGAAGATGACAAAAGCCACCCTGTACCACCATATGTGGGTAACATTCCTTTCAACTCATCTGTCTTTCTCTAGTTCCGACTTCCTCGAGATGAAGCGCAAAAATTGTCAATAAAAAAGAAACTTTTTTGGCATTGGAAAGGTGAATCTCTTCAGTTGGAAAGCTTCTGTCATGGGGAGGAGAAGTTAAACTGTATGCCGGTCTTTCCAGTGTCGTGCCCAAACTGTTTCAATACATAACAATAGTTTATCTGAAAGCAAAACCCATACTTGTTAGGAAACAGGAAATTCATCCTTTTTAGTTAGTTAAAATTCAGATTGATATGTTTTGGAACAAACCTCCATACGGAACAGTTTTGTGGGAAATATTATGCCAAATCCTACAGAGCTTCTAAATGACTCCCAAAAGTTCCAAAATGAGAAATCCTTGAACTTGTTCTCCGTTAATTTAGCAAGATTCCCAGCATTGATAAATACATGACCATGTATTCCAGACTCTCTGAACAGTTTTAGGGGCAGGTCAAACGAAAGATCAGCAAAGGCAGTGACTGCAAGGTCACCTCCCAGGACATCCCTTTCAGGAGAGGCAGGGGAATCATCTTTATCAGATTTCGTGGGGATGAACCTTCTCGAGTCAGTCGGGCCTAATCCTCTTGTTCTGAACCCTAACAAGGAGGTGGGCCCGCTCAAGTTGCAGACAGGAGAAGAATGACCACCCATGTAGAATCGCTCAGGCAATGGTGAGGGCAAGTCCATAAACCCCCTTCCCCATGGCAGAATGACACCTGCTGCAACTCCAATATTGAGAGCAGAGTTATAAAATCCCAAGGGGAAAGCACCACGAAGATCGAACTCCTGTTACAAGGTATGAAGACAGCAGACAATATTGAGATACAATTCTGTCTCATTGAGATTAATAGCATGACTTTATAGCCTAATTCATGAAGAGCTGCTATGATATATACAGTATGTTGTACTCAATTGATGAATGTAATATACCATAGAACCGTACAATATAATAAAATTTGAACCCACACACAGTCCACCCAAACAGGGAATGATTTAAGCCACTAGTCACCCTACCACCACAGGAGCAGCAAACACCTCCACCAATTCAACCCCTATACCCTCCGCTCCCCCCATCCGCACTCCATTCCATTTAGTCTCCCTCAATAATCAAATCTCTTAAGAATGATTCATAAGCTAGCTTTGGTCTTACCTGGAATTAAACCACGGTTAGATGATTCATTACCTAGAGACATAGGACCCATCAATGGGAATGAAGCCCAGCAAAGGCTTAGCCAAAAGGACCCATAAGACATGGGAAAAAACATACTTCTTTTAACACAACCCTCCATTAAGATCCATCCCAAGATTTTTATTGTTCTATTGAAACTAGACAACGCAACTTCATTTTTGTAGAATGAGTCTTTGGACATCATTCTTTTACCTGATTATCCAATTCCTCCCATTATATACCATGAGAATGACAGGTTCATTTCAGCAAAACTTTCTAGACCCCCCTCTCCTCCAACACAAAACAACGCATACAACAACAGTGTTTTGAACCCGAGGACACAGGCCAAACTGCTCAGCTGGCCAGATCATGGGTTTATGGTTTAGCCACAGGCCAACCACAGGTCAATCAAAAGCCAAATATATAAGCAATGAAATTCCAACCCCTCTTCACCTCTATTTGACCCGTATCCCACAGCCTGCCCTCATCTCTGCTGTCAAGACTTAGGCATTAAGAAATCCCTACAATGTCCATCACTTTGCCGTCACTATCATCCATTCCTCCACCACCTCCAACTCAATCCTCTATAGCAGTCCCTCCCTCAACTGAGCCCCAATTGCCATCCCTCACCTCTTCCATGGTCGGCCTTTCCGATGTAAAACAAAAGAAAAGAAAAAAAAGAAAAATTCAAAAGAAAAAACAAAGATTCAAAGCCTGAAACTTCAGAATTTCAATTGATCAATCATTCAAGTCTATTGTTCTTTACATAGGTGGAGCCTTTAAATAGAGGAACAAAAAGTAACATAACAAAAGTCTAATTTCTGGCTTGAACCCTAATAGAACTCTTTTTACATAATCCTAACAAAATTAGGAATTCCAATAAAATAAAATAACCTAAATTAATTCATAAAAATTAAACTCAAAAAAATAAATTAGAATTAGGGTTTAATGGCACTTCCTTCTGTAATACGTGCGCAATCCTTGATTCCCATCATCCCCTCCTGGCTAGAAAGAACTCGACTTTGGCGAGAAATTGAGGTAAGCTTCTAAAACGTCTGGACCAATTCATCGTAGTTCTTTGTCGAGGATCCAAATAGCATCTGAGTCTAGACGGACGTGTCATTTAATCAAGAATCGATGAAATCCTCCATCAGCAGTAGAAATAACCTCATTTATGATAATACGTTCAATTTGATCTGATGAAGACAATGGAAGTGATGGAAGAACTAGAACTAGCACAGGAGATGGAGTGTAATCCCTGCTATCACCTGCATTCATAGTAGGAGACTCGAATGTGCCTCGATAAGATAGCAAGTTCTCAACATTAAAAATTAGATTAAATTTTAAATCAAAAGATAATTCTATAAAACATGCATTAGGCCCAAGTTTATAAAGAATATGAAATGGATCAGTGGCTTGAGCACGTAACTTTTGAATAAATTTAGAAGATAATGTTTATGACAAATACGAATCTTTACATAATCACCCTCATTAATCTCCATTATTCTACGGTAAGCATTATCAACAAGTTTATATTTTTCAGTACTCATAGCAATCTTTTGTCTAATGTATTTAGTAAAAGAAGTGGCAGACTCAGAAGTACGGTTATTTATAGATAAAGAAACAAATTCAATAGGTTGACGGGGATTGAAGCCATAAATAATTTCAATAGGACTTTTATCAGTAGACCTATTTACTAAATTATTATAGGCAAATTCTGTGGTAGGCAATGATAATTTTCATATCCCAAGTTTATTACGAACTAGGCACCTAAGTAAATTACCAAGATTACTATTTACAACATTTGTTTAACTATTAATCTGTGAATGAAAGGACGAAAAAAAATTTAAATTTATCCCAAATAGTTTTCAAAGGATTTTTCAGAAATAACTCATAAATTTGCTATTATGGTCAGATATTATGGAAGAAGGCAAATTATGAAGTTGAACGACTTTTTTTAAAGAACAACTTTGCAATAAAAGAAACATCAGAATTCTTTTGACAAGAAATGAAATGTGCTATTTTGGAGAATCGATCAACAACTAGAACTATGATCTTCTTTACTATCTATTTTCTCATTTCCTCATGCTCCTTAGGATTTAATCTATAATGTGGAAGATTAGATATCTGTGATCTCGGAACTAAATCAATGGCATGTTGGATGTCACATATAGAAGATAGGTCATCGAATATGTCTTCTGAAGTTACATCTTTAAATTATTCTTTTAATTGCTCAATTTCAGAAGGTGGGTTATCTTGGAAGTCTAAGATCAGTTGAATCTCATTCATGGAAGGACAGCTAACATTATCTCAAATTCTCTATTTTTTTTTCAAATTCTTTATGAGTCAAAATGTGATAATTTTTCTATTCAGGAGGTTGAAGAGAGTTCTTATCCTCTTTAGCAGGTTTAACATTCATAGAATTTTCACTATCAATGACAAGTTTGCAGACTTTATTCTCACATTGGTCATATGTGTGAAAAATACTAGTACGTTTCCAAGTCTCAAAATCTGCAGGAGTGGTGACTATATCTTCCATGACATTAACACAGTCTCCTGATTCTTCATATCTTTTATCATACTTTTCTTCTGAATTAGCTGGTTCTAGAGGATTAAAGTCTTTTTTATCATACTCATCTCCCCTATGATAATAAGAATTTTCAAAATTATTAGTGGAATGGTGGATAATCGAAGAGGCTGTTGTGTAGATCAAAGATGTTTGAAAAGACCGACTAGTATGTATGATATGACCCCGGCTACTAGTAGGTTTAAAATTTCGTGAAAGAGATCGATGAATAGGTTGATTACTAAAAAAACCATCTTCTAGAGATTGTTTGCGTGTTCTTAACTCTCTTAGGAATAATTGGCATTCTATCTCCTCATCTATGAGATTTGTTATGTCTATATGGCTATTTATTTGATTAGCACGAAACTTCCTAATCTCAGTATGAAGTCAGCCTAATGACTGGCAGATCTGATTTAAATTTTCTTGAAAGGCTGTTTGAATATTTTTAATAGATTTTAGTTCTTTTTCATTGCAGTTTGTGCATCTTTTAGATTACCAATAGCCATGATAAAAAAATTAAAAATTAATTAAAAATTTTAACTATGATGCTCACAGTAAAAATTATAGAGTTCAACTTAATATCTATGTTTCTGGTTCGTATAATAACAAGATGTGTGGATGTTTGATATGTGCAATAGCATATATGTGGAAAAAAAATATAGAAAAGAACAAAACCAAGGCCTAAGCAATTTAAATTATCTAAAGATTTAAAAAAATCCAAAATTAATGGAGGGATTGTATCCTTCACCTTGTAATACAGGTTGAAAATAAAGAAAACGTTCCATTTTTTTTTCGAATCTGTGGACCCGGTCTATAAATCGAGCAGTCTATAGACCACTGTTCATGTGGTCTGTAGACCGCATTATCACTTCAGCAGGCGGTGCCCTTCCTTTTATTTCCAAGACCTTCCAAGGGCTCCAGCAAGTGGTTTTATCAAGGAGACGATCGGCTGACTCAATTGGTTGGCGGCAAAGAGACGATGTCGATGGGATGCTTGTAACATGTGGTCGGCTGGCGGCAGCTTGCGGTCGTCCAATCGGCTTGAAATCGAAAACTCCCATCTAATTGAGGCTCCTGTGGGAGATCGACAAGGGGGGAAGAAATGCCGACAACAAGGAAGATCGAAAGGATGTTCGTGGTCGGCGACCGCGATAGGAGGGGCGTTGAGAGCTCACCCGATCGAGGTACCTAAGGGAGATGAGACGGGCATCAATCGGGGTGGAGAAAGCGGCGGTGGGGTCTGACGAGCTGCTATGAGGGTCGGATGTTGGCGGAGACGAAGTTGAAGGTGAATCGGAAGGGGAGACGACGGCAGCGAGCGGCCAATGGTGCCGGGGCACGAGCGCAGGCATCCGGTGTTGAAGGTGCTAGTGCAGGCATTCAGGTCGACAAGAACCTTTCAGCTGGTGGTCGAAGACGGCCGGAAGGAAGATTGTTGTCGGCCGACGATGGGGCGACAGGAAAGGCGACGAGAAAAGGAGGTGGTGCTGATGTTGAAGGCGGCAATGAAGGTCGGCGGCGGGCCTGACTGCGACACGAGAGGCATCTGGCGGGCTAGCATCGGTGTCGACGGCGATGGGGAGGCGGGACAACAGGGAAGTTCCTCAGGCATGTCGCTTGGACAGTCAATGGAAGGTGGGGAGGAAGGTGAGGCTTGAACGGTCGACGATCGACGCTTGGATGGTCGGAGGCAGAGAAGGGGAAAGTCAGAGGTAGATGGGGAAGGAAGGAGATGGCAGGAGGATTGCGTCGGCAGGAAGGCCAGACGAATGCAGCACCGACAGGAAGAAAGACCCTAGCGTCGGTCGGATGGGTCTGCGGTTCAAACTGAAAGAGAGAGGAGGCGGTGTTCGGAAAGAAGAGGCTTCTGCTGCTGCTTTTTTTGTTTTTTTTTTTTTGTGATCAGGTGGAAGGTGATGGAAAAAGAGAGAGAGAGATAGATGGAGAGGGAAAAGGGTGCAATGGGGCTATGACGATAACGGAGAAGAGAAAAAAATTCAATGAGGAAGATGGTAGGAACCGTGCTCTGATACCAAATTGATGTAAAACAAAAAGAAAAGAAAAAAGAAACAAAAATTGAAAAGAAAAATTCAAAAGAAAAAACAAAGATTCAAGCATGGAATTTCAGGATTTCAATTGATCAATCATTCAAGTCTATTGTTCTCCACACAGGTGGAGCCTTTAAATAGAGGAACAAAAAAGTAACCTAACAAAAGTGTAATTTTTGACTTGAACTCTAACAAAACTCTTTTTACATAATCCTTACAAAATTAGGAATTCCAATAAAATAAAATGACCTAAATTAATCCAAAAAATTTAATCCAAAAAATTAAATTAGGATTAGGGTTTAACGACGCTTTCTTCTGGAATACGTGCGTAATCCTTGATTCCCATCACTTTCTCTCTCCCAGTACAAACATTAAGGATCCACAATCAATCATCCCTTGTCTGATGCCCAGGCCACCATCAAGGACATGTTGCAACCATCGATTGAGGAACAAAAGCAAGGTAGGTGGGCTTCAAATAGGGTGTTCCTCTTTTGAGACTGGCCGGGGATGTCATTTTTTTCTCTCTTTTGGGTGCTCATATGGTTTATTGGCCATTTGACCTGGCTATTTTAAACAGCCAAACAGCCTGATCGATGGTCTGACTGGTTTTCAACCATTTCCTGTTTATATATGACCTAACCCATACTTGGTTGCTAGGAATGGGTTGGCAGGTCGACCCGGCATAGCAATTTATTAGCTAGATTTTACATTTTCAGATACTAATTGGTATTCTGCTTGTTTCTTTACTTTCTGACCAGAAACAACCGCACAATCTATACATGAAATGAACCTTTTCTGCATCATTGTCCACAATGTCATCTTTCAAATTGCCTCATCCGCTTCATCATTTCAGATTATTCCCTTGAACTACCTTCTACAAAACTGCTACTGATTTCTTCGATTCTAGAATGTTTCAGCTTAAGTGAGGTTAGGAACTAATCTTATTATAACGTCTTTAAATTCTGCCATTCTCTGGTCATGAATTTTCTTTCTTGTCTAACTCAAGTGGAGATGTAAAAATGCAGGCTCACGCAAAAGCATGAGAACCTTTTTTGTCAGCAAGAATATCAAATTAAATTTGCCATCTTCAGTATTTTACCTTTCCCCATAACTAGAAATTTTTCATGTTTTACACTATTTTTTATGTATATCTTTCCTTCTAAATTTACGTGTGCATCATTTGATTTATCACTTCCTTGACTTTCATATTGTTCTAAGAATACTAGCTGTAATAAGGTAGAGCTCTTGGCAGAAGAGGAGATTATCAATACATTTCGAGCAAAAGGAGAATGAGGGGCCCACATATACCCAAGGCCAGAAAAATCTCAATTTTGATATTATAATCCTATATATATGACAGTTACTGAATGTTTTTTTGAGGAGGAAAACACACCTATAACAGGTCTAGATTTTCGGAGATGCACCACCCAAGTATCAAACCCAAAACCTTTGGTTGCCAAGCAAAGGGATGTGACCTTTAGGGCTAGTCCCAGTTCCAAAAGTTATCAGATTCTTAACTGCAGGAAAAATTGTCTGAGGAGAGCACCCATTTAATTTCACATGCTTGTCTATCAAAGAAGGTAGCTACAAGAAAGGTGTAATGCTCATCTCAACTAGACTTTGCACAATTCACATGTCCTTGTAAACTAGCAAGCAGTTTCTTTAATAGAAATGAATTACCAGGAATACCTTGACACAGTTTGTGTATTTAAAAGTATACAGATTACTTGTCAAATATAAGGAGATACTTATGAACCGCGTGGAGCTTAAGATAAGGATGGGATCCAAAGAAACCTTTGCTTGGAGGCATACCCATCCCAGTGCAGCCTTGATTACTAACTTAGACTATTTCTAAGCATCTAAGATAAAAAAAAATGCGAACATTTCTTATGTGAAATCATTATAAAGAATAATTCTATTATTAAGCTCTACAACTTGAGAGTTTGATCTCAGCCACATTTTGGAAGGCCGATTTGTGGACAGATGCTCTTTTATAACACAGTATCACTAGAGCACTTTGAGGTAAAGGCAACTATAAACGTTTATGGATAAACAGAGCTGGATGTTTACCCCAAAATTATGATTGATTGCCAACTTCATAATGTACAGTTAATATATTCTCCTCATAATAACTGCAAAGTGTTGAAACCCAAACCACAATTCATTGATGACCGAACAACAAAATCATAGCAAGCCACTCAAGAGCCTTGGGTATAAGAAAACAGCACGAGACAGAAATTTTAAGTTGTAAAATCACTATCATCTAGCTAAGAACTAAAATAGCATAACCATATATAGCAGTAATTTTCAAGATAAGAAACAGCAAATTAAGTGCATTATCATTCACATCTATATGAGCTTTGCAAAACTAAACCATATCATGCTAAGGCATCTGTAAGACAGTATAATGCAAAGGAATTGTAGCCTTGACTGCAGTGTAAAGCTAGTGCCCACAATTATTCACAAATTAATGGTTTCTAATCCAACCATGCAAAGCACATGCACAATATCTGCAGTAGAAAATAGGTAAATTATGCCATTAACTATGGTATGATTCACAGTTACAGACATCCAAAATAAAAAGCTATAACAAAATCAACATCAGAAAATTGCTGTCTATTACTCACAATTAAACACGAGCAAACCTTTGGTGTAACAAATAAATTATAAACCATGCTGCCAGAATTATAGAGAATGTGTGGCTATCACACGTATCCTGGGAACTGTATATTAAAATAAGTGGAAAAGGTAGAGCATTGTACCTGCCGAATAAATTGTAAACTTTTACCATATGGTCCAAGACCACCAACTTGAGTAGTAGATAGAAAAGCATATCCACGAGTTGGTCTCAAATGTGAATCTCTGTGATCAATCTTATATGTGTATTTTACTGAGGAGAGAAGACTATGTCCTAACAGCTTCCTTACTGCCTTGGATGCCTTGTGGCTTGGATCAGTTAGGGTACGCCATGTG
Organism: Cocos nucifera; assembly: GCA_006176705.1. Taxonomy (NCBI): domain Eukaryota; kingdom Viridiplantae; phylum Streptophyta; class Magnoliopsida; order Arecales; family Arecaceae; genus Cocos; species Cocos nucifera. Next base: position 4,931,387 of record QRFJ01000003.1, on the reverse strand, counting down.
AGATTGTAAGCCAAGTTATGGTGTGTTGTGGAAAGCAAACCAAAAGAAAGGCCCAAAAGATGTTCTTTATATGATGAAAACTTCAACCAATCTTGAGAAAGTAATGAAACTCGAGCCAGAAGAGGAGTTGATATTGCTTTGAATCTAGGCAAGGACAATCCAGCACCTATCTCTGATGTTTGGTCCCAGCCATAAGCCCCGGAAGCATCCCAGATGTCACCATAGCCAGATAAATTTTTCAACTTAAGTGATCCTTCAAGTGACCAAGATCTAGCCTAGAAAAAGCATATTAAAACAATCATGAAACGTGTAGAAGGAAAAACATTTGAACAACGTCAAACATGAATCAAGTGAATCTATATTACAATTCAGCACTAAAAATCTCCTGCTGTCATTGAGTAAATACAAACCCAGAGTGAGAAACCCTAACTGTCAACATGTTAAACAAGACGGAGAATATTAAAAGTTCTATAAAGGTCCATCATGCAAATATTAGAGATGACAGAAATTTAAGAATAATAATCAGTACAAATGAGTTAACAATTACTGTTTCAGATAACGAGCTTTATGAAGTAATTATAACTACCAAAAAAAGAATGTTTATGTGTGCATCCATGTGCATGGAAGAGGGATTATACACAAAGGAAAAGACCGTATTTATACACGTGGGCGTCATGGTCTTAGGAAAGGAACTTGCTACATGCACTCCCACAGTCCTACTTTTATTGATGCACTCTTGTGTTTGTCTCTTTTAAGAATTTATCTTACATGGATAGTGCAATTGTGGCATAAGTATGGATTTATGATCCTTTTAATTCATAAACAAATTAAATTAGTGGAATGTCTTTTGGCAGTTTGTGACCATCATATGATGGTGTGGTTGCGGATTTACAATAAGGATTTTATGCCAAACTAAATGAGCATTTGGCAGGACAGTATGAATGTGACAGATCTATGAATGACTTTGACTCCATCACATGCAACATATCTAATTCAAAGAAATATCTATTGGATGGCTGTGATAAATATGACTTACCATTATTTTTTATTTATGTGAATAATGTGGCACATGATCCTATAGATGGTTTTCATCCCATCCGATATTATGAGCATGGTGTTTTGATTTATGATGAATGTTTGGATAATCAAGATTTAATAAATGAGTGATGGGCTTGTATCATGAGAGAAAGATAATTTGAAGAAAAAAGGAACAAGCACATTTACTAATCTCCTGAGAAGGGCAAATTGAAAAAGAAAGAAGATTTTCATCCTTATTTCAATATAGGGGGGAACAGTTAAATGGCTTGTTAAAAGTTCCATGGTTGAATCAACCCAAATATCAAAACAAACAGTATAATTAGAATTAAAACAAATATACCAACACCCACCTTTAGAATGCCCAAAAGTTGTATGATGGAAATAGTCGACAAGAAATCATGTTTCTTAATTTCATGATCAGATGATGGCTTCAATGGTCAAGCTGATACTTCAATTCAACACTCTTGGTGACCACCCTAAAGTCCATTTTGGTCCGTCTCCTATTTAAGTGAAAAACATTTTCCAATTGGACTGTTAAATCTTTGATCCATCTTTTTGACTTTTAGTTTAATTCGCTGATTTATTTGCACCAATGGAGGAAAAAACACAAGTAACTGCTCATCAACTAATCACCCAATTGAGGGTGGCCTCTAACTCTAAGTCTCAATTCTCAAATTCTAAGCAATGGCAATGGTGGCAAAGGATTTCACCCTCTTCCAGACCTAGCTTCCTTTCCTTTCCAACTTGTTGAAATTTACAAAAAGTGATTGTCCTCTCTATAGTGCATGAAACACATATCCATGCTAAATATGCAACAATATGATCATAGGTCAGAAAGAGTCCAATGAAATGTGAGATTTTATACATGGATTCCAGGTGCAAAAAAGGATATAATGATCTAAGAATGGACAGAAGTACTTAAAAATGTTTTGAATACATTTTCCATTTCAGACAAACTGCCCTATAACATTGACAAGACTATCTGGCTATGGGGATCATACAAAAGCACCATACCAATGATATTGTGCTGTGGAGACTACACAGAAGAATCAATCACAACTCCCAAAAGCCAAAATCATTGAGTTGTGGAAGCACTCTGCAGGATTCCTTAGCAGCAAACTATACTAGACCCACTAATCAGCTAAAAAGAACAATACTTAATTATAAGTAAGCTACCATCTTTAACTACATGTTTGGTGTTTTGCATCTTCTGGCATTCTTTTGTCTGCATGCTTAACACCATTTTGAATCCATTTCTAATAAAAGCACTAAGGGCATGTTTTGTTTGTGACCGGAGTCAAAATCAAAATCAGAATCAGAATGGATTGGAATGGGAATTGAAATGGCCATATCCCCTAATGTGTTTGGTTCATGACTGGAATCAGAATTGGAATTGGAACAGGCTCTGAAAACTATGGGAGAGTAGGGATTGTATTTTGGGGGATTGGGGCATTTTCATCCCCCTTGGAATTGGAATGGGAATGGGACTCTCCAAACCAAACAGCTGGAATGGGAGTCACTCATTTCCATTCCATTCTAGAGCCCAATTCCCCCAACCAAACATGCCCTTTTACTTGTATCACACATGATCCTAGAGAAAGCAACTGCCACAAAACCAAAAAACCTTCTTTTACTTGTTCTCACGCATGATCCTAGAGAACCAACACAAAGTAGATGACTGCTGTGAAAATCCAAATACAGTACAGGGTTTATCCATAAAAAACAAGCAAAAGTATTGACAAACCCAACGCCTATTTCTCATCCTAACAAGAAATGGGACGAGCAATCCGTTCCAGAAAAATAGCATATCCTCAAGTAATACATTTTTCATCAAATTTCTCAAACTTAATCAAACCTTTGGTATCAAATAACTTCACAATGCTTTCTTCTAGCAGAGGATACCTCATGTATCTAACCAATCCAAAATGAAGCCAGAAAAAATCAGCAGAGTCGCAGAGAAACCACTGAATCTCCTACTTATTGGCAAAAAGAATAACGAGCTCAATTCTTACCTCGGGCTTAGTGAAGATACCAATATCACCGGTGAGTGGATTCTTGGCCTCCACTACATCGATGATGACATTAGCGGTGCCAGGGAGTTCCGGGGGCCCGGCATCAAGCGTGATGCTCACCGAATCGAAGACATCCAGCCGGCCGAGCCGCTCGTTTGCGGCGCCGGCGGCCTGGAGGAGTTCCTGCATCGTGGACGCCGAGCGGAAGGCGTCAAGCACCTCGGCCTCGATCACCGAGTCCTTGGTCTTGGCGTTCCCCCTGATCACCACGTCGTGGACCCGGAGCCTCACTGGCCCGCTCGATAGGCGGCGCAAGAGGCGCTCCACCTTCTCACTCTCCAACGGAGGGCCGACCCCACTCTTCCTCTCTCCCTTCTCCTCCTCCTCTTCGTATTCTTCATCCTCTCCTCCGTTTTCGTCCTCGTTCTCTCCTCCCCCAATGCCGTTCTCTTCGGATTCCTCAGCTTCTTTCTTTTCTTCGGCGGTAGGGTTTTGATCTAAGGGTTCCGCCATGACAGTGGCGAAAAGGACGGGTTTTTTATGCTCTCCGCTGGGCGAGGTCTGTGTCGGAGAGAGTTGGCTTGGTGCTTAGGTTCCTTTTTCCAGTAGTTTTACGGCTATTCTTTCTGCACCACGGGCGGTGCAGCCCGCGCGCACCGCCCGCGGTGATTGGCTCACGCGCGAGATTGGCTGGAAAAAAAAAAAAAGAAACCGATTAAAGCTTTGCCTCGTCTGCCCTAGATTTGAGCACGCGGAGCCAAACTTTGGATGGGTCTGGAGCTGAGCCGATTGAACCATTTCGTTGGCTCAAAAAAATTCTTTCTACGTCATGATCGACGTAGTTTGATACTATGGTGATTAGCTCTTATATAAAATTAAAATTAAAAAAATATATATATATTTTTCTCCGAATTCAGAACTATACCATCCACAATGTAGAAAATATTTTTCATATGCGTATGCTAGTTCCAATCCATCTCAAAGCTAGACACGTCTAGTTTAAAATTAGAAGTCGTTCCCACTTTATGCGGTGAGCCCCATGTCAAGCATGAAAAGTATATCGTGCAATGTACAAGATTTGCTAAAATTAAGAATTAATTTTTTAAAAAGAAATAAAAAGGATTTGTTTTCCTTCTCTGGCCTTGGATGTAAAGAAAAATACAAGCAATATAATGCAAGATAACAAGAGAGGGTTTGTTCATCCATGGTGATTAGCTAATGCTAAGGGAGCAAATACACCGTTATGTTATCTATTTCTTTAAGTATTCCCCCTCTCATAGACTTGATTGCACTGCTTATGTTTTTGGATGTGGATTGCCTAAACTTTGATTCCCTTTTTTTTTTCCTTCGCTTGAGCTATAATTTATGAAAGTTAAATTTTTCTATGCTGCACGTTTTAGATGGATATGTGGATGATGCAAGAATGATTTTGAGAAAGATGGAGAAGATTCGAATTGGTTGAAGCAAGCCATGTTTCATTCATTTATGCTCTGTATCGCATAGTAGTATACCCATGCTATAGTACCTTGCAGTCACATGAGCCAATAGGCCTGGTCATTTATGATAACATCATAGAATTATCGGATTCCTGATCATTTATAATAACATGATGGGATTTCAACCGATAAAATTAAAAAATATAATTTTAATTTTTTGATCTTATATAAATATTCAATATTCATCCAGTGCATAATCAATATGGAATTAAATATATAATCATACATGTTGGTACGGACAATCCTAGCTAGCCACATGGCATCATCAAAAGGACCATCACCTTAGATGAATGCTAAAGATGACAAATGTCAATTCTAGGTTGGTAAAAAACTAATCTAGAGCCCAGATTGATTCTTAACCAGCTGATCAAATCAAGTGATCAAGTCTCGATCGATAATATACCAGCCACAATGAAGTTCAGATCGGAAAACCACCATCCATAATATATAAACTAAATATAGTTTTAGATCGGTATTCAACCGACCTCGCAGTAGTCACAGAATCAGATCAGTACTTTGTCAACCCGAAGTCAAGTAAACATTGAGTTTCACAGTAGGTCGGGTTTATACCGATCTAAGTAATAATGATTCATTTGAGCTCAAGATCAGTCACTCTATGATCTTGGTATCGAAGATCGATAAAATATCGATCTCGTCATATATCCAAATCGATGATTTATCGACCTCAACGTATTCCGACGGCTAATTAAGCGTCAACTACACTCCAACCAAATTGCAGTCCTCCTCCAGCTGTACTATAACTAATCGCCACCAAGGTAAATGACCAACAGCTATAATCTAGCTGGTCATAATAAACTAATGGCCTAACAAACTTTCTTTAAGATCTAAGTAAATCCCTCTATAAATAGGGGACAGGGTACTCCTTCAAGATAAGTTAAAAATTTATATAGTCAAAATTCTACTGAAATTTACTCTCGACTTTTCCACCAAAGGAAGATCGAACCACTCTCCACTCAAACTCTCTCATTCTGCCTCTTAATCTTCTATTTTCACTATCCATTGACAAGACTTTAACTGACTTAAGCACTAAAGGGTACTCTATCTATTCTTAAATTTTTTTTTGCAGACGAACCTGTGATCCACTTCAAACTGGTTCAATCGGCTCTCTAGCGTGAATCTCTTCGACCATCTAAAATCCTACTGCAATAATTCGGATTCTCATAAAAAGATATCTCATAAAATATGCAATTATCTCACACACCAACCTATGTTATAGGTTTGGGGCGTGACAGAATTAGTTGGGATAGTACATGCATGTGCGGTGGTGATCTCAGTGAGTCTTCAAAAGGTACATGGCTTGACGATGAAAGGGTAAGAAAAGAAGAAAAGACATAAACAATGATCAGAAAAGAAATTTAACTAATATAAAAATAGTAGAGTAGGACACGAGTGAGGGAGGGAGGGAGCATGAAATGACTGATCATTTTCTCAAAGTCTGATTGTTGGTGTGTTTGGTTACACATTTTAATTTTTAATTTTTAATTTTTAAAATATTTTTTTATTTTTTTAATTTTTATTATTGAGTAAAAATTAAAAAATATAAAAAAATATGTTTGATAACTATGTTGCTATAAAGTAAAAAATAATTATATGTAAAATAAAAGATAAAAAATAAAAAAATATTTTATATATAAAATAATTATTTTGATTTTTTTTGCTTTTTGCTTTTTACTTCTCATAGTATTATCAAATGTTGGTTTTTAATTTTTATTTTTAAAAATTAAAAAATAAAAAAAAATATTTTTTTAATAATTAATCAAACGTATTCTAATAGATAAGAAAACCAAGCTATCGATAGAGAGAACTTTGGAAGTTGCTCTCCATCAAGCCTTTGTAATCCAAGTCTTTAGTGGTTTGTTTTTTGATGTAGACTATAGTTGAAAATTTAAGTAGAGATGCGAGAGACGATTGTTAAAAGAAATCGGCTCCTTTGATACAATGCAGCAAATAACAAATGTTGTACGTATGCACGGCTCATTTCCATGCATGCATGCGTTGTTTGCTGCAACGGATGGTCAGTGGGATGCATTGATGCTGCAATGCATTGCAGAAGATCTACACTCCTACCAAAATACATTCAAGAAATATTTTGAGCATCGATAAGTTGGTGGACCCCAAAAAATCTACTTCTATGTCAAGATGTGCAGGCCTATAGGCTTTAAAAGCTACCGTAACAGTATTTATCGAAGGGATAAATTATAAAGACATACAACGATACGTTAGCTTTTTATGATATGAATTATTTTATAATTATAATGATTAATATAATATTTTTATAATAATAAATTTATTATTTTGATAAAAAAATATAGAAAGAGAAAAGGAAAAAAAAAAAAAAAAAAGAAGAGAGGAAGAGTAGATCCTAATTTATCATCTAAATTTAGGATAAAATTAATTACATGTCCTATAAGATCAAAATCTATATCATATCATGAATTGGTGGTGATACAGCCTAGATATGGATACTAAATCGGCAATTTTTGACTCCATGCCGATTCAAAGATCTTGATACAGATTTATTTTAAAGATTTTCATTCTGCAACTACCAAAAAAGGGATTTCCATTTTGTCGCTGTTAATAGTTTTCCTTTCTACCACCTATTCTGAGTAGCCTTTCATCCTTAAATCCCAATGCCAACACCGTTTTTTCTCCCCTCATTTTTCCTCTAAAATGGCGGCCAAACAGTCCTTGGTGATTGCCAGCATTCTCCTTCTAGCCATCGTTGCATCATTCGAAGATGGATCGGCCCAAGACTGTCAGTATTAAAAAATTCCACTCTCTCTCTCTCTCTCTCTCTCTCTCTTTTTTTTTACAAAAAGAAAAAGAAAGTTTGTTTCTTTCGGCGTTGAGCTTGGAAAGCCTAACGGTGCCTTTGCCTATTGGTTGGTAGTGTCCGATATTTGCGATTTCGTTGGGAGGTGCGACTTCTCCGACGAGTGCCCGAAAGCGTGCACGGACGCTGGTCTCAATCCGGATGGTTCCCTCTGCCTCCCCGATCCGAACGCCAGCCCCAACTCCACTTGCTGCTGCGTCAAGCCCAGCGCCGCCCCTCCTCCTGCGTGATACGGATGGGAGATTTGAGAGCTTTGTTACTTGTGGGCGGACTTGGAGGAGAAGCCATTCGTTTGATGGTTGAATATTTCTCCAGTTGGACGCTCGCATATTTTTCCTTCATATGAATAAGAGTAAATTCTCTCGATAATATGTATTCGTGATTATAACAATGAATTCGCATTGATCGTTAGAAATCACAGGAAGAAATTTTTCTTCATTATCTATGTGCTCCATGATGCAGGAAAGTAAGCAGATGACAAGATTAATAACAATCAACACTGCACTTCCTTGTGAATAAGAATAAGATTCTTATTATTAAAGAAAAAAAAAAAGGTGAAGATGGGAAGCGTCGAAATAGTTTGTAGATTGATTCCAAATTTGGATGTTTCAACCCCACATGTGAACTCGGAAATGAATTGAATGATTTCATCTATAAGCATAGGTTATACTTTTATATAAGAATGTAAATGATTAGCATTACCGGAGGATTCGTTATATGTTCAGGTATCGTTTCAAAACAATGTGGTGGATATCCGCATACTAAGAATAATTCGTTGTTTACCAAAAAAAAAAATCATTGTTTGATCATATCGGAGATCCCTAACCCCTAACAAAAATTTGTTTGGAATCCTCATTCTCTTTGTAGGTTTTCAAACGTGAGATTTTATAACAAAATTCACGTCTCAAACCACATGCATTGTACCTTCACTTGGACAATAACGTACTTGCAGCCAGTTTTCTAATCATCTTAAAAGACAATAGATCCTTTATTATTTCTGAAATTACAACAAGTACCCAGTGAGACAAAGAACAAGGAGCAAGCAGGCTCTAATATGAAGCATATTTTTTTCTCTCTCTTTTTTTTTTCTTTTCTTTTAAATAATCTGGTAGGTGTATTATTATTTTTTCTCATGAAGAATACTTGGTCCATAAAACAAAATAAGCAGATATTTAATTATTTTTTCAAGGAGAACAACTTCGGCTACATGAATCCTGTTAAAAATTAGATTCAACTGCGAGGAAATGAACTCAGAAAAACTAGGTCTTGGTCAAATTCAAAGTATACTCCGAATAAATGAATCCAGAAGAACCAGGTATTGCTCAGGTTCAGAGTATGCTGCAAGAGAAAAAGTCAGGACAGATGATGGATATTTTAAATCCATGCAATCCAAATCCCCTGCATCAAATCCTCCCTCTCTTTCCTAATTCTTACCTAATGCTCTATGCGCATGAGCCTTTCATACATAACATTCATACCGTCATATATTTATTCCAACATTCATTGTGCACTAGAAAGATATTGGATATTTATACCGAGTCAAATCTAAATAATAACATCCAGCTAGTTTTTCATAATGAAATTCTAGATTGTTAGCAATGGTATCGAGGTGGCATTTATGATTGGATATGGTGCCCCTGAGGGTCCAACAAAAGATCTTTGCTGGTTTCTGCCTACATCAATCAATCTATGATAAGAACAAGCAGAATTTTCCGGCCCTAGAGTTGCACGTGTTATTTCATATAGCTTTCAAGCATGAAATCTCTTCCGCCGTGGCATGGCTTACCCACAATGCTTATGTTGAGGCTGTCAGAGATGTTGTTTATCAAAAATTTTGATGGAGTTTGACATACTTGTCGACCCAACTTCATCTCCTTTTTTAAATCTTTACCCAACTTGTTCCCTCACAATAGAGCAATAGATACACCAAGAGATGGACAAAGGAGATGATTTGAGCATTGCTGCAGAGGTCATTCCCCCTCCAGATGAAAAAGAAGAGGTTCTAGATTCAAATCTTGGGTTACAACCCTCAAAATCTCTAACCTGGGACTTTAGAGAGAGAGAGATGAGTGCACTGTAAGAAGATCCTCATGCAAGGAATCCGGCTTCCAAATGTTTTAGCGTGCAGCATATGAACCTCGAAGATCGTAGAGCATGGTTTGGTGACGCAGAGATGCAGTTAATTTGAATTCATCTTGGTTGAGTTAATGCTACCACTAATTCCATGATTGTGCAAACTTGGATGATGATTTAGATGCACACTCAACTAAAATAGCTGCAAGTAAAACTGATCAAATACTCCAATATGAAATTGAGGGACAGAAGCTCTCTTTTGTACCGTCTTTCCATATTTTTTGTTTTTATAATTCTTCATACAGGTCTCCAGCATTCACCATCCTCGATTTTCTGCACAGCTAAGCAAAACCTAGACCGTACAATTTTAATCGGTTCCCGGGATTATACACAGATGGCTGATCCAAAGGAAGAAGAATGAAAATTAAGATGGTGTTATTGCAAAACAAAAGGGAAATTCTCATTAGCTGTTGTCTACTTCTTCATTCCTAGCCAGCCTATGAAGATACGATTTCTAGGTCAGCCCACCACAATGGAGATGATTTCGGAGTTGCTTCGACTGGTGGAATTGCTGTAATTAGCCTCATCTGGTTGGCAACCTCTGCCATTGTTGGTCTCTCCTTTGGCTTTGGATTTATGCAGGACTTGATCACCTCACACAGTGCACTGATATCTTGTTCTCGGACCGATCTGAGGGTTGGATCAGCCATGTCTTTAAGGGGTCTTTTCCCAGTAATATAAGCTGAAGCCCAGAGCACAAGCAAGCCATCATCCTTGGAGAATGGAAGTCTCCCAGAAATTATTTCCAGCAGTAGTATCCCAAATTTATAAACAATGCTCTCCTGGTCTGAGGCATCAGCAGCCGACTCAGGATCCCTTTCATCACCAGAAAACCCGAGATCTGAAACCTTGGCTGCATAATCTTCTGTTAGATAAATGGATGATGAGTTCAAATTTCTAAGAACTACAGGCGGGTCGAGCTGGTCCATGTACTCCAAACAGTACACTACTCCCATCGCTATCCGTAGGCGTGCAGCCCAATCCAACTGCTCTGCCTCTTTAACTGTAAACACAACCCAGTTTTGACAGAAGTCAGAAAATAAATATCTAGAAATCATGTAAAATTAAGATTCGCCGTCTCAATACCGGATCTAGTATTGATACCATCATACTATAATGTTGGTGTGCGGTATGGTACAATATTGCATACCAATTCGGTAGTAGTACAGTTCACTCGGTATGGTACAGTATAGCAAATCTTGGATAAAATTAATAGAAAAATCAAATTACGAAAAAGACATTCTTTGACTTTGTTGGAAATTCTTTTTTCTTCTTTTCAAGGGAAAAATTTTTGGGCCTTTACAGGTTCTTTTGATAACCTTTGCATACATTATTTGAACATGTACACATAAAGGGTTATTTGCCAGACCTTAATTTGAAATTCCTGATAGTACTAAAAATTTAACTTAATGAATTTTATGAAGACAGCTGCCTCCATGCTTTATAGAACCAGGCCTCAAATACTTAGCATTTCACAAGACCTGAAAATTTTGTTCCAGTATCCATAGACAAAATTTACAGCATTTTCACTTTGTCATTGCTTCGCTAATTCAAATTTTTCCACAAACTTACCCTCCAGATGGGTCACATGAGAAAGGCTGGCACAATGTATAAGATGCATCTTTAACTCTCAGAATACCTTTAACCCTCCAGGAACACAATGTTCTTATAAATATTTGTTCCTTTTCAGTAATTTATTTTTTTCAGATGTTATATGCACAACATGTCATCATAGAAGACTCAGTGCTGTCCAACATGGCGACAGTTGCTGGTCTGTGTCAAATTCTTTTCAATGGTTTGCTCATACAGTAAAAAGGAAGACAGTTAAATGAGATACTCACCGTGCAAATGCTCAAAAAGCGTTCCATTTGGAGCATATTCAAACACCATCATCCTCGTGAAAGGCTCTTCTTCCTCACAAGGGCCAAGAAGGCTCATAAAATTCTTGTGGTTTACTTTGGACAGCATCGATATCTGAAACCAAAGCCAAAACTTGATGCCTAATCTAAGCATACTCATAACGCAAAAAATCTGCAGCGAAAGATAGTAAATTGTTAAATTACCTTCTTTCTGAAGTGAGCTTCATATTGTTCTAACCAATCCTGCGCGGACGTAACCATTGTAGATGTCACTGCTATTTCGACCCCACTGGACAGTGTTCCCTTGTACAATGTGCAATCTGACAAAGAACCAATAATATTGCTGAAATCCTCACAAGCTATTTCAAGTTCTGAGCGTCTGAGCGAAGGTATGCCTGCAATGTGAACTCAAAATCATGAATGTGGATATAAATTTACAAGAAGTTCTAAAATTCTTCAGAAGGAAAAGCAACCTGTCACAAATGTTTTCTGCAATTGCCCGCTTAAACCGGTTGTCCAAGGCATGACAGTGACAACCCTTTTTGATCGGCAATAAAGCAAGTATATGGCAGATAAAACCAGCAGAATGGATGCTCCTCCAATTGACCCAAATATTATCCAAGTCACATGTTTTCCGTTATCTGTTTCTGATGTCAATGTCGAAAGCCGGGTATGATAGGAATCTGGAACTGGATTTTCATTTGGTGGTTGAAATGATGGTTCGGGCGTTGGCGATTGTGATGCTGCAACAGGTGGCACATGTCCATTTTTGTTACCATCATCCACTCGCAGAAGTCTCCGTATGGTTGCAAACTCAACATTCCTATCAGGCATTAAAGCAAATTCAGGAAGCTCCTATGGAAAAAAAAGAAAAATCTTTTCCTCTTTTTTCGGCCAGAGAGAGGAAGAGGGAGAGGGAAAGAGGGCAGGAGGGAGACATGCCCACACTATAATTACTAGGATCCAGATTTTTGAGATATAGCACCCAAGAATTAAGACCAGAACCTCTGATTACTTGATCATTGAGGCCAACCCGGTTCACCAATCTAAACTATTTATTACTACTTATCATTGTCTTATAAAGCTGCATTTAAAAGAGTATGCAAAAAAAATGTGTTTTGGGTTGATGCAAATGCAAACCTCAAGCGCATATCAACCAAAAGAGAGTTTTGTATTGCTGCTGCAGAAGAAAAGTTCGACCCGTAATGTGCACATTATTATCATCCTAAACAAAACTAAATTCAGGCAAATCATGAAATCCTAGTACCTAGCACCATCCACATCCACTGACATGCATAACTTCCTACGATTGTGTGCATGCCTGCCTTCCATCAAGGGATCTCACTAGACACAGGCTTCCAGAAATGTGATTCTTGTTATGACATTATGCAACTTAATTTGTTTCATACCCAATATGGAGTCTTTCTCCTTTGTTTGGTTGAGGTATTCAAGCAGAGTTGATATGGTTGAATTGTGTACAATTTTATAATATGATAAATGCTTATGGCACCAGTTAAATCTTTAACCTGCCCTCACAGAACAAGACAAGTTTGTTCTTTCTTTTCTGTCATTTTTTTGAGGAATTCTTTCTTTTCTATCATGCTTCACCCCAATGACCAATTGACACTCATCAAAATTGTTATCTCAAACTAATGATGATTTTGCAGCTTCCCACATCTTGATATGAACAATATGTGCACTAGGAAAATACTATGCCAAAGAGGGTATACCACTTACCTTACAATTATACCAGTAACTGGTTATAAAATATCCCTACCAGATCTTGTCATTGCCACAGAAAAATATGTTTATCATTTTCTTAAGTTCAATCAAACGGTTAGTTGTTGTATATGTAGTCATAAAGGTATAACTGTACCAGGTGCATGTGCCTTTTTGGTGATGCACTTTTCTTAATAAGTACAAATGAGAAGATATGAATTAATATATATGAATTTGAGCATACAAATTGCTTCCATCATTTAAACTGGTATTGATTGAGGACATTACTTGACAAGGCATTAATATATATGAAATTCAATTCTTTCATTCTCTCAAACTTTGCTTGCATACCAATATTTTTAGGTAACATGAGAATTCATCTACAGGATTTGATGTTACCTAAAATGCTTAGATTACAAATTGACCACCATGTCAAAGGACTGAAATTGTTCATTTGACACAAGCTAAGAAACAAGTATTCATAGGGAGATCACTAGCAATACAATAACTGTATGTTAAATTAAATTAAAGATAAGTTTGTGCAACCAAAACACTTGAAGTCATATTTTGCTCAGCACCAAAATTGAACTGAAAAAATGAATGAAAAGAAGGTTGGTGGCATACAAACAACCTGAAGTGAGAGAATATACTGGACCACAAGAAAAGATCAGATAATATGAACTCTATATGATTAAATGACTAGCTCAGAAATGCTTACTTAGTCTTCATGTGGATAAGCTTCCCAAGCTCAGGCCCAAGCGTCCCCTTAAGATGAAGATCTTTCAGGTTCCTACAAGAAAAATACTTCAATCTTTTGCTAACAAGGTTTATTTAATCTAGATTGGAAATATCAAAGACAACATGGTGATAAGGGATCATTGATATTCTTGAAGCAGTCAAAACCCAGCTTTTGCATCAAGTTTATCATTATGGTGAGAGGAGAAATTTCGGAAAAAGCTTTTAGTCATTCACTTTACAAGCAAAACAAAAAAGAGGAGAATAGAAAAGATATTCATACATAAGAGTCAATGTAAAAGTTGCTTGGAACACTTAACTCATGATACTTAATATCTAGAACAGTAAAACTATATGCATTTAGTAAAGCATGAAATGAAACCACTATCCACAACCACAATATGGTATGCAATTGCACTACTGACACTCAATTTTTGTAAGAGAAGAAAATAATATCAAGAAATTAAACAATGAAGACAAGAAAAAGAATAAGCAATGAAACTTAAAATAGAGAAGACATAATTAATATATGAATCTCCTAAGGGTCGGAGGGATGCCTGTCTACAATATATTTGGAATATCTCCACATGCAAGGGAACGAGGTGGATCTAGGAGGTATAGAGAGAGAAGTAGAAGAAATCAGACACACCATTGATCTCATAAGTCTCAAGATTTATGGGATACCAAAAAATACCTTTAAGATGGACCTGATACCCCAAAATCTGGGGACTGCATAATCAACAACCTCCATAATTTCTCGCTTCTCCCTTACACCACTTCATCTGCTCAAACACTTCCTAATTGGGGGAGCTATCAGACAAACATGGCAGCCATGCTTCCTTATAGGCCTTTAATGTGATGATGATAAAGTGCGCAATCATATTAATGAGCTAGGAAAGAGAAGGCACTGGCATATGCAATCCATAACCAAAGGGATTTTGCAAGCCATGTCTAACGTAGATCTGGGAGGGCCCAAGAAATGTCTTATAATCCAAGAGTAGATGGATATAGAGGTAAGAAAACAGGACCCTCCTTAAACCATAGGAATGTTAACAGAGGACTTATTGATTTACTTTAAGAATTAACTAAAAGAGCTCTTTAATATATTTCACAGTCAATTTTATTTGGAGGCCTAGAAACACAGAACACATCACAAGTTTCTCATTTCCACTTCTTTTCATGTATATGTTGAGATGAGGTGTATTATTTACCGTATAATTTTTATATGTATTCATTTCAATAACTATGGTTATTCAACATCTGCTAAACTTAAGTCTTTTAACCTCGTCATGGAATATTATCTCCATAAAATAACTTAGCAAAATGCATATTCATCATAGTTGAAATATACCCAAGATTGGAAATTCTCCAATCCAGAATCTGGCGTAAGACATTTAAGAAACCTACTCTACACATTGTTTGTTAAACACTAATCATATCCATGTTCGTGACTGCAGGAGCTGTGATACAATGCTCCTTCACTATCAGATGTCCTTCCTTCAGTAAAGAAATATGACGTCCCATTATATCTTTCCACATGCTTTATGGTCACATGCTATATAGTTCATGATTGTGAATTATAATTCATTCATGATGCATGATTTACCGCTTTGTTTCTTTCTTCCCTACCCACAACTTCAGTAAGAAACTTTCTACAAGATAGATCCAATACATCAACAAGCAAATCATACCAATCATGACAAGGATGACTAGCACAATATCTAATCATCTCCTTCAGAAGGAGTAGAATCGAGTATCTAATCATCTTCTGAAAATTAGTGCACTCCACATCTTCTGAGATTCGAAGAAGAGTAATGTCAGAGCTATATCCAACTAACAAAATCAATAAATTGCAAATGTTATATAATACTAACAAACACAAAATTACCAAAATCTATGATTGGATAAGTAGAAAATAGGAGCACAAAGAAGCGAATGTTATGCCTAGGAATCTCCCTATCAAAATCTCATATAGTTTTAGAACAAAGTTATTATCAAATACACTCATCACCAAGATACTTCTCGAATAATGGTACGCCAGCAATATGCGTTGTTGTTAGAGAGACTGAAAGCCAGAGTCCAAGTAGCATAGCAGCAACTAGTGAGAAAGCCACCTCGTGGAACATTGCTGAAAAGTTCCAGGGGCATATGTATCCATGGATTTTTTTCCCCCCATTAGCTCAAAGGCTTCACAGTTCAGGCAACATTAGTTTTCTTTAAGGCTTATCACTCTCTCAGGAAAACATGCCATTAAATTATGTTCTTTACCAGATCAACGGTAAACCGAGCAAACGCCCAAGGTCTCATAAAAGCTACATGCTAAGACAAAGTCAGTAAACCACCAGGTGCAACAGACTAGAATACCACTTTGCACTCTTTACATGTCACTGCGGTTCAACCACTCCCCCATTTTCTCCGGTGTAAGGGTAAGCAATTCAACCACTCCTGACCCAAAAATTGGAAATTTTTCCGGTGTTACAGTTATATGGTTGTTGGTAGTTGTTGTCAAAGCCCTTCTGGCCTCAGAACCGAGGAAAGGATCATCGCCGTTTGCCTCCACGAAGGCACTTGCAATTGCATACTTAGGCAGTCCCAAAACTATTCATATTGTACATAAAAATAACTAAGGTTGGGGTGATCAAAAGAAATGTAAATTGATTGGGAAAGAAGAAGAGGGTATTACCACCCCTGCTATCTAATTATCTAATCTAGCGAACTAAAAAAGGATTAAAAAACAAAAAAAAAAAATTGACCTCAAGTTAACAAAAATCCCATCCTTTTGCATCTTATTTGCTCATAATATCAACCAAATTCGGGGGGAAAGAAAAAAGCAAGAAACCATCTAGAAATAGTAAAAGAAAGGTAAAGCAATATCACTCACAGAGCCACGACTCTTCCATCATCCGAGCACACGACTGCGAACCAAGAGCATGGATCAACACCACCTTCTTTCCAATTGGAAAGGGCACCGTGGAGATCGACTTCCACCCTCTCTTTAGATCTCAAAAGAGCCCTTCCTATTTATCAAACAACGACCAGAAAAAAAATTATTATTATTATTTTTAAAAATAAAAAAAAAAACCCAATCAACTTCCTTTCCGTCAATCCAACCTCACAGCTCTTTAAGCATCAAAAGATCATACCTTCAGCATTAATGGAAACGCAAAGCTCCAATCTTTGATACACCAAAGCGACCCACAGCAAAAAGGACCCCATTCGAAGCTTCAACCTCTCCATCTTTCGGTTCACGAAAAAACTCTTCTTTTCGTCTCAAAGGACCCGAGCTCTTCTCTTCCGCCGAGGTTTAAAGCATCATTAAAAAAAAAAAAAACGGAAAGCAGCGGAAAGATGGAAGAAATAAAAGGAAAGACTTTTTTGGAATTCGGGATTGTGCTGGCACGCGGAATTGGGACTGTGGAGTGATATGAGAGGCGTCGCTCAAAGGGATATTTTGTGGGAATTTCCAAAGGGGGTCGATACCATCGTCAACACCTTTCTCCAGCTTTCAGGTCTTCTCTTTTTGGGTGTTAAGTTTCTGAGAGGCTGGTGGCTGCTTTGCCGTGTGCTGGATTGGAAACGTAGAGATTTTGACCTCCACTTCTGATTTGGATTGGTGAAGGTTTTTTATTTTTATTTTTATTTTTATTTTGTTTTTAAGAAAAAAAATACAAAGCATGATGCATGCTCACGCTATTAGCATGTGTCAAATGCCATGCATGCAACCGGGTTCAGATCCTCTACAGCTTTATTTATGTGAAATTTTTAAAGATCAGGATATATGGTATGTTTTAATTGGACACGTATTTCCAGGAATAGTGGTGAAGGAATATGCAAGTAACAAATCGTTTTATCAGTATAATATATATATATATGTGTGTGTGTTGTGGGGGTGGACTAACAAAATGGATGGTCATGATCCTACATAATGATATTAGGTGGATGGTTGTCATCTAATTTGATTTTTGAGTATTATGTTGAATCTAATTTATTTTTATTTTTTTATTTATCTAAAAAAATTATTCACTTACTTTTTTTTTTTTTTTTTGGCTATGCTAGGAGAGAGAATTTATAGCAAGATGCATATATTACGAAAATATATAGTATTATCATAGAGGTGATGAAAATGGTGCTGCATCTCAAGTTTTAAAATATCATGATAATGAGATAAGAATAAATTAGACAAAACCCATAAAAATGTATTGATGTGCGATATTTATAGTCTTTGATTTTATTTATTAATAAAAATTTAAATCTTTAAAAGAGAAACTCAGCATGTCATGTATGAAATATCTTGCATAACCAGCAAGGATCAAGGACCATACTTGAATCATTCAATATTTCTCGTACATTCATGACATAAATTAACATATTGAATTATAGCAATATAATTTCTATGTCAAAGGAGCATATGATCACAAAAGAAGACATGTATTCATAATTATTTTTATATGTTACCTTTGTTCAAGTATCAGCACATACATTTATGTTTTGACTTTAAAATAAGATATAACGAGAGGCATGGTGGTGATATAGCAGTCATTAATCCATAAAAGTTTGTCAACCAGATGTTCAGGTAGAATGACTTATTCTTTTTTTATTACAAATAAAATACACCCTCCGGCAATTCATGAGGATTGGTGGCCTTCAGAATATACCTAATTTTTAAAAAAACCTCCTGAAGAACTGGTACAAGTAAACCTACCAAACTGTCTAAAATAATTCTTTTTTTTTTAATCTACAAAAGAATTAGGGACATGGTGATGGTTATAGCTAGACTATAATAAAGAAGATGGCTCAAGCATAAACATTCAATCATCTCTAATCCTGACATTGCCAATACACTAAGCTACAAACCCCCTTGATCACCTCCATATTCTATGGGTTGAACAATATAATAAAAGCAACGACTGAGCATTTTAGACCTCTTCTTTTCTTCTCTTTCCTCATCATTGCCATTAAATTTCATCACAAAGCTACGCTAGGACCTAAATAAGAACACAATAATCCTCATTCCTAGAGCCTTTGCTTGAAAAATTCCTACTTTTTTTTTTTATTTTGTAATTCTCATAAACAATTGAGTTCTCCATGAAGATCAAGCAACCACCATGTGGAAGCTTAGCTTTAGCTTAGACAGTACACGATTAAAGATAAAATTTGAAGGGTTCCATTTCGGACGGTAGACCTTGATAAAGCCAAAGGCGCGCTCTTCCGTCACGTGCCTCTTCTTCAACCCGTCAGCATCCGCAGCCTGCGCTGCCCTTATCATTTTGTCGCCGGCCGTTGGTCAGATATTTCGTATTGGACAGCAAACAGCGCATGTTGTGGAGATGGGACCCAGAGGAGCGAAGCGAGGCGGAACGCTCGGATCCCATGAGTCATCTCACATGGATGCGCGTGGATGGGTATCATTCTTTCTCAAATTTGGGGAAGGTGTTCGGTGTTCCTCCAACTCTCGGGGATAAAAGTTGAATTAAAACTCAAAGATATCACTCACGATGACGCTTAACTGGTGTGATGTATCCTCCTTGCTTTCTTTGACCTGGTCTGTTGTGCCATTGAATCAAGCAAAATGACTGATGCAACATTAAGGGTACAATTAAGTCGAGTTAATTTAAATAATTAAAAGTTCGAGCTTAATTTAATTTAAAATATTTGATTTCGAAATACAACTCGAATCCAATCAAACATTGACATCTCAAGCTCGAACTCGATTAGATAAAAAATAGGCAAAGCTCGAGATAGATTCGACTCGGCTCGAATATGACCGAACTATATTCGAGCTCGAGTTCGAACTCAAAATCGAACATTATTTTATTAATAATATATATTAATATATATATTATAAATAAAATTAATATTATTAAATATATATATATTTGAGTAGGTTCGTAAACTTTCGAACTAAGTATCCTGCTATTCAAGCTTGATTTGAAAAGTTACTCAAGCTCAACAATAATCGAATCGAGTCGAGCTCGAGTAGCTCGTGAGAAACTCGACTCGTTTGTAGCCCTATGCAAGACATGCTGATGACCTTTTGAATGATTTTTTCTGAGTTACCGCATTGCTGCTTATAATAGGCATATACAGGATTGGACAGACACGTGGGCTCCATAAGTGTTTTAGGTTGGCGTGTCTAATTGCCAGATTAAGGCTTAACCCAGTGAATGAAGAGCTTGTACGTTTGGACAAGTCCAAATATATTTTAATATAAATTTTTACACTATAGAAGATCTTGCAATTTTGATTAACTACCATATCATTCATCTTGAAAAATGATTATTATTGCAAATCCTCATCAAGATCATATTTAATACCGAATATTGCTGCGATAGTTCGGATGAAGAAGGTAAGATCGGTTTAACATCGAGCTAGAGAGTCAAAAGTATCGATTTCGATCAAGAACCTGCAAAAAAAGTCCTAAAATCAAAAAAATGATCCTCTAATGATTAAATCAATCGGAGCTTGATAACAGATAGTGAAAAAAAGATTAAAGTAGGAAGTACGATAAATTGAAAAAATAGAAAAGAAGAGATTTGGGTTTCTTTCAATGGAGGAACTGAAGAATTGGGCAGAGTTTTAGCTTAATGGAGCTAAACTCCGACTTACATTTAGAGAATCCACCTCTCCTCTCTATATAGATGGGTTTATTAGATGGTTTAATAACCACCTGATTCGAAGGATCAAGTTTGTGACATGGTTTTGAATAACCACCTCAGTTTGTTAAAACTAGATTATAATAGACTTGCCAACTATAAAAAGATCATGTATTAGCCCATGTGGAGGTGAGTATGGAATTGGCTTGATCCCGATATACCCTTGGTACTGATATGAATAGAGCTGGAAATGTATCGGGCTGGGCCGGGCTATATCTTTGCATGAGCTTGGCCCGAAATATTTTTTCGAGCTTTGGACCGGGTTGAGGCCTAAAAATTTTTTAAGATTTAAGGCCCGAGTCCGAACTCAAGCTCGGTCCGAACTATTTATTTGGGCCAAATATTGAGCTAACTAGGATTTATAAAAATATATTTTTTTTATTTCTCAGAATGACCAACAAGTGTTACTTTTTAAGAAAAATAACACGTATTATAAGTCAAAGAATTGATCCACTGGACCACTAATTATAGTGACACTTGCACTTTATTTAGCTGTCACGGACTTTCACAACTGAGAACAAACTCATAATTATTAAGCGCTACACCTCTAAGACTATCAATTTCTTGCACTCGTAATTATTTAGCTGCCATGGTTGACATTTGCACTCTATCACACTTGCCGCCCTAAATTCAAAAGCCATTCATTTGGTCTCCATTTTATCCTCTAAATCGTGCATCTCTGCTCCAGTTTAGCTTTAAGTTCACTTCTCTTCTTTTCCAGAGTAAACTGATATTCATTTATATATTAGAATCCATATAAATAGTGGATAGAACCAAGATATATATTCATTATAAAAATTACAGATGAACCCAGCAAAGTTTGCAGCTTCCCAAAAGGCTTCCAATTCTTTCAAAAGATATTGTTGCTTGGTGCATAAATTTAAAAATGGATGCTGTGCATGGTGACCTGAACAGGGCTGCGAATGAAAAATCAAGAACATGCCTAAAACATAACGCTGTGGGTATATTTGTTATGTATTGGAGCATAACAAAAAAAACCAATAGATAGTCAAAGTATCATTAAAGTTCATTAAGCTACCAATAAATAAGTATATGTTAAATTGAAAAACTAATTTAAGTTTGGGAACCGGCTTGGGTCGAATATTCAGGCTTCTAATCGGACTAAATTTTGGGCTCGGGCTCGAGCCGAGTCTGAGTTGAGCCAAAGATAAGTCCGAGCCTAATCCGAAAGAAAAATGGGCTCTATATTTATGCCTAAATCCAATCTAAATTGTTTCGGACCGAACCCAAAGTCCGATCCAAAGTTGGCCTGGCTTGAGGCCCATCGGGCCGACTCAAGCCCAATTCTAATCCTAGATATAAAGAAGTTGGTTAAATACCGATGTGAGCTTGATGCTGATGTGAGATCGGTCTATTGCCGATTTAGTTTTGGAGATCACTGATAAGCAGTCTTTCCGATTATAATGAGATTCTATGATAGGTCGATATATACTTAAACTCTTCTGATATCGTCACGTGGTCAAAGGTTGGTTAAGTTACTAACACCGAACATAATCCTCTCTATTTTTGAGATGAACGATGGTAGTCCATCTTCAAAATGAATAATATGGTATCTATTCAGAGTTATATAGTCTTTTATGGTGCAAAACAAACGATACAAAGGATTCGAACTTGATTTAAACTCTAGGTCCTAGTTACCAGAAAATAGAGAGATTAAGTTCAACCATGATATATCTTAGAAAAGTCAAATAGGACGAACTTACCGAGCAGTATAAGGTTTGGTAAGATTCTAAAATTATATACACATACATACATATAAATCCAATCAAGTCAATTGCACAATAAAAATTTTATATCGATAATTTGAGTTATTAGAACGGCTAAATAAAAAAAATTTTCTATTTTAAAATGAATGTGAAATAAATCTTAAAATTTAAATATAATATTAACTTGATTTTTCATTATTAGAAAGATAAGATGAAAATTATGAAAGATTCACTTATTTTTTTATTTTTTATTTTTATCTCTAAATTTATTTGATTTGAAAGAAAAAAAGATTATAAATTTTAAAAAAATTATTTTCTCATCATTTCTTTCTTTCTTTCTTTTCATTTTTTTTATGAAAAAAATGTGAGAAAATATTTACTTTTCTTTCCATTCTTTTTTTCTCTCTTTTATTCCCCTCTCCCAAACGAGACGTTGGATGACAAAGATATTTTAAAATAATAGCAAATTTCAAGACTGACGCAATGATTATTAGTCTTTTATTGGCGCCGGCTGACAGATCTAATTGAAAATTTTAAGTGATGGAGGTCCACATCCAACGTGCACAAATTCGAGGGGTTTAAAGATAATTTTCCTAATACCAGCATTGTGTACTTGACCATTATTATCACAAGAAAACATAGACTTAAATAAACTCTAAACTTCGACAAACTTAATGCCCCTTTAAATATGCCCCAGCTTCTATTCTCCAAAAGGTTATAAAACCATGAAGAACCTGGTAAATTACAAAAAGGCGCAGAGAGCAAACCCACAATTAAAACATTAGTTTCTCCACCAAAAAAAATTAAAACACTGGTTTACCATTAATCTTGATGTAGTATCTTAAGTGCCACCACAAGTTTCTCATTTCCCTCTTCCTTGTCTAAATTAAACTGCATCACACTTCACACAAACATGAGAAGGAGGAATCCGGCACTCCATGATAACTACAGCTCCCAAATTAAAACCAAAAAGCACTAAAAATTACCCCAGTAGCTAGCTAATGTGTTAATAATAATTTCTTATTAAACTCTGCCCTCCTCCTCTTCCCATTTCCTCCTCTCTCTCTCTCTCTCTCCAAAAATTAGAAATGGAAACCTGGAACCGCAATAAAAGCCCTCCGATCTGGATCAGAGGGCGGGAGGGCAGCAATCGGGGCACCGGGCGAGCCCGTTCTCGTTGCAGGCGGGGCAACTACGGAAAACCCCGCCCCCTTTTTCCATGTAGCGCTTGCGGCTCCCGCTGCAGCTCCCGCACAGCACGAACGCGACCCCGCCGCACCGCTCGCAGCCGCCCGCCGCCGCCGGCGCCACCCCCTCGACGAGCCTCTTGAGCTCGCCGGACTCGTTCAGCTGTCGGATCTCGTCCGCCCCGCCGACGTACCGCCCCCCGATGAACACCTGGGGGAGCCCCAGCCGCTGCCGCCCCAGGAGCCCCTTCATCTCCGCCAGGAACCCTGAGTCCATCGCCAGATCCCGCTCGTCGACGGCCACGCGGAAACCCCGGAGGATGGACCGGACGGCGCGACAGTCATCGAAGGTCTTGCGGATCACGTGGAGGCTGGTGTGGTAGAGCACGATCCGTTTCTCCTCGCCGCCTACGGCGGGAGTCGCGGGACCGGGGTCCAGGAGGGAGCGCCAGGCGCGGAGGGCCGCGGTGGCGATCCGGACGCGGTGGAAGACGGAGGGCCTCCGGGGGTTGTTAGCGGCGGAGGAAGAGGTGTCATCGTCCTCCTCGCGGAGGAGGGCATGGACGTCCTTGAGAGTAGGTAAGGAGAAGGAGGAATGAGCCGGGCGGGCAAGGGGGACGGGGGTCGTTTCATAGCCGTGAGAGGGCTTGCGCCACCGCGGCCACATTGGGAAGACGGGGGGGGGGAGAAAGAGAGAGAGGAGCCCTGGTTCGATTTTTGTTTTATTTTTTAGTTTCTTCCGTTCTTGGGATTGGTTGAGAAGGGGGTAAGGAGGGGATGGAAAGGCTGGGCGTTGCAACGGGGAGTTTCCTTTTGTTCTCGTTGTGCGCCCGCTTTCTTAATTTTCTAAGTTTTGAACTGGAGTGGAGGTTGGCGAAGGAGAGGACAATGTGTTAGGTTTGTGAACGGAAGGACACAAGAATCTTATAGGAGAGAGATGGGATGGGTAAAAGCATTAGATCTAAATTATAAATGGGATGTTATAGGGAATTAAGGATGAGCATTGCTAATGCGGTGGTGGTTTCTCTGTATTATTAAGAAGTTATTTTTGTGGATGATATCTTTTTGTCAGATAATAATTCATAGTATTAAGTTGGGACCGCTCAGCAAGGACTGATTGAATCATAATAGGATAGTGGGCGTTCAATAATTTCACGACCATCATGCATGATTCATGTACAAGATTGCCATTAATTAAGTGGTAAGTTTTTGTTTTCATCATGTTTCTTCTTTAGCCTATTATTGATTGACGCGTGGTTTCTATGCAAGGCATGTAGGAGCTCTCAAGGAGTTATGCATCAGGCATGAAATACTACCCTCTGGATGAGGGCATGGTATTTAAAAGAAGGCAACTTTCTCCTAAGGGTAATTAACCACCATAATACATCCATGATGTTATAGTTATATTCACTAATTCTTCATTTCAATGAAATAAGTTCAAGACCTTGTTTAATTTACAAGAGCATTACCTAATTTAGTAGTTAGCTTGCAATTAGCCTAGGCATGTTTGGATGGAGAAGTCGAATGGAAATAGAAATGAATGCCTTTTATTCTAACCATTTGATTTGGAAAAATTTCATTCCCGTTCTAATTCTATTTTCTAATATACTATTTTCTAGTATGCAAATCCTATTCCAATTTGGACTGCGAATAAAAGATGTCAATCCGATTTTCATTCCAATCTAGTCCACTCTGATTCTAATTTCGATTTTGATTCTAATCGTCGACCAAATGCACCATTGATAGATGGATGGCCAAGATAAGTGCCATCATTTTGTTTTCATGCATCACTATGAAGGGCAGCCATGAAACCATTAGTTTTAGACACTAATCTGTGAAGATCATTACACAGTAATGATCTAGTTAATCAACAAGGAGGATGGTGCTTCATTGATCTCGGCATTCTGGATGGAACCTCTGTTGGAAAATTAAACCCGAAAACAAAATCCAAGTCTCACAATAACAAGAAAGTCCAAGTGAAGAAAGATGTGGTGCATCCAGTCAATGAAGAGTTTTGGATCATTTGCACGTTTTTGCTGGCACGGATTTCATCAAATTAGTTTCAACTTGTTGAAATAATTTGCATTTTTCAGTTTGATTTTTCTTCGCTCGCTGTTTTATTGTCGAGCAGCAACATGTGACTTTGCTGCTTGGATTGCCGTCTTTAATTGATCTCCACGTTAGTACATTCTTTAGTCTATGAGATGGATTAGTAAAGCACGTATGCAAGAACTTGATGTGCATGGTTTATGACCGCAAAAAATGAAAATAGTTTTTTTTTCCTTCTTTCTTTCTTTCTTTATATTCTTTATATTTTTTCTCCTTTTTGTCTTGTGACTTGAAAAGGGTGGAAAAGCACAGGTTAATGGCATAGTGACCTCTGACCACTGGATGGAGATAGACTGGATCGGCTGAAAGGTGCACGTGATGAGTTGCAAAAGCTGCAAGAAAGGGCAACACCCAGAGAGACCCAAACAAGAGTTCCATGGTCGTGACGGTTCCTACTTGGCGCCTCTTTGCACCTCACAGCAAAGTTTTAAACTATTCTGCTGCACCAAAAGCATTTTAATAGCCATTATTTACATAAACATTGTATTTTATATTTTATACTAATTGTTATAATGATTTTATAGCAAAACAAGGGATAATAAAAGAAAACTAACTTTAATATCTTCCCATTCACTTGTTATTGGATAAAAAAATTAGTTATCGAACCATTTATTAACAAAAAATAAATAAATAAAATAATGATGAATTAATGAATACAAATCTCATGGATGGTTCTAAATCTTTCCTCATGAATTCTTTTAGAAGATGTTGGCATTCATCAAGATTTTATTGAGATCATGAACTATAAAGCAAAGCAAGATTATGTGAATGTATATGAATGGCACATGACTCTCGATGGTTTTACTAGTTAAATAAGTTACATTGCTCTCCTAATAAAGGAGGAGCGGCATTAAAGGGAGACTCCCTCACCGTGATTAAGTGGATCGAGCAATATCGAAAAAAACTTTCTTGGGACATTGTTCAACGTGCAGCTTCTTTAAACTTTTTCAAAGCGTTTGATACTTTTCAAGAAACGAATCAGCCTCGGGACAACTTAGCTAGACTCCTTTAAACAATGGTCTCCTGTTTTGCTACATCCCTTTCAAGACAAATAAAAACTCTAATACTCGCTAATAATGCTGGAGTTTGTTTTTTTTTTTTTTTTAGGGGGTTGTGGGGTGGGGGGTCCATATGGCCAATTTCTACTGTCTTGGTGGCACACCACCTTTAGATCATACCAAGAAGAAGGTCCATGCATTTTTGACTATAAATTAGATCTGTCCAAATGAAAGAAGAATGGTTCCATCAACCTTGTGCCCTATATATCCAAACAGAGCCTAAAGGCTGTTTTGTCATTGTAATGAGATAGCTTATAAGAGACTCACCCATTAATGGGTGTCCTTTCTGGGGTTTATTTTTTGAGTTGAAAGAATTTCGTGATTAGATTAGGGTGCATGAAAAAGGATATATTCGAGGATAAGCGCATAGAAATTCTCATGAAGACTTTGTCGTTCACCTTGCACCTGGAAAAAGTGTCTCAAGCAATGGCATGACCAAGTCCACGCTTGGGATTAATAAATCCCAACTTGGCATGGAGCATGTGTGACGCATGCGCTCATGATAACGATGGCTTGTATACTTTGGTCCAACCTAGCAAATTTAATGCATGTTTCTGGGTGGGATGATAGCTATATATGATGTGGATCCCAAGTGACGATGAATTAAAGAAATAATTATATTTTGTACGACACTTCAATGACTTCATTTCAAAGAGCACAGACATTAGGTAAATGATTGTGACCTCCTGGAGGTGTTGAGGGTTGGCTTGGAATAGAGTAAGAATTTCTTGGTTCTCGCTGTCATCCCCCATGTTTACCAAGGGTAAGAACTACTAGGTAAATGGTCACTAGTTTATCTTCGACAATTTTTCTGCCCTTGTTATATAGTTTGGATGTTGAATGTGAAGAGCGAAAAACTTGATGATGAAACAGGTAAATGGTCACTAGTTTATTTCCTAGGAGTCCCTTCTTTCAAAGTTTGTCGAGATGAATTTTGATGCAGTTTCAGAGATAGTAGTGATGGTACAGATTTTGTCATCTACAGCCATGATACCAGATGGCTGGTGGCTAGAGACTTCCATCTCTTTGAGCCTATTATTTTAGGAGCAAAGCTTTATGCTGCCTGAACAGATATCACCTATGTTAGGTAGGAGATTCGAACAGAAAAGATATTTATCGAGGACGATTCTACTATCATCATTAGCTAAATCTAAGATGATACGAAGCAACTAGAGGCTCATCCACTCATTCGCGATATTTGAACTTTTCTTCATCACTCTGTTACAGTATCAATCTGGTATGTCTACTGAAAAGCGAACAATGGGTAGATTAGATTGCTACTTTCGTGGCAGAACACTTGGAAGATTGGATCTGGAGGTAGGGTAATGTTTGCCCACCTGGCTTTATGGGATCTTTTGTATCTTAACCTCATAGGCTACTCTCGCATCAGAGTGGTGTGACCGTCCAATTGTACTAAAACAAAAAAAAAAAAAAGATTGTACAGACAAATTGTTGTTCAAAAGGATATCAAAAATCTGATTCAGCAACCTATTAATTAACATGATATATCATATGCATAGGTGGAAAATATAGTTCAAAAGCCTTGGAAAGCCTATGCGATATACCACAGACATCAAAGATGAGAATACCTGCAACAAATAATCTGAATTCTGCTGTACAGGTCTCAAGAAGGTCAACTACCTCATAGCAGCTTACAAGAAAATCTCAGTGACTTATTCTTAGCACCAGCAACTGCAGTTCTATCAATCATCTCACAATCTTAGAGATGTACTAATGTATGTATGCAGGATTACAGACAAAATGTGGGCCGTAGACATGTAAGTAATATTTGATTTCGCAAATAAAGATTACTCTTTTCTCTCTCTCTCTCTCTCAATTCAAATGACACAATTTCATTTGCCAGCTATTAATACATAATTTGAATTTTCAAAGATGAGGAAATCAAAGCCAAAAGCCTAAAGCAGACAAAGCAGCATCAACACCGAGATCAACATCTCTCACTAGGATGCCAGACATTCTGCGAATTGAAATCTTCAACAGCCCTGGTTTGCATTTTCTGGTAATGGTAAGTCATTAGTTGAATGGGCCAAGTATGTTAAAAACTGATACCAGACCGGCATGGTCAACCAGTTAAGAAATAGAGTTGAACAAACCCACCAACATCCACCAGCACAAGTGTCACTCTGAAAGCTGAAACCGAGCACTAGTTTTTTGCCTTTTCCAACCCTGAACAAGATGATGGTGAAGTGTTATGCGATGCAGTTAAGATATAGCAAGCTTCATATAGACTAGATTTAGACTAGTCAGATGTTAGAACTTACGGTTGCTGCATAGTACATGAAAGTGAGTATTGCCAAAAGAACAAATGACCACTGAAACACATTATATCTGCAGAAAGCATTTAAAACAATTCCAATTAGGAGTCTAGGTTATATTTTCATTCTCCTGCATAGAACTAAATCACTATTTAAATATTTATTTATGATTAACTACAGAGACAATTTTGGACTGACTTGTACAGATATCTGATTCCACGAAGAGACTGCAGTGTATGGCCAAATATCTCCTGAGCAGCAGTTGCTTGTGCATAGTAACCAAAAGCTGTTGCACAGAACTGAATCACACTGCAAAGGAAATCACAAACTACAATCAATCATATTGTCAATATGGAATCTTCTGAGAATGTCAATTAGCTAACAAGACGATATATTGGAAATGAAGCGAAAAGCTCTCCAGAATTTCTGGCATTGTCATGCTTCTCTAAGTCAACAGAGCTAAATGTCCGAAAAGAATGGATTTGCTGGTTTGATTGCAAGGTCATTGTATTGGGTGTTCCAGTAAAGTGAGCTAGCTGGCCAATCTAAAGGCTGTGCCTGTTCATTTTTTGGTCAAGCAGGTCAGTTATATGAATATCTTTGCATATAATTGATAATTAAGATAATAATCTTCAGCTATCTGTAAGCAAGATCTCTTTCCACAGGATCAACTAAATCCTTAACTGAATCTATGTCTT
The DNA here is from genome assembly GCA_006176705.1 of Cocos nucifera. Lineage (NCBI taxonomy): Eukaryota > Viridiplantae > Streptophyta > Magnoliopsida > Arecales > Arecaceae > Cocos > Cocos nucifera. Next base: position 4,901,833 of record QRFJ01000003.1, on the reverse strand, counting down.
TAAGAATTGTTTGGCTCTTCATTTAACTAACACCAAATACTTCACTACATAGATGTTTATTCCATGGCTGTTTTCTTCAATATGTTGGACTTTATTGGTTATCACAGAGATAAGTTCTCAAGTTATCAAAAGATTATTGGATGATTAAATAGTTTGACTTGAAGAGACATTAATCAACTACTGGATGTCTTAAGAAGACGAAATAATTATATTATATGTTAAGGCCATCAGTTTCTGCATTTTGTTAATCTGGGGTTTCCTGGACACATAGAGGTATGGCACAATATTCTAATCAACTACTCAGTAGGATCGACAGTCAAACTCAGCAATCCAAGTATACAGACCTGATGGAGGAAAGTAGAATAAGTGCCACATTGAATAGAAAGGAATTCATCAGAGTTCCCCCCCACCTGAGACCAAGTGGATCAATTTGTCAGAAAACAAGATGAGTAATACCCAGTCTGCGTGCGAAGAAAACTGGAGAAGTTAATGCAAGACAAACAATTACTTCATCGGGTGGATGGTTATAAAAACTAATTTCAGACCAAGCATCATGGCCCCAGCAATCACTGCAAGGAGTAGGTAGAAGCAGAAAAATGCAAATGCTGCAGTACCCAACAAGCCTGAATAAAATCACAAAACTAATGAGTCAGATCAGCTTAGAGGGTGAAAACAAAAGAAAAGAAAAAAAAAAAAAAAAACAAACACAGCAGAATACTTGGCATGGCATACCCCAGAAATCATCTAATTGGATGAAGAACTCATTTAGGAAAGGTGAAAGAGGAGGGTTGACAAGTAAATAAATGCAAATGTGTGCAACCCAAGCCACTGAAACAATCAACCTGGAAAAGAGTGCAAGAAGAAAGACAAGAATGAGTGTAACCGAAATATATAGAGAGTTAAAGAAAGTGCAATCATATTATTCTTACAAGGGCAGAAGGAAGTGCATAAAAATAGAAACAGCGAAACCAAACAGGCAAGTATATGCAAATGCAGATATTCATAGTATATAGATCATGATATCTTTCTTATAACAATCATTCCTAGAGTACTACATCCTTCACTGTGAAGAAATTATGATTTGTTGCAGACAGCAAAACACTATTTCAATCAGTTTTGCACCATTTGACCTTCATACAACTCTTTTTCTTTTTGATGAAAAAGGAGGAAAAGAGGAAACTTCGCCCAATTTAGTAATGAGAAGCTCAAGACAACTCATAAGCCCAAAATAGTTTTTCCTCTCTCTCTCTCTCTTTTTTTAAAAATTACACTGTATACAATATGGTATATCAACAACATTGCCAAAGTGCCAATTAATAGAAAGCTTCAAATAACATGCCAGGATTTAATATTTCAATTTTATCTAAGCAAAGGATTGAAATTAGAAAGTATCCACTTCAAGAAGTCTGTAGAATAGATTATTAAGCTTCTTTCCCCGTATCAGATCCAACTTAAACCCCCTCTAACGCTAAAAGACCAAGAATTCTTAAGAAAACCAGTTAAGTATATTCAGCCTAAAAGATCTTAGGGTAATGTTCCAACAAAGGGCAAAATGGCCTTTCACAAAAGCTGGTCTGGTAGGTATGGATCCAACTTGAACTAGATTCCATCTTGACCATTCCCAGACTTGTAGTATAGGCATGTCGGTCATTTTGATCTCAAACATAGACAACATTTGTTAATTGGAATAGGTTTGGGCCTCAAACCTTGATCTTCCAGGAACACCTGAAAAATATACAAAATATTGCACCTGTCTCAGCTCTCATTAGCAGAAATAACTCTTTCCTTCCACTCATCATGAGTAGCAAAACCCGTCCAATGCCCTTCCACAACTTACTTTTTTGGATTTTAAAGTGACATGGCAAGGGTCAAACCTTCACATACCGTATATTGAATCATGCATGTCTGCATGATTTTAACCAGCAATTTCTATCTGTAATGTGAAATAGGCTATGTTTGTAGATAGAAAGCAACAGAAAAGCTTGACAGTAATGGAGCTTCAAATATTGAAAGATCTAATACAGCGATGGCATTTGAAAATACAGATCTTACCCTAGAATACCCGATACAAGTTTTGCCATATAACCAAGCACGGTTAAAGCCCAAGCAGTCTCTGCCTGCCCAAATTGAAGCGCGTCATAGCATTAACAGGATAAACATGATACATATGAAAATTATCGTCTCCTTATTACGGTCATCACCTGGTCACCTTGAGGATACATCTCCTCCAAAGCTTTTACATCTTCCTCCAGGAGAAGTAACTCCTAAATGATGGAACAGAAATAATTCTTTGTAAAATATTGGAAATAATGCAGTAAAAAAAATAAAGTGAGCTGATCAAACAACAGAAACATGAATTAGTCCAATGAACTCAGATAGGACTAGATGGTAGTCAAAAATTTATGGTCCAGCAGGTCCTGATACAAAAATCATGGAGGATGTAAATATAATGAGAAAAACAATGTTAGAGCTGTGTTCTTGAAAACATTGCTGCAGGAATAGGTCATTTGATAGCACAGGGTCCCATATGAGCTCAAAATATAAGATTATCTTTGCTAGTTATGCATCAGAAAAACTAATGGTCCTGAGGACCATTGCCATACCAGTTAAACTAACTTTATGGTGCGGTCCATGATACCGATGGATAAATAATTAACAAGCATCGAATTGAAATACTAAAACTGTGACACTAATTGAAGATGACACTTACGAGGTCATTACATGTTTGTAAGACAAATGCCCCTAGAGAAGAGTACATAACCTAATTTTTTTGAACAAAATAGTAGAAGAATCTACCTACTTCCACCAGACTTAAACAAAAGACTCTACAACACACAATTGAAAATAATTTCAAAAATTAGAAATGCAGCTGAAAAGAATGAAAAATGGTAAGCTACTTGCGCACATCTTCATGCAACCAAACATGCATTTAATTAAATATTGGTGTACCTTTTCAACAGCCTTTACATTCTTCCGCCATTTTTTCCCTTTTGAACCACTTTTTTCTTCCTGACGAAGGGCATCAGCTGCTTTCTTCAATTCTCTAGCTTTCTTTCCCAATTCGGTTGCCTCCTACACATCTCAATGGATGTATTGGAATTACTATCATCATTTCAGTCTTTAAAGGAATAATGAACGTAATTAGTAAGCTCAAAATTAAATAGCTTATATGGCATCAGATGCACCTTTATATACTGTGATCGAGTAATGACGGCCTTTGGACGTCGTATATATGAAAATATGAGACTCAGTGGAAGACAGGCAATCCCAACACCTCCGAATATCTGTATTTTAACACCAATTGTAGGTATCAACCTTTAAGAGATATCAAGGATGCAGAAATTTTGCACATCAATATAGAGAAATCTATGAATAACAAATTTTGTTCCATGGCTTTACCAAAACAATGCTTCGAGGTGTATGTTTCCAAATAGTTGATGATGATACATCAGAAGGGCTAGATTAAGTTAAGATAACACTAATCATGTCGACATGAAAATAATGCCTAAAATGAAGGCTAAAAATCAAGGAATTGGAAGCATACTGTGAATAGGACTGATCCAGCAATTGTTGCCAGAGCGACAATATACATTGGGAACGTAGTGTGCATTGTCCAAGTTGTTTCTGAGGAAGCATTTGCTGTGGATGCAGCACACTGGGAAAAAAACAGAGATAGACAAGGTAATAATCAGGAACTCATCAATAAGTTAGTTGATAGCAACAAGAATTTAATTTATTAATGTAGCAGATAATTCTAATGCACAATAGAAGGCTTCAACTACCCAGATGACAAAGGATGACTAAGAATAGAACCTCATGAGCGGTTTGATCAAGACAAGGTTTAGTGCTTGTGAGTTCTGGCCAAGTACTAGGGAAGTTTGCCATGGATGAAGAGAGGTGCCTAACTGTGAAGTCCACTTTACCTAGTAGTCCTGAATTTATCAATCAAGTGTTAGTCAGATGGGCACAAAATTACTCATAGAGGCAATTCAGAAAGAAAAATTAGTAACCATCAAGGTTCCAAATATATGACTTGGTGCTTCAAGAACTCTTCTGTAAAAACAGAATTTAATAAAACTATACCTAGAAGGGGTGCTCGTGCTCTTCATCGAGGCATTCAAGATAAATTTTATATGTTTTATATGCATTATATATTCATGTCATTCAGGAGGAACTGATATGCTCCATAACTTGACACACAGTCTCTGAACCTTGTACAGTTTGATGCTACAATGTGGTCTCTCAAACCATATCTTTCATCAAACAATTCATTTTGATGATAAAAAGAATTGTTTCATCAAACAATTCCACAGATGAATTTCTTCCTCTTCTTCGCACATAAATGGACGATTTGTAAACTCTCGTCCTCTCTTCTGCAGCTTCTTTAACAGCACGAGTTTGTCTATGAGTTCACGATCAAAAAGGCAAAATTCTTTCCATTGCAATTTCAAGGTATCATTTCTCATTCCCCGAACCATCAATAAAACTCCTATTCTGGAGTTTCCAAAGGCATCAGTTATCATCCAGTTCAACATCAATGGCTCTCATAATCTTTGTTCCCTCCATGAGTTTTCACCATCTATTAAAATGAACAAACTCTAGATATCACCATTCGCTCAAATCCAAAAAAAGAAGAACATACCATAACAAATGAGGAGAACGAGCCCGCAAACGAGGAATGAGCATAAGACCCATTTGAGCGCGCTCTTCATCCTCTCTCCCACGGTCCTGCGACAGCCATTGAATAATTCACACGATATGAGGGGAAAAAATAAAACATTAGAATAAATCAAGAAAAGGACCAAATGGGAAACAAGGAGAGAGAAAGAAAGAAAGGGAATGACTTGTCCAGGTCGCCTTCGTAGTAGAACATGGCGAAAGGGATGACAAAGAAGACGAGGAGGGCGTCCGCGACGTAGATGAAGAGCCATAGGGGCTTCATGGGGAGGGTAAGGTCGCAGGCACCGCTGTAGACGGCGTGGATGCAGGCCTGGCGGTTGGCGACGTCGGCCGGGAGCATGAGGATGGAGAGGACAGCGATGGAGAGGCCGAGGACGACGACCGCCTTGGGGAGGTAGGCCTGGTTGGCGTCGTCCGGGTGCTGGTAGTTAACCAGCAGGTAGACGCTCACCAGGATGACCAGCACCGGCACCACCACCGCCATCACCGCCAGCATCAGATTGAAATCCCCCATTCTCTCTTCGAATTCTTGATCTCTCTTTCGAGTTCCCTTCTTCGATTTCGTTCGTCGGAAAAGGAAGAGAAGGCAATTGAGATATCGATCTGGGAGCGGTGTGAGAGCGTGTTCTTCGCGCGGGCTCCCTCCCTCTCGGATTCGGAGGAAGCGGGGGAGAGGGAGAGGGAGGGAGACGTAACGGTTTTTTGTGCGAAATGGCGGAGGTTAGGTTCGCTGGGCCTTTGGGGAAGAGGTTTGTTAATCGTTAGGTCGGAACAAGTTTCGGCCTTTGGCTTCCTAAGCCCATGCCCAGTCGATGGTCCTGATTCCTATGATGAGAAATTCTTTGTCCACCATCCTCAGCGAAGAAAAAGTGCATTATTTCATCAGATTAGACTGCATGGCATAATTAATAATAAAAACTATACTAATTTCCAATGCTACTAAAATTTAATGTGGTTAAGCTTTTTTTTATTTAAATTTTTTTTATCAAAAATATTCTTTTCTTTTAATATACTATTTTTTACTTTATTTTATTCATGCTTGATCATGATATCATAGATAATAATAAGGCATTATAACAATACGTAATGTCATAGATAATATCAAGACATAAAAGATAATAGGACGTGATAATTACCGATCATTACTCATCTCGATCAAGATATTTTGTATATATTAATGTGCCTTGAAAGAGAGATTATGATAGGATTTTGATTTTTTTTTTTTTACTTGAATTTTAGTAAAATAATAGTATTGGAATTCACAGAGAAAAGAGGAAAATATTCATCACGTGATGTTCCATAACCATCCATCAAATTTGTTTAGAATATTATATGTTGAATATGGTAGCATAGCGATGACTTCACCTTCAATAATTGCCAACTACATACACATCATCTTTTGAAAATGAAGGAAGAAATTGCCAATCTGTCTTGAAGCTCAGAAATCAAATTTGTCATCTCGCTCCTAGAGACTGGCTCTTCGAAGAGATCCAAATTCAGCCCTTAATGGTGTCGTATAAGTAACATATTAGTCCAAAAAGACACCCTTAACAAGTTTAAACCAGCAAGCAATTTTAAATACCGCGCATCACCGAACGCTTTTGGGTACCTAAAAGAAATAAATCTTTACTCCCGGCTTATTTTCCGGTGCCGACACATCGTGATTTATGCAACTAATCTCAGTATGCTCGAACATGGAATCACCGTATTACAACATGGTTATGATTTATAAATAGATGCAGGTTCAGGGTTCTACACCATCTAGTACCTGTAAACCAATAGATCACTACAGCATCAGTATACAGTCCGTCGTCACCTTAAATACATTCTGAATGCATTACCATGTAAAATTCTTTAATATACCAACTTATCATTAGGCCTTCGAGACATTCATCCACTGTAGCAGGATCAAATTCATCCAAAATCCTAACCTCAACTAGCCTTTCAGGCGTCCTGGGTTTAACTAGTCGCAAGTAACATGAAAACATCCCATCAGACATTTCACGTCCTCCCCCTTCTTCTCAAGGGGAGCATTTTACATCCTTTGCCATAAATATCATGCCCACTCGCCGCACAACAAGTACATACTCAGGAAGCGCACAAGCCTTGTAAAGACTAACCTGGAGCAACCATAAATAAAATGGTCTCACCATCATGAGAATCAATTTTGCGAGCAAGCACACAAATCATTTGAACACGACCGCATGCATTCACCGAACCAGACTACATGATATACGCAACGTTTCCAAATCAACAGATGGCTAGCAGAAAAGCAACGTCACATGGGCAAGCAATTCCATCTAGCACGCCTCTATGGCCCCTTTTAAAGTTATATTAACTCGGGCAAAGGGGATCAAAGTTACAAGTACTCCTGTCTTGTTCTCAATATGATTAAGACTCTTAAAAACACTGAGAATCATTCATTTTTTCAAAGTACAATATACTAAACAGACATGCGAAAAGCATGTCAGGTTTCATGTGATTTGAAAGACTGAATTACCGGAAGTAAATGGAAATTAGTGGAATATCAATGTCGTTGTCCTCATCATCCTCACAAGCCACCACAACATCCAGATGCCGCCTGTATGGTGGCACCTCTGCCTTGGCCACTTCCTTTGCCACATCAACCACCTTCTTGTCCATCCGATCCTTGTGCCTAGGGAACATGGTATTGTAAAGCAAAGAAGTACCACAAGAGATGCTGTAAGCATTTAAGCCCTTGTCCTCAAGCCATTGCAGAAGCTCCCTGAGGGTAAGATCACCCTTGATCATCCAGCGATCCCAGACAGTCCAGCTCATGTCCTGGTGTTTAATAGTCTTGGGTGGGACCGGCTCGGCCATAGAGAACAGAGGAAGTGCAAGGTTAGCAAAGGTATTTCTGTAGTCCTCCACCTTGTGCCCACCAGCAAGAACCTTGTAAAGCTCGAGGCAGACAAGACCGGTTGCCATGGCCGTGGAAGTGGCAATGGCTGGGATAATCCTCCCAGCAATGAATTTGGCCTTCAGCTTATCAACTTCAGCAATACTATAGTTCCGTGCGCGCATGTTGGCAAGACCGGCTATGAAGTCCATATGGTAGTTTGTATCATCATCCTGTAATGTTCAGTAAATAAGAAAATCTCATTCCAAGTGAAACAAAAGAATGATGTATCAGTTTTAAGAAGCTAAATTATTCCCACAATACAAATAAGAATCCATACAAGAATTACTAAAAATTCATGAATAATGGGGACAAGTCAGTAAGTGTTGTAACTGAAAGAACATATAGAGATGCAGGTTATAAAAATAAACTAAACCACCAAAGAAACTTAGTCCCTCATAAGCAAGTTACAAGTCAATTGCTTAAAATTAGAACCATTTTTCGCACTCTGAAAACAAAGAGAAATCGCAAGCAAATAAGAGAAACTAAACCTTGTGGCCAAAAATTTGACAGCATAAAGTAGCATGAACTTGCTTATCATTTAAAAGATAAGAAAATATTAAAAAAAAAACATTAATCATGAAAATAAAAACTAAACAATTTAGAAAAGCTAAAATGTAAATTAAAAATGAGAAAAATTTAAAGCTGAGACTCAAAGAACAGTAACCAGAGCTTGGGAGATAAAACCATATGTGCAAACATTGTTACAAGAAATTCTACAAGTTTTGACTGCACAAGTAAAAATATGAAGACATGCTTCGAGGAAAAAAAATGACATGCAACTTTGTGATTAGAAAGCAACCTTCTCAAACTGAATTGGGTTCATCCGAAATCCAGGGGCCAGCTTGTTGGCACACTCTTCCAGCATTGCAATGAGATCATTGATGACAGCATCATCATCGATGGAGGCACTGGACAGGCTAGTGGCCTTCTCATCTGTTACAATCTTAACTCCCTCCTTTGGCTGAAAATCAGGGACCACAACCATATCAACAGCAACAGTCAACCTCTTTGGCATCTTGGCCCAGTCAGGTATGGGAATTCCAAACGTCTCTGCTCTTAATACGGCAGCAGACATGATGAAGTGGAGGTGGCTGGTGTCACCAGATGAGAACTGCAAAGGTCGTGGAAAACGTTTAGGAGCAGACCAGAATGGTGCACCTGTGCTGGTGACCGAGTCCTCAGGGAAAGTAAATGTTAACTGCTTCACCCGATTGGAGAAGTAATCTTCAAACCTGAGAATTAAATAAAAAAGAATTCTAGAGTTCATAAAAGAAACAAGAACATAAGAGTTATATAAAAAAAAAAAGGCCACAACTTGAATATGAAAAATAGTTGAATTCGCTTAAAATGTCAAAAAAAAAAATTTGCCGCTTCAAAAGGATGAAAAAAAGAATCAAATAAAACAAACTAGCTGTTCAAATCTGTATGCACTTTATCAAGCCTTTAAGAAAGAAATTTTCATTAAGTGCCAAAATTTTCATTAAGACTAGTAGGTTGTCAAGAAAACATTATCCTAGGTTTGACCACATATGGCAACGATGAATGTGTCTAACAGAATTTATCATATGTTTTGTAAAATATAATGTTCCACAAGAATAAGAGCCTTACCTTAGTCGCGCCCATCTGACACAATCTTGGAATGTTTCACATCTGTCCTTGTCAAGGCATTCAAGTACACGTTCAAGTAGATCTCTAGCCTGAGCATCACCTGCAGTTTTCATTGCAGAAGCGTATGCACTAGGGTTGGATAGGAAAGTATTTACTTCATTGGGTGTTTTCTCAAGCAAACCCTCAAACTCAGATCGGGCCCATGTCAGGCAGTGATCAATGTTATGAGGGAAAGAGTGAACCGTGCACATAGGAGCCTGTCTCTCAGGTGGATCTCTGGAGGCCCCATAATTCTCAGTCAAGTGAGGAATGACCATCTGTGTATTACACTTGGCACCTAGAGTTCCAGATTCCAGAAGTGGCTTTTGAAAATATAAGCACCTAGCATCAATGTACATTCTCGCAGTCACATTGTCCAATGCATTAATAACAGCATCTAAGTTCTCCCAAAATGCATCATCAAACACGTTTTCTGTTTCCGGGCTTGCTCTGTTTTGAAGAGCCTCAACATGAAGAGCTGGGTTGATTGCCATGGCAGCAGAAGCTGCTACAGTAGACTTCGCCTGCCCAATATTCCAATCACGGAAAAGAAATTGACGGCTGAGATTACTCTTTTCAATGACATCATCATCTGTTATGGTTAGCTTCCCTTCCTGGCTGCAACAAACTCCCATTAATGCTAGGTTCTTCAGGAATTCACATCCTAGAGCACCAGAACCTACAATGAATACTTTGGCCTCTTCCAGTTTCTTTTGAAGTTTTGATCCAAACACAGAGATTTGAGCATCGTAGCGGCAGTTCGCTGGCTTCAAGTCACCAGGCTCCAGAGGTTCCGTAGGGAGGGATTCGACTGAATCAAAGTAAAAGAACTGCCAAGATTTGCATAGCATATATGTTAGAATTTTAAAAATCATTAAGAGTTGCATAACACAACCGAATTTTCACAGCAAATGTATATAGGAAGCCTGGAATTTCACCTGGAAAAGAGGATGGAATTTCCCAGAGCAGGCTTTAACAACTTCTTGCCCTACAATACCACCAAAAATTGCAGCCATAGGATTCAAAATGGCCCTGGAACCATGTGCGAAATGGTGCAGAAGCTTCTTATCAATCTGTTCCAGTTTACCATCACCCAAGCTTTCATTAATACTGACAGCTAAAGCTATCAGCTTCTGAACATCATCCTCAGATCCAGCAACAGGAAACCGCCCCATATCGTGCCTACACTTATCCAAAGCTTGAAAAGCCAAGTGTAATAAAGGTGGACGATCAAATTTGGAGAAGTCACTGAGAAGAAAATCCCCTGGATCCCTGAGAGCGTCTCTTAAAGATTTGAATTGGAGGACCTTAGGTTGCTTTACCTGTGTAACTATACCACCCTTGGTATATGCACCGAACTTTGTTGTGTCTTCTTCAAGAGTAAATGAGAATGGCCTTGCATTCTTAATTTTTCTAGGCTTTCCATCATTTAGCTCTGTCATTCCCTGGACCTCAGAAAACACGACAAGATCCCCATCCTGGAACTCGAGCCGCTCATCATCAACACATGAGACAAGTGCAGGATTGTCATTGCTGATGGATGCAACAATACCTGTATGTGGTTCCTCACCATCAACATCAACCACCGTGAACTCTGGGCCAAAATCACAAAATACACTCCCAAAAAGGCCTCGGACTTCAGTTTTAATGAAAGCAATTGGAGGCTGCTGACTGCGACAGTAATCATCAAACTCAATTGCTTTTGCCAAACTAATATCAGTGAAAACAACAGCCTGCAAAACAAGCTCCAGGCTGACTTAAACAACATAAGAACTTATGCAAAATTCAGATATGATAGTATTTTTTTTCAAAAAAATAGGGTATGGTTGCATTGATTTGTAGTTTCTATCTTCTCGAGGCTAGAGAATTAATTAATTCCCAGAAGACAAAATAGTTATCACAATTTAGTGATGGAAAGGCTACAACAATGTCATTAAGCATAACTGAGGGATACACCATGCGCGCGTGCGTGTGTATGGAAGGACTACAACAAGGTCATTAAGCATAACTGAGGGACACGGCGTGCGTGAGTGTATGTACATATGTATGCATGTATATACATACAAAGCTAGATGCAATACAGTTTGTCATTTCTATTTTTGTAATCAAGGGCCAGATTATGCATTTATTTCTAAATTATGAAAAGATGATTATAACTATTTTAGGGACAGCAGCCTACAATGCTGTTCTTTTGTGGTATCTGAACAATCTGACTAGCCCCATATCTCATGTCTAATACTGTCAAACTTGTGGGTATGCAAAATATTTTGCTTTCTTTGACAATGATATGGAGCAAATATATTAAGCACAAATTCAGAATCAATTCATATGTCCTAAACACATTGACCAGACCATTAATTCCACAGAGAACAAATATTAGAGGTGATAATAATCTATCATATTAATTATTACTATCCATTTATAAATGTTACCAGATGGCCAGAATTCCCTAGCATGTACAGGTGGTTACAAAAAGGATTTGAGGATGGAAAAAACGGGGAAATGTATGCCAACTGGATTGCATGGTTCTTTGAAGTGGAAAATACTCTCTTTAAAATTTTTCCTGGCATTAATCTTGAAGGATGCAAACAAGGCAAGAATAAAAATATTATGCTTTTAACAAGACACCAAAAGCACCCTAACTCAACATGAAAATAACTATTCTTGTAAACAATGGTTGCTTTTATTTTCTAAGAATTCGGGAAAGAGAAGAATAAGCCTTCACATACAAATAGAAAGGATGAGGATTGCATGTTAAGGATCCAGTTAGCAACATCGTTTGATCAATGCAACAAATAATTGGCATTCAAAAGCCTACCATGAAGAAACTTGGTGTGCTCAATCAGTTTGTTAAAGTGAACCAAAGAACTGCTGACAAGGACAAGGTAAATTTATAATGAAGTTTTATGAAGAACTGGAGAAACAGGTGGCTAGATATGAAGCCATACTCAAAAGAGAAACATAAAACAAAAAAGGATTTCACACTTCATGTAGCTTAAAGTTGAAATAATGGCCATCAACGATGCTCTAATGCAGCTAAAAATGGTTTGTTAACAAAACTTAGGTGATGACTGTATGTTCATATATTAGTTCAATATAAAAGGGCAAGCAATTTGGCAGCCAGGTAAAACTAATACATTGAATGAATTAAGCAAGCAAGAATTTTACACGAAAATTTATATGGTCACAGATTGGACTTCCAGTCAAGGTAGACATTGGTAAGGAAAACAAACAGTAGGGGGAGACTGCCATATGAAATTCCTGAACTTGGTCTATAGATTATTTAAGCATGAAATATTACTAAGAACGTATCTAGACTTCACAGTAACAGCCTCAAATTAAAATGAATATTTAAAAAATTGCAGTAAATATTCAATGACGACACATGATTATTTTTCCAAATTCATTGAGCACATCACTAGGTAAACTCATGACATAGGCAAGTTCTATAATAGTAAAGTAGATATGAGGGAGTCTAGCTGTAAGGTACACCTTCTGCAGCCTGCTAACACAAGATTTACATCTCAAATGGTGTTTACAAGCCCATAAATTGTCAATCTCTGACAAATTATGAACCGCCTCCCCAATTATATGATACACTCATGTGCAATTTTTGAACTCCATGCTAACGTATACCTTTTCTTCAGGTGATCCAAAAACAACATGAAAAAAGAAAGCCAAAAAATATAGGTTTCCAGCAGTTTAAGATGACGAACAAAGACAGTCCCACCAGAAGTGTGGGCAGCATCACCATTTGCTCATACTTTTGCTTCAATGTGTTTGGTTTTGGTTCAATCAAAAGATTAAGTTCACGAGCCAACCATCCATTTGGCATAATGATTTGGCTAATTTAAACCACTTCTATGCATTTGAAGAGCCTTCTAGCATGTGGGTCCCATAAGCCAGCAGTAACTAGCATTTGGTGAGACTGAGCATACATAATGCCCCATACAATCACCAACCATACAGCACCGGATCCCTTCATAAGAGTATGGTGATAAATGTCGTTAAAGATGCTTATTTCTTAGGAGATAACATTTTGAATGCATTTAATAACTTGAAAATAGTTTTAAAATTACAGCAAAAATAGCTCAACAAACATGAAAAACCTGATTTCTGCCTAATACTTGAACGGTTACCAAAATATTTCTCGATCCACTACCGGGCATAGATATGTTGTTAATTAGGTCTGGATTTGAGTGTACAACATCTACATTGTGTTTGGCAATGAAATCTGATCCAAATCCCAACAAGTTGCCACACCTATGTGCAAAGAATTTACCAACAATATCCTTCCATAACTATAGTAGGTGTTGCCCTTCAATATTGCCACCACAAACCTCAAGTCTTTCAATTCTTTTCATCACTAACAATCCAACAGTGCTAATTACTTTTATGGGTACTGTTGAACATTTCAATTACTTTTTTAGACTGCAAACCAGGTCCCTGCAAATACTACTGCTCCAAGAAAACCTAGATAATGGTAACAAGGTGGTTACCTTCTCAGTTTGTATCATGCATGCTCCCCAATATGCCATGATATGATGCTCCTTGTTCTAACAAATTCAAAGTATGTAGTACATAACTTGAGGTCAATATGGATTGAAACTATCCAATCCAGATACTAGTAATGATTTGAAAATAATGTATTTCTTAGCAAGCAGTTACCGATCACATCAGGTCAATAAGTATGACCAATAGTAAATTTGGGTCAATAACTCGAGCACAAACTCTCTCTCTCTCTCTCTCTCTCTCTCTCTCTCTCTCTCTCTCTCTCTCTCTCTCTCTCTCGTGCATGCACAAATTTGGTGTCAATAATTCAAGCACAAACTCATTTTTTTCCTTTCGCATGTGTGCTATACTGCTTTGTGGGGGGTCCAGGTTAATCTGATCTGGCCCATCGGGACATAGAAATTATTAAATACAAATCACTTTGAAGAGCTATCTACGACCGAAAATGAAGGTACCCAGTCCAAATTGCAATGATGGTTGGAGGAAACAAAACTAGTAGCAGCAATAGAAGACAACATTGGCAAATAAAAATACTGGCACTAGCAAGAGGTCCTCTACAATATCTCTCTACACTACAAGCTCAGTGTAAAATCCTCAAATCTCTGAAAACCCACCACCTCCCTCTCCCTTCATCTCCTCATCAAAAGGCTAGAGAATCCTTAGTTAGACTTGTGAAATTAGGCTCACATCATAAATTTGAATTAGCTTCACATCAGGCCACACTTGAGTCAGCTTCTAGGGTTAACAAGTTCTGGTTGGTTGAGCTTAACTAAGCCTAGAGGTGGCAATTTTATCCAACCTGCCGGATACCCGACCCAAATTGGCGGGTTTTATCCGACCCGATTGGAATCCAGGGCGGGTATGCGTTCTTAAAAAAAATACTCCGAAACGGGTTCAGGTCGAATACGGATAATGGTATGCCCCGATCCGAACCTAACCCGAGATAACCTTAATATATATCCCTCATTCAAAATTATGATAATTTTATATTATTTATATGTACCTGATCCGACCAACCCCTCTTATATACCCGATCCGATCCGACCCGCATCTCTACCTGACCCAATCCAATCTGATTCGACCCGCATCTCTACCTGACCCGATCCAATCTGATCCGAGATAGGTACGAGGCGAATAGGGGTATGGGATTTTTACTTGCGAGGCGGGTATGGGTATAGGCCAACCCAACCCATACCTGACCCGTTGCCAGCCCTAACTAAGCCTACTTGTATCCTTATCAGCACTACAAAAATTTCTATTGAAATTTATATGATGCATATGTGCATCAAAAGATCAATGAGAAGCATGAATGGTGAGAGAGATATAGCTGAAAACCCACAGTTATAAGGAATGTCAAAAATGGATTTGGAACAAGCCAAATATGACAACTACAGAAGGAAATAAAGTAATCAACAGTTCAAAATGGAAATCAAACTGCTTAAGAAGAGGAAAAACTAAAAAAGTGTTCATACACTTCCTGAGATCGATTATGCATTAGCATTGGTCCGTTTGGGCTGGATGATTATAAAAGAGATTTTCTCATAACCATGACCATTATCATCCAGAGCTATCCAAACTACTTAAGGCCAACTTTATAAATCTTCATTTACCAGCATTCCTATTTAGGACCATCTTCCATGTTATTTCAAGTCCTATCACATATTATTTCTCACAACCTCCATCCATCTTACCTTAGGCCTTCTCTTCCTTGTCCCTCATTTTGTCCTCGATTTGTGCAACTACTCTTCAAACATACTCACTTCTTGATCTGTCTTTTCTACTTTTACCATACATCCATCATAAAATTCTAATATCTACTATGCTCAACTTCCTTTCATTAACTCTTTGTCATCCAACATTCCAAAAAAAATTGTTCCATACAGTTTCGCTTTAAGTCACCACTACATGCATCAATCAGATAATACACCAGAAGTACTCACTTCATCCAACCAAATCTTACTTTGTATGATTGATGGCGATCATTCCATGGTATTTGTTGTACATCAATCTCATATAGCAGCTTGTGTTAAATAAATCTATTGTCACATTTAATTTAGTCCTTTTCTCATTAACCAAAACTAGATCATCAGCAAATAATGTATATCATTATACATCTAGAGCATTAGCAATAATATTGCCTCTAGTGCCTTGTATTTCCACCATCAAGTTGCTTTATATATATACATATAAGAACACACACAGATCTTTAGCTACTCTCTCAGAAGAATCTGCTTGCTGGCCTCATACTCCAATTGTATCAGTTCTCAAGTTCCAAGTTCTCCTGTTTAGCAATTTTCCACTTTTAACTTCCACCATCTTACCATTCGTTCATTACTTTTTCTTTTTTCCTGCACTTAGTATACGCATCTAAGACTGGTAGCCTATGTTGTGTCATCAAGCCATCTTTTGGATATCATCTCACAATCTTGCAAGATGATCCCCTTTCTCCAATGAAAAAGCAATCTATTTTTGCAAATTTGATCAACCATAAAAGATTGCCAATTATTTGTTTCTCTTCTTAACATATATGCATGTGCAATCGCTAGATAGATAAATCAATGGAAACTCAAAAGAATCGAATCTCCCTCTAAATTCCTAATATTAAACTCATATCCATCATGTAACTCTCATATCCCATGTCACTCGTACCTACATGTCCATGTGGCTCACCACCTGTAAGTGTCCATTCTTCCTCCACGGTACCTTGCATTGCTCCATCAATCTCCTACCAAAATTGTTTTCTAATCCTCTACTTCAAGCCTTCTTGCAACGGTAAGAACCTCCTCATATAAAACTTACTTAATAGCTACTAGTCTATTTCAAATCCTTTTCACATCTAAAATACCATCATTCGTTTCTTTATCATTTCGTTGGTTTCTTGTAAGCAAACAATATCAATCTGCCTTCATATCATCCTATTCACTAACTCTACCCTTTCAAGTCAAAATTCCGATATTGCAAGTAGCATATCTAATCTTCTTTCGTAGAGTTGACTTCTTTGTATGCTTTTGCTTCATTGGATGTAATTGCTCCGGTCCTTACCACTCCAATTAGGTGCAACCATGCCAAACTACTCCTAAAAGACAACCAAACCTAAATAACCATCGCTCATGTCACCAACAAGGTTACATCCCATGCGGGTGACAACCAAAACAACCCTTGCCCACCTCTCATCACGATAAGTTCCAACCAAATTTCCGAAAAAGAAGGGGCAACGAAAGAATTCAAAAACAAAAAAAAGAACATAAGATAACAAAGCAAGCTTAGGATTTACTGGGAAGTAACTCAAATGTAGAGTTGAATGTGGTCAGTTAGGACCAAGTTGGATATACAAGTAGCCACTAGAAAAATAGTATTAGTAGAACAATCTGAGGATAAATATCAAAGGACAAAAAGATATATATAAAAAAAAAAGGCAAAAGAAGCAAAACATTGTGAGTCCGCTTAGAAATACAAAAATATTCCAAACACAATCCAAAGTACCATACGTCAGCTTCTTTTAGTTTATAATTCATCATAAAAATGGTGATAATAATAATAATCTTGTGTATCAATTCAAATCTAGTGGCTATAAATAACTCATAAAAATAGTGTTGGGATATCAACTCACTCTGATAGCGATTATTGTAGGAGTCTGGCTAGGACACCACCACCTCGAGACCTTCTTCATACCACTTGCATTGCACTCGATCACGTGTGGATACCGCAAGAGAAAAAAGAAGAATACAAGACAAGAGGGCATACAAATCAAGTATACGTGGATTAGACCAAGGTCTATCTCCACGGAGCATGCAAACTTCACTATGAGAGATAAAAAAATAAGCAAATACAAGAGAAACTTACCACTCAACCCTTGTACAAGAGTCTCTCAACAAAAAGCTCCAAAACCCTCACAAAAACTCTCTGAAACCTCTCAAAAAGCCTCTCAGCACCTTCAGAACATCATCAGCTCTTTGACGCAACAAACGATTCGTCAGTCGGAGTTATATGGACTCTATAAACCCAAAAACAGTGTTCTAGTAGGAAATCCAATCCCTAACACATCCGAGATTGCATCTGGACCGTCCGATCACGACTGGCTCCCTCCTGGGCCATCGGATCACGCGCACAGCTCCTGATCAAGTCCGAATTGCTTCTCAACCATCCAATTGTGACCAGGAGCTTTCCTGACCGTCGGATCGTGCAAAAACACTCTCATATCAGCTTGGATCAAGTCCGAGCCGTCCAATCGCGATCGACTCCTCTGAGCCGTCGGATCGCGATCGGTCCACGGAACAGTGCAATAGACCGCATGAAACGGCATGGAAAACCAAATTTCGGTCCACATAGGGCATTGTGAGCTGCAGTCCATGATAGACCGCACTCCATCGCGTGGGCTAGGCGCCTGCACACGCGCTCGCATGCCTTGGCCGGCCCAGTGCCTCCATGCACTGCCGGCATGGGCCGCACCACCGCCGGCCGGCGCCACCTGTGGGCCCCCTCCAGCAAGCCCGAGGGCCATGCTGCCTTGCCTAATCTTTCTTTCATGTGTAACTTCTCCATCTGTACTCCATTTGGGCTGTTTTTGGGCTCGTTGGATTCTGTTCGTCATCCTGAATCTCGTTCTGGGCTTATTGTGGACTAAATCTCGAGGCGTTTTCCTCAACAAAGAAATCTTTTTAGCTTTTTAAGTCATAGCCTAAAAAATAATCCACTCTCATACGTATCCATCAAAATTCGTGGACTTTCACCCCAACCACCCTCCCCACCCGCCCAAAAAAAAAAAAAAAAAGATTATATTATCCACAATGGATTGTTGCATCAAAAATGGACATATAGTTGATTCCTATGAGTCCATAGAGTCGTATCTTATATCCATGATACAACCACTTCTCAAAAGATCTTAGAAAGCTTATTATTAAAAAAACGCAATTTATGAACTGAGTGAAATTTCACCCGTAACTTTTTTGTCAATGACCAACAATAACACAGAAAAAAGGTAACTTCTCTTTGTAGCTCAACTGCCAGATATTCACAAAATTGTAAATCTTACAGCATCTGTTCAGCAAATGATTAGTGGATGCATAAACATCAAAAGCATCAAGACACCCTAGATGCTTGTGATCGCTAGTTCATAATTGGCATATCACCAATATCACCAATATCAATATTTAGTTTTTTAATGGAAAAATTCAACAAGGTTATCTTAAAAAAATCCACAACAGGTTCTACCCCTTCATATCAAGAGTCATTCCATATTTTGATGTTTGGCTAATCCATGAATATCAGCTATTTTGAAGACCTGATTTTAGCACCCACAGTCAGAACCCGGATAAGGAAGTTACATGATCCGCTGACCATGAATAGTTACCAGATACACCCTAAACATCCAGGTCCATTTCTTTAAGAGTAACAAGTAAACATCATAAGCATCATATAAAAGGTACAGCAGACACGTAATTACATCCTAAAAGCATTTCTATCTCTGTGATGCCTCAGGCTTCAAAAGAATACGCTTCAGTCTTGTCCATAATAATTTCTATAAAGAATGCTTAGGCACCACTGAAATTTACTTAGGTAATAAGTACAGATTCCATGAAAAATCAACATAGCAGCACATGTATGTGAACATGTTCAGTCATTAAGATCATGCACACAATATAGTAGTAGTTTCAAATACATCTGTTACAGTGTCACCAATATAAAGTTACAACAGGGATTACAGCTAAAAAGACATGAACTACAATTTATCGTGTAAGTAACAAACCTGAAAATTAGAAATGTGCTCCTTGGACAGAGATTCCGTTAGCGTAGAAAGTATAACAGCATTGTTGAGCTCTTGCAGCTTCTGAACACAAGCAAGAGCTCGGTTCTTACCAACATCACCCTCAGAGAAGAAAAAATTGCTGGATAAATCCCAAAATTCTACATTCCCTCCATCATGCAGGGTCACAGATTTCACACCTGCAAGAACAAGGTTCTTCGCTGCAGGAACAAAATGAATAACAGATCAAGTCCAAGTCACCCCATAAAATATTTACCAACAAAAAACTATGCATAAAATGACACAAAATTCACAACTGATACCTTGCTGCTATAGATATTCAAGATCAGGCAGGGTAACATTGATCGCATATCTCAACAAAATCATACTTAACAGAAAAGATAAAGAAAAGATTTACTAGTCTGGTGCAAACATCCATCTCAAAACCAACAGAAAAGAAGAAGCATCCAAATAGAAGCAACATCCGTGCAAACATGGTGCATATAGAAAGAGAAATACCACAAGACAGAAATCAACGGTCAGGTCAGTGATAATATTAGAAATCAAGAAAACCTCGTGACCCAACCTATAGTCACATAAATCAGCATCGTGGAATAGCAAAATTTAACATTGCTAGATCAATGAAATGATCAACCACACTGTTATACGTGACACCGTTAATAGTGGGCCCCCGATGGGCAATACCCCAGAAGAAATGATCCCACATAGAAAATATATTGAACTGAAACCCGCAGATAAAGAAAAGAATAACGATAACTTCCCGATTAGAGCCTTCGGTGGTATCATTAACAATCAATAAATGCGGGTCATTTGTAAACCAGAGAAGATCGACGAACCGTGATTTACACGAATAAAGAAACCGATTCTAAGCAACATCGAGTTAAATAATTTCATCCAGAATCAGATCGATCCCAAGAAAGAAGTAAAGAAAGAAACACGCACAAAAGATCAAGAGATCCCCAAATTTACCAATCTCCGCCCCGAGACCGTTGAGCCCAGAGATGAGAACGTTGGAGCCGAAGAGCCTGCGCATCGTCTCCCTCCCATACACCGCAAGCTGCCGGCTGTGGAGGTCCTCGTCGATCTCCGCAGGGTTGCTCCCGTTGGCGTCGCAGTCCATGTCCATGCCGTTGGCTGTCCCGCTGTGGTTGCTTTCCTCCGCGGCCGATGCCGTAGAAGCCGAAGAGATCAAGCCGTCCGCCCTCGTCTTCTTCAGCAAGCTTGCGTCCACGACCTGGTCTTCAACCTCGGCTCCCACAACTCTCTTTCTTGGAAGCATATAGAGCAGCGCCCTGCTCAAAACCCCCACAGGATTATAAACAGCAAGAAACGACGTAACAAGAAAAGATCGCGATCCGCCACCAGAACCATCGACAGGATCCCGTGGAGAACTCGAGAGAAAACCCCTAAACCCGAATCCAAACCCGATCGCCATCAAGAGAAGGATAGGGAGGAGGACATGGAGAACGTACCGAGGGGATCTTGCGGCGCGGCAAGAGATCGGAGGAGGAGAGAACGGGAAGGAGCGGGCTCTCGCCTTTCTTGGTTCCTCTTCTTCTTCGTCGCTCGACTTGATCTCCTTATCGTTTAATTTATGCTTTCCTTTTCCACTTAGGGTTTTGAGCGGAGGTGGGGACTGTGGAGATGGGAGCAGGGAGGGGGGAAAGAGGGTTGAGGGGGGTTGGGCTTCGTGGAGGCCCTTGGATCGGTATCCGGATCCCTCCTCCCGTTTTTATCGGGAGAGCCGACGGATGGGATGGAAGCATAGCACGGACGATGGAACATAGAAAGTGAAGTGGGCTGATGCCACCCAGGGCTGCGACGCGAGGTCGTCCCAAGCTAACGTTCAAAACTCGAAAGGCTCTTTTTTATTCCTCCAAAAAAAAGAAAAAAAAAACCGCCCTAAAAACAAAGGGGCCCGTCTCGTTTTACGATTTTTTCCGGGCTTCCTCGATTCGATAATGACCACAATTGCTGTCATTAAGGTAATCGTCGTTTGTCTGCGGAGGAACCGTGGCGCGTGCGCCGAGTCATGGCTGTGGGCAGCGGAAATTTGGTCATGCGAGTTATGTTGGGGCCGGATTCTTTGATGTGTAAGCAATAATATTTCTTATCAAGAAAAATTAATAATAATTTATCTCCATGATTGCGTACCACGTTGCAAATGGTTAGACACATCCAAAATTACACTAATAAACCTGATGCCGTTGACCGTGCATGAAAGGTTTGTGCAATTATACATTCAGATGATTGCTGCATGATTTGATCTTTTTAGCCATGCATCTCATCATAATTTTATAACGAGCATTGCATAATACCAAAGATTTAGCTTTTTTATCGAACTTATCCAACGGCCAGTCTAGGCCACAGGTGGCAAGCAGCAACCCATACACTCCACTTTCTTAGACTGAACTTATTGCACAGGTATGAGTAAGAGAAAATGCTAGACATCATCGGTCTTACACAGTTCGTCAATACCATAAGAAAGTAGTTCATTACATTGAAAAAATAAAACGAGTCTACATACACATCAAGGCAAAAGTCATTTACATTTAAATTGTGCTGATCATCCCTTAAAGTATGCGTGAATACGATCTCTTTTTCATTTGCCAGAGTTTAGAGATCTTTGAGGGGTCATCATGACCCATCTATTGACCGGTCTAAACAACCAACGTACAAAATTTCGTCATCACTGCACTAGAATGCAATGAATAGAACTACATGTCCAGCATTTTGCCATATCTAAGGTATGGCTACTAATTGTTTGTCATGCACATTGCGCAAACGTGTGATCACATGTACTCTTAAAAAGTAACCAAAATATAAATATCCACCACATGATGGATGATTGCATGCGACCATATGAAAGGTACGTACATTTACGTATGTTCATTCATTACATGATGAACGAAGCACATTATATATTGGACGGTATGGTGCACAGTAAAAGATCAAGATTCGTGCAGGAGCAAAAGTAGCAGCAGAGTCATGGCCGATAGCGAGTTGCTCATTAGCTCTGTAACTTGTGTTAATTAAGCTAATTCTGGATTAGGTTGATAAGCTTTACGTCTATATTTTGGCATCATTAAGAAGATCAAATAATTACGAAGAATTCAGTCTCCTAAGGCAGGCAAATTGGGTTATCGAGTGCCGCCTAGATTGATTTGAAGCTGGAGTTGGCCTCCACAGCTTGAAATCAGAAGGAACGAAACGGCAATTCACTCGAGATAGCGTGTACCAATTCTAGCTTGCCTTCGGACTGGGACTGTCGCAGGGTGTTAAAGTGAAATCTGCATAAATATAAGTGCAAAAGAACCACCTTTACATTTCAAAAAGAAAAAAAAAAAAAAAAAGAGTGCAAAAGAACGGGAAGTCAGGTGCTGCGGAACAGGAACTCCTTCCTACATGGGACGTAGGAAAGGGATCCAAAGCCAATGAGATCCAGACAGGCATGGACTGTCGTGCACAGATCCAGAACAAGTGGACTACGGAAAGAGGGAAGGGTCGGGGATGGGGCACTAAAACGATACGACCTTGTATCCGTTACATCTAGAGCAATTCAGAGCCCTTTCTGTACCACCGACATGAAGCAGGGGATGTGATGAGAAAGAAAAGAAAGCAATACAATCAAGAAGGAAAACAGATGAAAACAAGAGGAAAGCAGAGCAAAACAGGGAACAAAGAAGACGTGCTCTAAAAAAGGTTCCACTCCGGCAATCCTCCTTTTTTCTTTTTCGACCTAAGAGGAGATCAAGCCACCCATATTTTCCCAACACTTCTCTTTATCTTCGATGGCCGAACTCCAATCAATGTTTTGAAGAGGTTCAGCGCAGCTTTAGCATCACGATCCAAAGAATAATATATCCTCACAAACACAATACCCGTGCATTGCATTCCTTCCCTATAACATTTCATCCATTTTTCAGCATATCTTATTAATTTTGTCCCTCCATTTTTTTTTTCATGGAGAAAGTAAAATCCCCGAGTCTCCCGTGATTTTAAATCTCCTTGACACGAATAGTGGAGGAGGACATGAGATGCAGTCTCTCTAGTACAAGAACAGAACGCACAACCATACGAAAACCTCATTGAATCGAGAGATCCTTTCACTATAATTATTTCTTCTCTAAGCGATCTTCGCAGAGCTCAAGAGCTTCTTGTACTTTTTAAATCAGAGCTAGAACAGCTTTTAGTTTTCTCCAAATTAAAGGTATTAGTGTAGAATCTGATTATCATCAGATCGAACTGGAGTGAAGGTGGACGAGGTCGCCATCGAAAACCTGCAAAATAAAATTCCATCCAGAGCCGATGGTGATGGCTCCGGTAGGATCGTCCAACGATCAAGTCAGCTCTTCTGGCCAACAAAAATGGAGTACTCTTGAATGAGCTCGATAGAATTTAGAGGAGGAGAGGAGAGCTTATAACTTAGAGTAAGCATATCTGGAGGATCCCTTTTTATAGGTGGAGCTTGTAGCGGATTGATGGTGATAGCTGCAGCTGTCTGATAGCTGGCCGCTCGAGATCTGATGAAGTCAGTCATGGTGGGAGGCATCGTCTACAGCACCGCCTGCAACAGATTGATGGTGACAGCCATCGCCACCTAGTAGCGGATCGCTGTGGCCTGCAGCGGACTGATGGTGATCGTTCGTCGAGATTTAATGATCGTAGCTCTGAGAAAGCAGGCGTTGGTTGATGGACTTCGACATATATCGATTCCAGAGAAGTTCGGACTCCTGAAGGGAATATGTCTGGTGGGATTATCCGAGAGCAATCTACTGGAGGAATCCGACTGAAAGAGAAGTTCTGAAGAAGTTCGGCTCCTGGAGGAGTTCGGTCGAAAGGAAAGCTCGGAAGGAGTTCGCTTCCGTAGGCATCCGGTTGGAAGGGTACGGAGAGAGTTCGGTTCTCGTAGGAGTTCGACTGAAATTCGACCGCTGAGAAGTTCGGCCAGCTGAAAGAGTTCGGCCGACTGAAGGAGTTCGGCAGGAGCTCGACCGCTGAGGAGTTCGGTCGGCTGAAGGAGTTCGGCTAAGACTCATCCGCCGAAGCTCTTCCGTGGCTATCGGTTATATTAGGCTGAGCATCGAACCGGACTTCGGTAGGAGCAGAGTTTATCTCCAACAATAGTCCCCCACTCCCAAGTTCGAAACTTGAAGGAAGGGAGTGCGGAAAGGGCGACTACCGAAGTCCTCTTCTAGGCTCCGTGCTGGTTCAGGTTGAAGCTCGAGGGAGATCTCATCTCCAGCCAAAGTTGATGTTAAAGTTGAAACCCGGAGTAGATTTCATCTCCAACCGAGGTCAAAGTAGATCTCGTCTACTACAGTCGAGGTCGGAGGTTGAGCTCCTTGGGGGCGATATTGTCTCCAACAGTCGAGGCTAACTCGGGAGAGATCTCCTCTCCTACGGTCGAGGTTGACTCGGAGGAGAACTTATCTCCTACAGCTAAGGTTGAAGCTCGAAGAAGATCTTATCTCCTACAGCCAAGGTTGACTCGGTTGCTTGGGAGAGATCTTATCTCTGGTCGAGATTGTCACGGTCACTCAGGAGAGATCTTATCTCTAGCCGAGGTTGACTCAGGCTCTCGAAGGAGATCTTATCTCCTACGGTCTAGATTGGCTCAGGGGAGATCTCATCTCCTGCAGCTGAGGTTGGCTCAGGGGAGATCTTATCTCCTGCAGCTGATCTTAATACGAACGCTCGAGGGAGATCTTATCTCCTGCAATCATGGTTGGCTCGGGAAAGATCTTAATCTCCTACAGCCGAGGTTGATACGGGCGCCCGCAGTGGAGATCTTATCTCCTGCAGCTAAGGTGTGGCCTGGTCGCTCGGGGAAAATCTTTATCTCCTACAGCCGAGGTTGATACAGATGTCTGGAGAAGATCTTATCTCCTATAGCCAAGTTTGGCCTAGTTACTCAGGGAGATCTTAATCTCCTGCAGCCGAGATCGATCCGAACCCTCGGGGGAGATCATTCTCCTGTAGCCGAGGTTGACTTGGGCGCTCGGAGGAGATTTTATCTCCTGCAATCGTGGTTGGCTCGGGAGAGATTCTTATACTCCAAGCAGCTGAGTTTGATACGGATCGCCCGGGAAAGATGCTATATCTGTAGTCGAGGTTGGCCTGGTCGCTCGAGGAGACTTATCTCCTAAGCCAGAGGGTCGAGCCTGACCCTCCAGGGGAGATCTATCTCTGCAGCCGAGGTTGATACGGGCTGCTGGGAGGAGATCTTATCTCCCTGCCAGCGAAGTTGGCCCAGTCGCTCGGGGAGAGATCTTATCTCCTGACAGCCGACGGTTGCCTCGTGGGGATCTTAATCTCCTGCAGCGGAGGTTGATACGGACCATCGGAGGAGATTTTATCTCCTCATTGCAGGTTCGTCCCGGTTCACTCGGAGGAGATCTATCTTCTATGTCTAAGGTCGCCTCAGCAGGAGATCTTAATCTCCTTAACAGCCGAGGTTGAATACGACGCTCCGAGGAGATCTTATCTTCTGTGAGCTGATGGTTGGCACCGATTGCTCGAGGAGATCTTATACTCCTATAACCGAGGTTACCTGCGGGGAGATTTTATCTACTGCAGCCGGAGGTTGATACGGACGTCCAGGGGAGATCTTATCTCCTACAGCTGAGGTTGGTCCAGTCGCTCTGGGAGAGATCTTATCTCCTACAGTCGAGGTTGATACGGACGCCCGGGGAGATTTTATCTCCTATTAGTCGAGGTTGGTCGAACCCTCGAAGAGATCTTATCTCCTATGATCGAGGTTGTTACGGACGTTGGGTAAGATCATTATCTCTACAGTCGAGATTGGCCCGGACCACTCGTGGGGAGATCTTATCTCCTGTAGCGAGGTTGAAGGACTTTGGCCGGCTCATGTTAGACGAGGTTCTCCTTTTGTTTCCTAACACGGCAACTATTGATTGCTTCTTTCAGCCATCACATAGTTTTTGCATCAGAAATAATATTATTTGAAATGAAAGAATTTACTGAAGGAAAGTTACTGGCAAGCACATCTCCGAATTTTCTATGCTTCAGGGTTGTGGGGTGTTGTTCTCCGAGTTTTTTTTTGGGCGGTC